>OY987313.1:29971014-30354910 GCA_963920655.1 Geranium rotundifolium | reverse complement strand
AGACCAAAACCATTGAGGGCATTTTAGACTTTTTGACATACCAAATCAGTTAGATTTAACAGACGTTGGGCTATATGTCGCTTATTTAAACTTGAGGTATGTTATTCGAAAAACTAAAAGTTGGGGTATTAAATTTGAAACGCGACATAGTTGGCTGTAGCCAACTGTCATTATCCCTTAAATATAATAATAATAATTATTATTATTAATTTAATTATTAATTATTAAAATATTATTAATATTAGTAAAAATATCATTAATAGAAATTTTAAATCTTCCGATTCTCTTCGATTTGATATACTATGATCCCGAAATGGAGTTCGTATGAGGGAATTATGTCATTTGAAAGTTTTAATAATTTTTTAAATCCGGGGACATTTTCTTCATTTCAAAAAAATTTCACAGATTTTTCAAAAAAAGTTAACGGATTCGGTCGTTTATCTTTCGATTCTCTTTGATTTGATATACTATGAGCCCGAAATTGAGCTCGTATGAAAGGGTTATGTCATTTGAAAGTTTCAATATATTTTTTAAATACAAGGGGCATTTTCTTCATTTTCAGAATAGTTAACAGAATTAGGCTAAGAGGGACTTTAGGAAACCTAGGAGGGCTGTGAGTTAGTCTTTTTTTTTCAGGGAAGGTAAGTGGGAATCCTATAAACCTAGGTGGATTTAAGTGGAATTATCCCTATAATTTTTTAGGTTAGTTTTGTAAAAGGTGGCGATGTACTATTCTACGTTTGCAATTTATACCTTTAAACTTCCTATAAGTTAAGGATGACCGAATAAGAGAAAATTAGACGAGTTCAAGACGGAATAATATGAATTTCATTGTCTTCAAATTAATATTTATTTCTATGGACATTTTCTCTATTTTTGAAAAAAAAACATGCATTTTGGAAGAACATTGTAAGTTCCTCCCTACAAATTACAAAAACAGAATAATACACATATCTTTTGCAACTAACCCTGTATATTTGAAGTGATTTCCCTACACTCTTAAACTAGGGTTGAAGTTCATAAAATTAATCAAAATGTCACATATGCCCCTTCAACTAAATACTATTTACACTTGCACCCTTTTAACTAAAATAAATAACTTTTAAGGTCCCTTGAGTATTTCTATAGTGCACTTAACCACCACATGAGAGTATTTTTTTTTCTAAATGAAAATGATAAGGAAAATGTCATTTGCCTCCCTTTAGGCATATGACAATTTCATTCTTCTTAACGAAAAACACTTTTTTCGTAATCTCCACAACTTTTAAAAGTTGCACGTTATCCTTTTTTGTTAACTTTTTGAAAAATCTGTTATTTTTTGAGAATGTCAAAATACCCCAATATTAAAAGTTTTAAATATATTATTCAACTTGTTTTTTCGCATTTTTTAAATAAAGAATAAGAAAAATGATTTTATTAATAACCTTTTCAAAAAAAGTGTTGAAAATAAAAAAATTATGTTTAAGTTTTTTCTTAAAAAACTTTATTTTTAAACTTTTAATAATGGAGTATATTCGGCAAGGTAATGATTTTCAAGATTCCCAAAGTCAAGAGAATAAGACTTCTACGAATGAGCTCTTGGTTAAGCTTTTAAAAGCAACCGAAATTAGGGAAAGTGAGCAAAAAGATAGAGACACCGATGTGTAAATGACGCTTAAGAAGTTGGAAGAGAGAGAGATGTGCAAAAATATGCCGACATTGAAGATTTGAGGAGAACATTGGGGCAACACCATTACGATGGTAAAATTGGAGAGGTTGGCGAAGAGTATAACCCAAAAACCAAAGTTAAAGAAATTTCACTACAAATGAAAAAAAGCTAGAGAGGGCTAATGTGGTGGACAACCCAATTTTGGCCAAAAAGACACTTCAGGAGGAGTCAAGCTCCGTAAGAGCAATTTGATAAAGAGAACTTAAAGGAAATGCATGAGGAGAAAGAAAAGGAGATGACAAGAATGTACTGAAAAGAGGCTACATAAGAACAGGACCGGTCAATCGGAAAAGAAAAGGTAACATAGTCCCATGTTGAGGTACGAACTTGAACTCTAACCCCTCCATTCCCTCTTGTCTTCAAGAAAAACGCTCATGATGAGAAAATTTAAAAGTTTTTGGATGTCTTTAACAAGCTTGAGGTGAATTTACCCTCTTTAGATATAATTTATGAAAAGGATAATTCCAGGTGGAAACACCTAAATATTGCTGTTTTTCACCTGGGTACAGTTAAAATATTTTTTTTCAGTTGACTACGCCTAGAATGTGCAAAATTTTCACTTTGCACTTTCCATCCAATTCTATTAATTTTAAACGTTTTTTCATGTGAAATGACTAAAATGCCCTTAAGGTTAAAAGAATTATTATAATTCGATTGGAAAGACTAAAATGCCCTCACCTATTCATCTAATTTTCAAAGACATGCCACTCTTCTCTCTCACCTCTCTTTTGTCTCTGCAACTCCACAGGCGGTCCACGAGGTGCGACCCGACAAACCCGGTCCCGCCCGTCACCACCACTCTCATCCCCTTCCTCCTCATCCCCAGCGGCACCTTCCCCACCGACCCGAACCGTCGAAGCGCCCGACGAGTGGGTCTCTAGGAAGTACTCGTACCCGTACCCGATATGGATCGGCGGCGGCGACCCGGGGGGAGCTATGGTGAAGAAAACGGTGGCGATGGCAATGCCGATGAGAACGAAGAGGAGGCGCTGCTCGAGAAGGAGGTAGCGGATCGGACGGACCATGGTGAGCCACGACTTCTCCGACTTAGGTCAGTAGGTCTCCGACTAGCCGGACTGGGCCTCGTGACCTCTGAAGATCAGCTCCGAACCGTTCCCGTCGCCGGCGACCGGAGAGAGCTCGGCTACTCTCCATCTCCATCACTGTCACCATCAAGATCCTCTTCGTTCTCATCGGCATTGTCATCGCCACCGTCTTCTTCACCATCGCTCCCTCCGGGTCGCCGCCGCCGACCCATATCAGGTACGGGTACGAGTACTTTCTAGAGACCCACTCATCGGGCGCTCCGACGGTTCGGGTCGGTGGGGAAGGTGCCGCTGGGGCTGAGGAGGAAGGAGATGAGGGTGGTGGTAACGGGCGGGACCGGGTTTGTCGGGTCGCACCTCGTGGACCGCCTGTGGAGTTGCAGAGACAAAAGAGAAGTGTGAGAGAAGAGTGGCATGTATTTGAAAATTAGATGAATAGGTGAGGTCATTTTAGTCTTTTCAATCCAATTATAATAACTGTTTTAACCTTAAGGGCATTTTAGTCATTTCACATTTAAAAACGTTAAAAACTAACAGAATTGGACGGAAAGTGCAAAGTGAATATTATGCACATTCTAAGCGTAGTCAGCTGGAAAAAAATATTCTAGGTGTACCTAGGTGAAAAACAGCAATATCTAGGTGTAGCCACCTTGAATTATCCCTTTATGAAATGCCTTCTTATACAAAAATGTTCAAAAAACTTTTGGGGAAAAAGAGAAAATTGAGAAATTTTGAAACTATTCAACTCACCTAAGAATATTTCACGGTTTTACCAAACAAACTTTCCCCAAAATGCAAAGACCCCAATATTTTTACTATTCCATGTCAATTAGAATGTTCCACGGTTTTACCAAACAAACTTTCCCCAAAATGCAAAGACCCCAATATTTTTACTATTCCATGTCAATTAGGAAGGTTGGTGATTCCAAAAGTATTGTGTGATTTTAGTGCCAGTATAAATTTGATGCCATTATCGGTATATAAAAGTAACCCTGGCCATTTTTATTGTTTTACCACTGGTGTATAGTTCTACCATATGCTCTAAAAGAATTATTGAAGACATATTAATTAAGGAGGACCGTTTTGTTTGTATGTTGGACTTTATAGCAGTTGACATGGAAGAGGACATTAGGAAACCAATGATAGTGGGCCGGCTATTTTATAGGAGGGCTAGAGAGCAAATAAACGTGGAAAAAGGATACTTATTAGGGTTGGATTTTCTGTTCTTTCCCAAGTCAAAGCTCCTCATTTTTAATTTTATTTTACCCCGAATTTTATAGGTTTAGTGTATATTATTTCTCTTTTGCCTCACATGTTTAGTGAGTGTGTTTCAAGTGAAAACATGTCATTTCGGGTCAAAAACGACCAAAATACCAAGTAGCCAAGTCCCAAGACTCGACTAATTATTTGGGAGACTCAGCCAATTAAAATGCGTAAAAACAGAAGTACGGAGAAGCAAAATCCTCAGTAGCCGAGTCTGACTCGGCTACCTGACTGTTCTGACGGCTAATCTTGCGTGAGCCATAACTTCTCCGTCTGAAATCCGATTGAGCTGAAACTTATGCCAGATTAAAGAGTACTCAGAGAAATAGAACTTTGATGAAGGAAGTGTTTTCATTGGAGGAGTAATGTGGAAGATATGATCCCTTAAAGTTGACAATTTTGCGATATATCCTCACCAGAAACACTGAAATTCTAATTTTGCCCTTGCTTTAAGTGTTTCGCTATAAAAGGGACATAGGGTTCCGAAAAAAAACTTAAAGGCTAATAACTGTGGAGAATACTTGGGGAGATAAAGAAGTGACAACGAAGATCAATTAGGCACGAAAGGCAATCGGTTTCGAAGACGGAGATCGATGTCCATTTTGAGTTTTTTTATTCAAATTTCAACTTTACATTTAATACTTAGGATTATTGGGTTACTCATGAACTGATTGTTGCTAGGATTTAGTTTTAATGCATAGAGTTGTTATTCTACGTTCTCTTGCGCATTGGTAAATTGAATTTGAGTTCGATTCAAGTTTGTATGATCGATTTGGAGTTTGTGAACATGATGATGAATGAGTTGATTTTTACTTGATTTTATACTTTGAACATGAACATGAGTAGGTAATCATCTCGATCGGGGTAGGATGAACGAGAATTTCCAATTAGAATTTAATACGCAATTCAATATTTAACGGGTTAGGGTAGTGAATCAAGGCTCTAACTGTGTAAATTAACTCTAGTTCTTCCATGTAGGCTCGAACTTAGATTGAATCTAGGAAAAGAGGTGATAGAAATGGACCTAGGTTGATTAGGGCACTTAGAGACTAGATCTAGATTGAAATTTACCAAATGGCATAGTTTATATTCATAGGGTATCAACCCGAAGGATAGGGGTTTCTACTAGACTTATAAGACGGGATTGTTTGATTTTGAACTTGATTATAGCTAAATTAGGTTTAAGGCCTCGTAGGGGGGACATTAAGGTAGATTTGGAATTCCCAATACTTAAGTCATTACGTAATAATATATCGAAAAGTATTCAGTGAGGAGATATGTTGCGTGGTATTTTATAGATTGTCCTATAGACTTATAGGTATCATCGAGATTTACAGAAGTAATTTCGAAAAGGTTTCACATAATTTTCTAGTATACTTTTGGTTTTTCGTTTGGACCCTTCGAATTGGCCATTAACTTGTGGATGATATGTGATGGGAGAAAATCTTGCGAATGAGATTCGACCTCGAGTGACAAGACAAGTACACTAGTCGTCAAATAAAATGAGTTTTCTTGAAGTCCGACTTTATCGATCTCACAGAGAGGACTAGCTAGTAGACACTAAAACTAAATTACCTAGTTAACGAAAAAATCTGGGGTTATAAAATGTGAATCCTATACATGCAAAGTCTATAATGAGAAATGGGCTGGAGCCCTCTTCGGAAGCCGTTGGTGCTAATGCAGATAATAACCTTCAAATCCCTCTTGCTTCTCTTGTCTTCCATGACAATCGGATAAAGTCTCGCCGCTCTCGATCCTGAAAAGTCTCAAAGCTTTCTCCTAGCTCTACCCATGTCCGCAAAAAGGAAGTCCAAGCCTAAGGCTACTATTGATTCCTCTCCTTCTTGTCATGATGTTGCTCCTCCTGATGTTGTGATTCCGCCCCAACCACGAAGCCTTCATATGAATACTTCAAAGACCTGAATTACTGAGATCATACTATTCAAGCTTATGTTTTTATCAATATTCGGGCTTCACGTGTAAAGCTACAAACGAGTAAGCAATTCAATATTTTGAAGACAGAATCAGCTCAAAGAACTTGGTTTCTTTTCTCTCTTTTGTTCTATCATTTTCCTGTTTCTTGTTTTGTTTCTTTATTTTTTACTTTGTTGGTTTGGCTGCTACTACGTGCTTCCTTCTTGGGAGCTCCTTTCGATTTTTTTGATAAAGTTTGCTGATAAAAAAACATGAACTAACAATGTGCTTCCTTCTTTGATTTCCTTCTTCCCGTCTCTTCCCGATTTTGTTCTATGTAGAGATTAAGAGGAAAGAAGATCATTGGATGTTCAGGGAGATCTAATTGTCATGAACAACAAACAAACAAAAATTGTCACAAGTTTTTACAACATGTATTCACAAGATATAATCCAAATCATGTATATTTCCTTGCGCTCTGATGGGACTCCAACATTAGATGTATCTTATATGAAAGGGTGTGATGAAGAGTTGCATATGTATTATCAATGGATGTGACCATTGGTGAAGAGGTAACATTACAATTATATATTCTCTAACATCTTTATTGAACAATCAATGGCATAATTGACATGTTAGAGTTCGTCTGATAAACTATCTTCTTCTACTTCTATTCCTACTTCTGCTTCTACTTCATCCTCATAATCATTATCAATATATTCCTCATCCGAGCCACTGCACATTTAGCGGGAACAAATGGGCAAAGCAAGTACCGAAAAAGGTTTGAAAGGCATAAGTATAGGGGTGTAGTTTGAAACTTGTTATCTTGAATAAAATGCCAAAATAAAACTAGGGAAAAAGAATTTATTACACATGACTAGACATCGTTCTCACTTTATTATCCTAACTAAAAATGTCTCTTGAATTATAAACACCGTAATTTAGTATAAAATGTCTAAAATAACCAGTTAAATAACAAAATTTTAAAGTCTCCCTCCAATTTTCTCAATCTCATTTCCATTCGAAACTATCCAAATGCAACTAAGGGTAAAAATATGAGAGATAGTAAAGAACCAAAATGAGATGACATTTAAAATTTTGATATTCAACTAAGGGTATTTTAGACTTTTTAGACAAAACTAATAGGGTTAGCATGTGTGACGAAATATAAATCAGGGTATCATTTAAGGGAATTTTTTAGGTATAGTAGTAAAGTGAGAATGATGTCTAGTTAGGTGTAAATAAGTTATATGCTTCCCATAAAATTATATTAAAGGTCATCTATGGAATCTACTCAAAGAGAATAATAAGAGTAATACATTATGCATCATGCTTCATCCCCACATTGGTCATTGTGTGAGAAACATAGGCATGTATTTCCATTACAAGTTAATAAAACTTAAAATTATGCCTAGTGTACAATTCTTTACCTTTTTCCCTTCTCTACCAAAAGAAATGTACTTATATTCAAAAACAAAGCTGTGTTCCCCAAAATTGGTGAAAGCATGAATTTCAAGAAGAAAAAAAGAGTGCCGATATATGTCCCACATTGTAGGCTTAGTGTTACTTGCATATGTAAGGGTATATGCTATGTACAAGGGATAATCTCATATAACTACATCTAGTATTAGTTAAATCTCACGTAACTATACCTAAAATTTAAAGGCAAGTCCAAGATTACCTTGTTTGGCCGCATTGTTGATTGAGATCTTCACACAAGACCGTGCTTACACCTCCAACTTTAACAAATCCTTCCTTTCTTAATTTTGCTAACTGTATGAGTAATTGATTTCAGTGCAGCCAATATGTTTACAAGTAAAAAAAAATGCCTTTTACCAATGCTCAAAGTCAGTTATCGGCTATGATTATGAACACTAACCTCGTCTTCTGTCTCTTCGAGTAACCTATCTCATCATTAGCACAATGGTTAGACTTGTTATCACTCAACTAATTAAAAAAGAAAAATGCAGTCATAATTGGAGGTCGAGCGGTGTTTTCTTTGGATCTCACCGTCCACAGTAAGACGATATAACTTTTGAGTATACTCGAGCTTTTTGTTCGTCTATCAAAACATGAAAACAGAAGATTAATAAAACCTCAGTATTGCAGCAAATTAAGTCAATGGTCATTAAGAGAAGGGGATAGAAATAGACCTAATACAAGCTTCTTAGATGAGAAGAGAACATACCAATAGTGAGACTATTCAAGCTATGCACTTTAATCCATTCTCGATTGGTTGAGTTTATCTGCCAAAGTGAAGAGACAGACAATCAACACAATGAGACACCTGATCCAAATTTATCTAACTGAAAATCTGGAACCTTTAGTGCAATCATGGTCAGTGAAGAAAACAAATTTAAATTAAAAATCACCTGCTCAAGAGTGTATACTTGCATCTTCTCGCATAGCCCATCGAGGAGGTCAACAACTCGCAGCTCACTGACTCTGTTAACGGTAAAAATAAGCAGTAATTTACTCATCAATAGATTGTATGATGAACACATTGTGTCTACAAATTGCAAATATTTTGGAGATACTTGTACCATTTTCCATAAAATGGAAATAAGCTTATGAGTTTATACATGTAATCAATTAACTTTCCTCTATGCTGGCCTTGAGAGTCCAAGCGATGCCTCATGTCCAAATGATTCCTTGGTTTCTCCTACGAAGGTTCAGAATTATTGGCATGATACTTGTATACATTATAGTGATAGCAACAAAAGTCAAGTAATAGGGTACCGACAATAAGAGCTATTTTTCCCACATTCAAGTGCAACTCAAAGTGTAACGGGTTGGGTTAGCTTTCACAAACAGTAGCATTCCTTTATGCACCATCCTCCGATTTCAAAATAAGTGTCCACTTTCCTTTTTTTTTATATGTTATTTAGTAACAGACGTTATTCCATACACCCCAATATACTTTACACAAACAAAAGGGAGTTAACTTATCATAAGAATATTAGACTTAACAAAAGAAAAGTGAACATTTATTTTGAAATAGAGGTTTAAGTAGATTTTCTAAAAAGGGTATTTCTTGCTTATTGAAAATTTAATTCATGGAGTAATTACAATATGATTGTCCGATATGCAGGTTTAGTCTTATTTTGAAAATCAAAAGGATTAGAAAAGAAGGTAATTACTGGAATAATGTTGAACCAGTTCATAGATTTGTTGCCTGTGTCAATTATAACCAGATGCATATTATTGGATATCAATAGAAAAGCATGTGGTTTTAAGAAAAAAACTAGTATGATCCAACAAAATTTTAGGCCTAAAGATACAGAAAATCTTACGTTGGATAGTCCACGTTCGAGCTCCTCCTACAAAACAATCAAACAGGTCAATTACGAAACGGTAAAGATGAAAAAAGAAGGGGAAAATTACCGCAACAGCAATGCAAACTCCACATTTATTTTCAATGCAAGAAACAGATGCGAAAATGGCGACGTTCGAAAGAAGCCATAGCATCAACTTTGCCATTTCTCCCACGCCTCTCTCTCTCTCCCGCAGACTCGTCTCTATATATGGGCTGCTCATCCCTTGGACCTGGCCTTGTTGTGTCTTAGCCCATTTCCTTTTTAGGCCTTTTATATGGACGCTACCAAACCAAGAGATTTAGGGATGCAATTCGCTAGAAATCATGTTTCAAATTAGTACAAAGTGACCTCCACCATCCGTTGGATGCAATCTCCTCAACGGCTATCAATATTAACCAATTTCTGCTCAAATTTAATTCAAAAAACATGAAAAGGGCATAATAGTCATTTTGCGTCATGAATTGTGCGTTGGATCTCCGACGGTTCTTCGATCTCTTCGACAATTTTGCGATTTCTTTGATCAATCTATCGATCACAATAAATGATCATTGATTACGCAATTGTCAGTGAGTGATCGATCGATCAGTTCTGCAATTGTGATATGCTATTCTGCGACTTCTGAAATTGTATTCCATCGTTCGATCGATTATGATATTGTAATCCATCGATCGATCAATTCAGCAATTCTGATTGACCGATTCATCGATTCTGAAACTGTAATCTATTGATTGATTCGGTTATGCAATCGTTAGTGATTGATCGACCAATCAATTGTGCATTTTTGATCAACCTTTGATTCACACATTTCAAAATCTGAAGGCCTTTAAGATACAAGACGACCAAACCAAAATAAGGGACCAAATGTGTTCAAAATCTATAAGGTCTTTCATATACCAGAAAAATCTGAACAAATCTGTTCAAAATCTGAAGGCCTTTCAGAGACAAGACAACCAAAACAAATAAGAGACCAAAGGTGTTCAAAATGTGAAGGCATTTCATATACCATAAAATCTGAACAAATCTATTCAAAATTTGAAGACTTTTCAGATACAAGATGACCAAACCAAAATAAGGGACCAAATGTGTTCAAAATTTATAAGGCCTTTCATATACCAGAAAAATCTGAACAAATCTGTTTAAAATCTGAAGGCCTTTCAGGTACAAGAGAACCAAACCAAAAACACGGATACCCGTCGGGGGAGTAGTGTGCCGACAGGTACCCTCGTGTGACGAAGGGTACCCTCGTGTAACGAGGGTTTTAGGTATTTTTTTTATAGGAAAGCACTAATACCCGTCGGGGGAGTGGTGTGACGGTGGGTACCCTCGTGTGACGAGGGCTTCGGGTATTTTTGTATAGGAAAAAACTAATACCCGTCGAGGGAGTGGTGTGACGAGGGGTACCCTCGTGTAACGAAGGTTTCGGGTATTTTTCTATAGGAAAACACTAATACCCGTCGAGGGAGTGGTGTGACGAGGGGTACCCTCGTGTAATGAAGGTTTCGGGTATTAATCTATAGGAAAACACTAATACCTATCGGGGGAGTGGTATCACATCAAGGAATATGAAAGACAGTTCATTATAGCATAACAAATATTTAACATGGATATATACACACAAATTTCACACAAGAACCAAACGAGTTTCAAACATATGAAAGGCTTTCATATAACACAAAAACCTATCAAACCAAACCATAATGACACTGAAACAAGTTTTCTGTAAACACATTTCATGTTTATGAATCAATAACAGTTCACATCAACCCATTTACACAAATCAAGCGAGTTCCAAACATATGAAAGGCTTTCATATAACGCAAAAACCTATCAAACCAAGCCATAATGACACTGAAACAAGTTTTCGGTAAACACATTTCATGTTTATGTACCAAAAACAGTTCACAGCGACCCATTTACACAAATCAAGCAAGTTCTAAACATGTGAAAGACTTTCATATAACGGTAAAACCTATCAAATCAAGCCATAATGACACTGAAACATGTTTTGTGTAAACACATTTCATGTTTATGTACCAAAAATAGTTCACAACCACCCATTTACACAAATATGAACACCGTTCAGATAAATAAACTTCAATCAAATTAAGCAATAATTACTTGTCTTCTTCTTCTCAATGCTACGAGCCTCCTTGAACTTCCTCTTCTGCGATATTTTCGTCATCACTGCAAGAGAATCAGTGACACGTTACAGAGATCTAGGGTTTCCCAAATCGCATTCTCTCACAAATCGCTTCTTCTCACAAACAAACCGATAGAAAGCGCCTTCTCCAAATCGCCTACTATCGCAAAATAGATCGATCGCAAATCGTCTTCCCAAAATCGCAAATCACTCGATTGATCGATCGATCGATCGCAAATCGCCTCCTCTCGCAAATTGCCTTCTCTCGCAAATCGACTCAGCACAGAATAGAAAACCAATTGAAATGAAAATCATACCCCTCCATATGTTGGCGAAAATGCAAAATGACGAAAAGAAATTACAACTTCGACTTATTTACGCCTCAATGCCACCGCGTCCATCTTCACCATTGGTCATATAATCGGGTGGCCTAGATTGGTCCCTTGGTACCTATTTGAACGTATGGTTTTCGGCTGATTCTTTCCCAGAGATTTAGGGATGGGCATGGTTCTTGAACCAGACCGGACCGGTCATGAAACGGATTGGACGCCGATTCTTTGATTCCCTAATTCTTAGGCGATAAAACGGTTCAGATATGACCGTAATTCTCTGGTTAGGTTCCTCATATCTATCCGGTTGATTTTTTATTTTTAATTTGGGCTCGATTTATGGCCGAGTTTGAGCTCGATTTATAGTTAAAAACTTTAAAATTGTCATTATAAAAAATACTAATGAAAAATGAATGTTAAGATTTAATTATTATAACTCAATTGAAATATTTGCAAACATAATAATAATAATAATAATGATAATAATAATAATAATAATAATAATAATAATAATAATAATAATAATAATAATAATAATAATAATAATAGATAAACATATTCTCGGCCTTTTATAGCAGGCATGGGTGGACGAGAGGTGAAAACATTGCAACTCGTACTAGTTAGATGCATAGTGGTTTCAAGTTATGAACCAAAGGTGAATCGAACTGGAATTGAATGATTTTTCAAATTTAAAATCAAAATTGAATAATTAACAACGATTCTCAATTTCTAATTTATTATTTACGGTTCAATTTAATTTTCAGTTCTGAAGTTGTTATGGTTCTAGAATGTTACCCCTATTCATATAATCTACTACTAAATTTCATGTGTGTTTTCAATCATAATTACTATTATATTAAGTAGATTTTTATCCTCATTCCAAGACAAAATACCATAGTTTCTGTTACGAAAATAGCTTGCTACCATATGGCCCATATCCCTTTGTATTCAAGTTTTAGTGGCAGTTGATATTTATATAAAGCTTGACACCAAATCAATTCCTCCAAAAATGCCAATATTGTACTCCTTGAAAACAAAGAAAAAGTAGAGCATACTCAATGAGTTCGGAGTATCATTGGACACTAGCTTTATTTAATATCACGTGGTCCATGCCATGCCCATCCCATGTTATTTATAGACAAGCTTTTCCAAACTATATATGGTGCCATATTATATAATATTTTTCTCATCTTCTTTTGGTTGAAACTTCAATGATGTTAGAGAAGAGATTTGTTATTGAGTTTGATCAATGTTGTCAAGATTGATGACGTGATTAGGTAACCATCCAATCCTCTCGCCATTTTTATTGTTATTCTAAAATTAAAATAAATTGTATTTGGTATTTGTGGAAGATTTTCTAGGTCAACATATCTTTGGTGTGCTTTGTCATTTTTGTTACACGTCTATTTTCAAATTACCTCATTTACACGTAGGTATCTCCAATTTCAAATTATTTTTCCTACTCCAAATACTATATTTCTAATGAAGTTAAAAATGAATTTATTTTTATTTTCACAAATAATACAAATATCCTCTATTCATATTTAAATTTTATTTTATATTTAAATGATTTAAATGCTCTCATCTGACTTCAATTTCTAAAGTGTTTCATTGAATCTTTTATCCAAATAACCCTTTACTCCTTAAATCATTGAACTTTAACACCACTAATGTTATGTGATTTATTTTAGAGTTTTTCACTATGTTTTTTCAGACTTGATTGTAATTTAAGTTGAATTATGGTTGAATTAGACAAGTAGATGTATATATGGCAAATAACTTAAAAGAAAAATGACACTTTATTAATCCCTAACTTTAATTGTTTCACACTTTGATTTTTTTAGTATCATAATTATGAGTTTGGGCAAGTGTGTTAACTTTATTAGCAAAATAATAAAAATTACCAAACTATCCATGTTCAAATAAGAACACTTAAATCGTAAATTTTTTCTTCTTATTTTTCTCTTCTCGCGATCTTACTCTACCGCTACCTCCTCCCTCCACTAACCCTCTGACCACCGCCTCCTCTCTCTCTTTCTTCGGTCTTCTCTCCGTCTCTTCCCTTTGTCCCTCTCTTCTCTCTCATCTTCTCATCACTTTTAATTAAATCAACAACTCAAAAAAGAGAAAATTTAACAATAAACTTTTAAATCTCTAGTTTTATGATCCAACGCTCAATTAAAATAGCTCTACCAAAATGTATAACAAGAAATAATTCTTGCAGTTATGTTGGTGGTATCGACGAGTCAGGTTTCGTCGTTCAATGGAGAAGGTTTGTGGTGTCTTGGAACTTGTTGTCAATCAACGGATAATGTGACATCAAGTCGTCTTTGTACAGACTCTCTTGTTCTACTGTTAGTTTCCCATCGGTTCGTGGCACAAGGGTGGAGGTTTTGGCCAAGTACACATAGCTCACCGAAAATTTCTCCATCATCGCGCATAGGGATGGATTAGATTATTTTTTGTGTGTGTGAAATTGACTTCAATTGCAGTTTTTATTCAGCTCTATTTCATCGATCAGGATTTGGTTTTTGCTGTAGGTCAACTTGTTCAAAAAAAGTGTGGTTTGTTTATGAATTTTTCACGTACTCCACAATCAGTTTGATTCAAATAAGTTTTATTCTTTACCCCAATTTTGTGTTGATTTTTGTATAGTTATTAGATGTATATTCTTAAACATTTACTAGATCTTGGAGAGCGGAGAGCAAAAAATTCAGCTCTGTCGTCGTGAGTTTGCCAAAGTAGATAACCCAATACTCTTCTTTGATTTTGGGGTTTATTTTTGTTTTTTTTGTATATTCGAGTGTATTTTCGGTATTATTTTTAATAAAATAATTATGTGTACACACGTAACCCATTTTTAGCTGTTAGTTCTAATAGAATGTTAACGTTTGTCTCAAGCTCATAGTAGGGTACTAAAAAAGTGAACATAATAGTCAATGTAGCAAAGTGTAAAATAGTTATAGTTATGTGTATTAAAGCGTCTTTCTCCCATGACTCAACACTGCAATTGCTTGCGATTGTGATATTTGGATTTATTTCTTCTTAATTTTCTTCAGAACAAAATCTTGTTTCGGGCTTGACGGAGTAAGTCGAAGAGAGTGAGTTTACGAATAAATAAGGTTTGGGAGTTCAGTTAAGATAAGATTCAAGATCGGCGAATTAATTGCATTTTAGTCAATCAATTAAATTAAAAATATTTATAAATCCACAATGGTAGGGAAACAAAGAGTGTGTCGGAGATGAGGAAAGAGGATAATGAAGGGGAGATAAGAGAGAGAGGGTAGTGGAAAAAAAAGTAAATAGTTACATCTGGGGTAATTTAGTCTTTTTATGTAAATTTTAACTCTGTTAAGCCCTCTAAGACCAAGTGGTAGTTAGGGAGTGGAAAAACACATTCTAAAATTGGGGATATTTATATGAAATGGGGTATAGTGCTTTGTAATTATCACTTGTAATCAATAATATTTAATTCGATTCTCAATGAGACATTAGGCATTAAAAAAATTCGAACCCGACGGGTACCGATGAACCCGCCCCATCGGAACTGGTAAAACCTAAATTTTTGTGGGTTCAGATTTTTTGAACAGGTTTTTGAGCGGGACCGTGCGACCTATACCCGATCCGATTTTGAATGCACCCATACAAATTTAAAATAATAATAATTTATATATTAATATCATATAATTAAATTTTTATTTTTATTAAATTTTGAAAAAAAAAAGTAAAAGACCTAAATTCTCACTACCCACTCGCGCAAATAACTTAAATTAATATAATATAACATCTGTTGATATTAAATTTTTTGTTTGTATTGTAAAAAAATTTATTAAATAAATTCATATTTGAATTTTTGGTCGGTTTCGAGCTTCGTAAAAACCCGTACCCAACAGATTTTTTACGGGTCGGGCACCCGCTCATGGTGAGCGGGTTTTCTTAGGGTCACGTACCTGTTTGAAGCCAAAAAATTTGAATACGGATTTGGCCAAACCCTAAACCCTAACGATTAAGGTTCACACTTATAATTTAAGGATACGTAATTTTCAAAAAAAATAAACTAATTTATCTTTTCATCGTTTAATATGATACTTCTAATATTTTAGAAAATAAGACGTGAATGCAAAATCGTATGTGATATATGCTAACGTACAAATTGTAGAAACTTTGGGCCTATCAAGAACTCATATGGCAGCGGAAGCAACATATATAAACCCCAAGAACTGTCCAAGAACATCAAACTATTAAATCCCAAGGCAAGACCGAAATCCCAAGTTTACCTTCGGTTTGTTCGAATCGGTTTGAAAAACGTTTCGGATCTTCAACTCTAGCCAAGTCCACACGGATAGGATGATCACTTGAGGATCCTACACTCTTCTACCTTACTAGAATAGAAGAGAGAGCAAGAGGGGGGGTTTTGAGAGGCTCGGCCGAATGTCTTCAAGAGAGGGAGAGAAGCCATCTTCACTTGTGATATTTTTTGGTGTGTGTTGGTTATTGTGTTTGTGAATTGATGTGTGTTGGGTTAAGAGAAGATGATGATGGTCATTGGGTGGCCACTTTTAATCACACTAACCCAACATGGATTAGGATAGTGTGTATCTAGTCATCATCCACTTAACTAAAGTTAGTGGAGAAAGGGACCCACCCTTTGCTCCACTATTGGGCCTTGGTTGGGCCGGCCACTAGGGCCTCGTGGCACGAAGGCCAATGCTTCGGCCATGAGGTCCCGTGCCGCGTCCAATAACACCCAAACTTATCGTACAAATTCCGACGCAACATCGACGAAAAACTTAGTCTTTCTCGATTCGCGTGTCACATTCAATAACACATACCCATGGCCCAAAACGTCCAGTTTTTCCCATTCCTCTCTCTCGAGTATCGCCGACCTTTCCTTGTCTCTCATAATCCATATCCTATGTGTGTGTCCCTCTAGGCTCATGCCGACGTCGGGGGATCGGCGTAAAATTCCATTTTATCTTATCCATCATAAGTGGCCTCTAGTAAGACGTTATGATTACCCGACGTGCATGATAGTATTTTTGTGCCTAGTCCAATTGCTAGTAGTCTATAAATGTCTATGTATATTTATCATCGTTTGTAATAAATAAAACGACTTTGTGTTACTTATGTGTTGAAGTAATATGTTAAGCATGATCTGATTTTTAACCACTAAAGTAGTAGAATCATAAATCTGTACGGGTCACACTTAACGAGTCCCTGTTCAATATATGCTCCAATCGAAACGACCAGTATGAGGATGGTTCTCAATGATGTAGTTCTGCTTATCATAGGGTGTGGGATCCCAGAATCATATCATAGATATCATGAGGTGATTGATATCGGACGACCCACTTTGAATAGTGTTTCATAGATTAAGTCATGAACATATTCAACTGCGATAGCTTGTCACGATATCCTTAGACCAAGGAGTCTCTGTGATCGCTATGCGGTCAAAGTACGGCTTTAAGTTGCGCCTAACGTTTTCTGTAACAGGATTGCAATAACGGGCATGATTGGGTGGCGGAACGGATTGCATGAGTGACACGAAAGACGGCTAAGGGATTTATACCTTGTACTACGGTATGAGAAAGATATCCGTTAAGGCCGCTTGATCGAGAGTGACTGAGAGAAAGAGCATGGTCATGCCAGTGATACAGGTTATCAGTTCTCAATCAACTCACATATCAAGTAACAATGATTGATTAAACAAGGATGACGACTCTATGCCTTGTGATCAATCGGGATGTCTAGAGATAATAGGATAGTGACTTGTACGCACAAGGTTAAATCGAATCATCGATCATCATGCACCTTGGGTAATCATAATGTCTTACTAGAGACCACTTATGATGGATCGGGCAAGAGAGATCTCTTGCACCGATCTGCCAACGGTGGCATGAGCCTGGAGGGTCACACACATACAAGATGGATAACTTGAGACAAGGAAACATTAACGTTTCTTGAGGAACAAGACATGGACAAAATTGAAGGTTTTGGGCCATGAGTTCGGTTTGGGAGAATAATTAGCGAATCGAGAAAACTGAGATTTTCGTCGATGTCGCGTCGGACTTTGTTTGATAAGTAACGACAAAAGGGTCGGATAAATTTTGGACACGGCACGCGACCACATGGGCAAGCCCATTGGGCTCGGCCCATGAGGTCACCTAGTCGGCCCAACAAGGGCCCAAATAAGGCCCAGTAAGCCTACATGGCCGGCCACCTTGGTGGGTCCAAGTGTGGGGGCCACACACCATGCTTAGTTGGTGTTGTTGATTAAGAGAAGAGTGATTTAAGGGGATTAGGTGATGACTTGCCTTTAACCCATGCTTTCATCATTTGTTACTTTAATGGCCCATGCCTTATGAGTTGATGAAGTAGACAAATAACAATTTAATTCACTCACTCCCTCTCTCTCTCTCACATGCTGGTCGGCCACCTCCACTCTCTCCTCTCTCTTTGCTCTCTTGTTCTTCACATAATAGTTCTAGTAGGCTTTTGTGAAGGATC
Source organism: Geranium rotundifolium (assembly GCA_963920655.1). Taxonomy (NCBI): domain Eukaryota; kingdom Viridiplantae; phylum Streptophyta; class Magnoliopsida; order Geraniales; family Geraniaceae; genus Geranium; species Geranium rotundifolium. The sequence continues at coordinate 30,336,686 of OY987313.1, read as the reverse complement.
TTAAGGATCATCCTCTTGGTGTGGACTTGCTCTAGAGAAGAAGATCATCTAGTTTTTCTTTCTTGATTCAACTAAGACTAAAAGGTAAATTCTTGTGGAATAGATTTTGCCTTGAGATTTAATGGTTCATGTTCTTGGAAAGTTTTTGGAGTTCTTAATGTTTATGCTTCCGCTATCTCGATGATCTTGAAAGCTCCAAAACCCTACAATGATTACCCGACGTGCATGATGATCGATGATTCCATTCAACCTCATGTAGTACATGTCGCTATCCCCTTATCGCCCGGTATCTAGATTGATCATAAGGCATAGAGACGTCACCCTTATTTAATCAATCTCTGTTTCTCGATCTGTGAGATTACTGAATACTGATAACTCGTATCGTTAGCATGACCATGCTCTCCCAACAGTTAATCTCTATCGAGTGGCCTAAACAGATACCTATCTCATACCGTAGTATGAGGGATAAATCCCTTAGCCGCCTTTCGTATCACTCATACAATCCGTCCCCGTGCAAATCATGTCCGTTATGGTAGTCTTGTTACGAAGAACGTTAGGAGCAACTCAAACGCGGTTCTTTACTGTATAGCTATCACAAAGACTTCTTGGTCTAAGGATACGACGACAAGTTACCACAATTGAATGTGTTCATGATTGTATCTATGCAACAACATTCAGTGCGGGTTGTCCAATACCGCTCACCCAAGTGATATCTATGATCTGATTTCGGGAGCCGTTCCCAATGGCAAATAGAACTATACCATAAAGAATCATCATCATACTTTGTCGCTTCATTGAAGCATATTTGACCAGGGACCCGTTAAGTGTGATCCGTACATATATGTGGTTCTACTACTTTGGTGGACATATATCTGATCAGACTTAACATATTACTTCAACACATAAATAATTGTTAGATATTGAGGCCCACTACACTTTGTATCTCTACTTAAACCCTAGCCGTCATAGCTCATGTAAACCCTAGCTTATCAAGCCTATATATAGAGACATTTATATTCTATTGTAATCATCAAAAATTCAATAATAAACTCTTTCATGGTATCAGAGGTGTTCTAAATTCTTTCGATCCTTCCTTGGTTCAGCTTTTATTCGAGTGTGGCTTTGCCCACTCGTTAATCATGATTTAACGGGTGGACGAGGCACAATTTTTACCTAAATATTTATTTAGCCGATGGTATTGTTTGTCTACAATACCCTTTTTTTTCTTACTCGTAAGCTGCGCACGTAACTATATATTTTCTTTGGTCCATTTTTGTTGTCCCCGCATGTGTTCTACTTCTTGTTTTGTCACTTATACTTATACATCATCACCTTCCTCCTTATTTTTAGCTAACTCTTTCACTGTTTTACTACACGTAGCCTCTTCCTCTATCTATTATACATCTTTTCTCTTATATATTATACATATTCATATTAATACTTTATTAATTAAAATCTCTCTATATCCTCTATATTTCTAGACCGTACCTTCTCTCTTATTTCTACTTCCTAAATTATATCTAATCCCTATTTTTATTTCTGTTTCTTTCCCCATCTTAAACTTTTTTTTTCAAACTCTTTTAATCTCTTACCTTATTAAATTAAATCTACTCAATATAATCTATTACATCGTCATTATATGACGTAGTTGCTGGTTTTGCACCATCGTAGTTGCTTGAATTATTTCGCACCGACGTAGTTGCCTAGAAGTTTAATGGTATATCTTAAAACCCCTTTGCACCGTCTTTCTATCTTTCTCTCTTATTTTTTATTCACTCTCTCACTCTCTTCTACTTATTTATTCTTATTTTTCCGTCTCCTTTTATATTTCTGGACCTCCCTCAATTTCTTTCCTCCATCTCGATCATTATGACTTGAGTTATTGCTGGTCAAATTCACGTGGCTCATGTACCACCATCTCTCAAGTTTGCAGACATATTCATCAAAAACTTCCCGACTGCTCTCTTTGAAGACTTTTGCTCCTGTCAAAGCATTCGGCCTCCTCCTGATTCGACTGCGGGGGAGTGTTAGATATTGAGGCCCACTACAGATTGTATCTCTACTTAAACCCTAGCCGTCATAGCTCATGTAAACCCTAGCTTATCAAGCCTATATATAGAGACATTTGTATTTTATTGTAATAATCAAATATTCAATAATAAACTCTTTTAATAATATAATGCCGATTTTATATATTGCAAAAGATAATTAATATGTACAGACATTTACAGACTAATACAATTAGACTAGGGCACAAAATCGCTTACACAAATAACATCTAGTTTTTATCAATAGAAATTACCAAAATCGTCTTTGATATCGATATGGTCATTTTTCAAATTGTTAGTGGGGCGTAGTCGAATTTTGGGCTAATAAAGTGTCGTTAAGTCTTATGGTTGACCGAATATTATATTGAGCTGAATAAGTTTTGGCCAATTTGTTTATGATTAATTACCCATCGTGTTATGTGATTACTTATAAGAATTTTTTTATCATAATTTTCATTTAAATTTTCATAGTGAGTTTGTTTATATAATGTCAACTTAGGAAATGCTCCAATAAAAACTACCTCTTAAATAAAAATATATAAATCATTATCATCCGTTAGGATGGTTGTGATAGCTAACCAGAATTATCGCCAAATTAATTAGATAAGTATCAGATTGTGTATTTTTGTAATTCAACCCAAATCTGGTCTATTTAATTATGTATCTGATGGTCATTAATTGTTCTCATTTTCTCACTTACAGAAATTATTTTTGTTAAAGTTTGATTTTTATCTATTATATCATGATGATCAAGGCGAAGAAGCAAATCGTACAAACCTCATCTTTTATTCAAATTTACATTATACTCCTGAGTATACCATCGGCCTGATTATACCCTGACATAATTACAATGTGGTTTATATTTATTTAATTTTTATTTATACTGTATGAATTAGCCTACAATATGATAATACCTCCACCGATGCTCAAAGTGTGGGTTTGTATTTATTTATAGGTGTAATTTCATGTCAGTATCCCAATTTTGCTTCATTTTCATATCAGTACCCCAAGTTTGAAAAGTTTTTGCCGTTACCCTAAGTTTAATTAGTTGCAGATAAATACCTAATCGGTTAAATTTAACATAATTGATATGTGAAAAGACCAAAATGCCCCTACTGCTTATAATTTTATATCTGACCGGTTCAAATCTAGTCAAACTGGTATAATTTGACCGTTTTAATCATTAATAATTAAAATAATTATTATTATTAATAATTAAAATAATATTAATTATTAATAATAATCAATACTACATAGAAACTTTTGATTTAATAACTCTCTCATATGACCTCCGTTTCGAGCTCATAGCATATCAAATCGAAGAGAATCGGAAGATAAACAATTTTGAAGAACAATATTAATAATTAAATAAAAATTTATTAATTAATAATAACTATATAATATTAATTATTACTTTAATTTAATTATTAATATTATTCTTCAAAGTTGTTTATCTTTTGATTCTCTTCGATCTGATATTTTATGAGCCCGAAACGGAGGTCGTATGAGAGAGTTATTCCATTCGAAAGTTTCAATATAATATTAATTTTTAATAATAATTAATTTTTTATAATAATAATAATAATAATAATTATTATTATTATTAATTAAACCGATCAAATTGAACCGGTTTGACTGGATTTGAACCGGTCAAACTGGTCAGATTTCGAATAATAAACATTAGGGACATTTTGGTCGTTTTCACATCCCAATTATGTTAGATTTAACAGATTATGTATTTATCTGCAGCTAATTAAACTTGGGATACCGGCAAAAATCTTTTCTAACTTGGGGTACTGATTTGAAAATGAAGCAAACTTGGGGTACTGATATGGAATTACCCCTTATTTATACATGTAATTTATATTACACGTTATTTATATTTATACGCAATATACATTTTATTGAATTATATATGACATGTAATGTGATATACAAAACCTGAAACTCTAATTAAATGTATAATTATTCAAATACATATGACCAGAAGTTACATGAGTATGGAACACGAAGTTCTGATATAATTGTTGAAAGGGATAATTCCAGGTGGCTACACTTAGATTTTGCTGTTTTTCACTTGACTACACCTAGAATTTTTTTTTCCAGCTGACTACGCCTAGAATGTGCAAAATTTTCACTTTTCATGTTCCGTCCAATTCTGTTAGTTTTTACCGTTTTCTTCATGTGAAATGACTAAAATGCCCTTCAGGTTTAAAGAGTTATTATAATTGGATTGAAAAGACTAAAATGCCCTCACCTATTCATCTAATTTTCAAACACATGCCACTCTCTCTCTCTCTCTCTCTCTCTCTCTCTCTCTCTCTCTCTCTCTCTCTCTCTCTCCCTCTCTCTCTCTCCTGGACCAGGACGACGAGCCCGACTCCGCCACAGCTCCCCACGCGCCGCCGCTCGCATCTTTCGATTTCGCATCTTTCGATTCCCGAAACGAGCCTCGAAATTGGATCAATATCACCCACCGTGCCTTCCAGGTTCCTCCATTTCGCAGCTGATAGGGTTTGGTTTTTTTTTGCTCCATTTTTCATGGTGTCTTCACCGAACGGTGTTGCTATCTGCTTCTTTGAAGGGTTTTGAGTTTGGGTTCTTTAAATTATGGAGAGATCTGATGGGAAGGACTTCAAGGACTTCACTGAGAGCTCCTCAGGTCTGTTTTCTTGTTTTGTCGTGTTAATTTGATGTTTTTGTGTGTTGTTTTGTTTTTGGAATCTGGTTTTTAGGGGGGGGGGGGTTTTGGGACCTGGGTTTGGTTGGTTTGGGAGGATTGGAGAGGGAAAAAATCGATTTTGGGTGGTGAAAGTTGGGAATTTGGGGTTTTGAGGATCTGGGTTGTGTTGGGTATGTGTTTTTGGAGCTGGAATGTGTTGGTGCTGGGTTGATGATGGAGGAAGTGGCGACGAGGGCAGAGATGGTGGAGCGTCGACGAGAGGAGGAAGGTGGTGTTGCTTTGGCGAGTGCGTGGAGAAGGGATCTTCTCCACTTCGTGTTCGCGACCTCTGCCTCCTCATGCTCCTCAAGAGGCGCAAGCCCGACTCGCCCCGCCGCCGCCACCGCAGAGAGAGAGAGAGAGAGAGAGAGAGAGTGGCATGTGTTTGAAAATTAGATGAATAGGTGAGGGCATTTTAGTCTTTTCAATCCAATTATAATAACTCTTTAAACCTGAAGGGCATTTTAGTCATTTCACATGAAGAAAACGGTAAAAACTAACAGAATTGGACGGAAAATGAAAAGTGAAAATTTTGCACATTCTAGGCGTAGTCAGCTGGAAAAAAAAATTCTAGGTGTAGTCAGGTGAAAAACAGCAAAATCTAAGTGTAGCCACCTGGAATTATCCCTTATTGAAATAAGCGCATATAAATTTGAAATATAAATAAATCAAAATTTTAACTCGGTGCATATTTATTGTAACTTATAGGGGAAATTCCACTTAACCCACCTGTGAAATATCACTTTTTCAGTTACCACCACCAGAAGATAAAATTGGTCTGTGGAGCACCTGAAGTTGTCGATTTTTGCACTTAGCCATAACGGTGTTAACCCAAAAGTGAAAAAGTCCAAAATGCCCTATATTACCTTCTCAATTTCCTTAATGGATGGAAGGTATTTTTTTCATTTCATTTACACAAACAAAAAATTAAATTGATAATCTAAAAATACAATTTTACCCTCAAATGAATAATAATTATAACTGATGGATGGAGGGTATTTTTGTCTTTTCATTTACACAAATTAAAAATTAAAATAAAATGTGAAATGACAAAAATATCCCTGTCTTCAACCTTTGTTTCCTCCACCGCTCCAGCTTCGTCGCCGTCGAAGCCGCCTCCGACAAGAGTCCCCAGCGACAGTCCTCATCGTCATGGGCGTCGTCAATGACCCCACTAAGTGCACCAGTGGTTCATTTGACCATTTTGAGGAGGTGGGCGGAGGAGGTCGGGCTGGAAGAGGGAGGGCTGGAGGAGGGGAGAGAGGTGGGGTCGGGCCAATCGCCCAGAGCCGAGCTCGAGCAGATCGAAGCTCGACCTCCGCCAAGAGCCGAGCTCGAGCTCTGATCTGCTTGAGCTCCGGCCCTCCTCAACCTTCGCCCACCCCCGCCCAGAGCCGACACGGCCTCCACCCACCTCCACATAGCTCTCCCATCTCCGATCGAGCTCCGACCCCCCGCCTCTCCCCTCCTTCAGCCCAGCCCCTTCCCGTGCCAACTGGTTCGAGCTCCGGCGACGAAACCAAGAGGAGCAGCCCAACCCGACCCCACCTCTCTCCCCTCTTCCTGCCCAGCCCAGCCCGACCTCCGACCAGCCCTCCTCCTCCTCCCACAGGGATTTTTTGTCATTTCATTTTTTCCTTTTTCTTTTATTTTTAATTTTTTTAATGAAAAGACAAAAATACCCTCCATCCATTAAGGAAATTGAGAAGGTAATAGAGGAAATTTTAGACTTTTTACTTTTCAGTTAACATCATTATGGCTAAGTGCAAAAGTCGACATTTTCAGGTGCTCCATAGACCAATTTTATCTTCTGGTGGTGGTAAGTGAAAAACTGATCTCTTACAGGTGGGCTAGGTGAAATTTAGCTAAACTGGGCTAAGTAATCTCTTATATAAGTCGAAGATCATATGATATACGAAACATGAATTTTGATTCAATTCACATTTGTGAAAACTTACATGACGTAATGTTTATATAAATGTAAAATATACTGAACCCGAAGTTCTAAACAAAGAATTCTCTGCATGAGACCACAAATATTGAATTTTTATACGTCATCATATCAATCCTTTCACATACGAGCAGGATATTTTTTCATATTCAATCAATCTATATGTTCCAACAAGATATTTCATATCGCTCTTAAAGTAACATTATTGAGAAATACATTTTGAGAAACATTCAATTGCACTCATTGTTGAACAAAAATGTATCATCAAGTTTTCCCCGTCGACAATTTGTTATTCCTAGAAGTGAATGTGAAAAATCAAGATAATTCAAGCATGAATAAGGCCCCAGTAGTGGTCGTAGTTGCAATTGAGGGTATGATAATTTAATCTTTTGGGAGAAATAAGTTTAGGGAAGTGGAACCAATATCAAAGACACGAGAAATAAAAAGGCCCAGAAAAGTGAACTCCCGTAGTGATGAGAAATCTATATTATAGGTTTGATGGAACAGATAGTGGTCGAGTACCTGAAGTACAACGATCGCTAAAAAGTGATTTATACTCATAAACTCTAGAAGAGTTATAAAATTGATATCAACAAAATACTTTATGAATTAAAATTATGCATATTCGTTCATTAAGATTCAACATCTATTGATAAGATTATGTAAGACAACAACTCGACTATGCAAGCAAAGCAAGTAACCTTGTTAGCAATAAGGGGGAGCATCGATCAAGGGGAATATCTATTAGGGAGAGCAACGATCAGGGAATCAGGAATTAAGAGGAACATTTATCATTGGGATCAACAATTGGGTGGAGTATTTATCAGTGGGAGCAACGATCAGAGGAGCAAAAATATAAAGTTGAACACACTTTGGAATTATGTACATTACACTTTTTTCTCTTATTCAAGTTTTGTCTCACTGGGTTTTTTCTGAAAATATTTTCAACGAGACAACATTATGCTCATCCAATATCACCTCAATTATTTATTTACTCGATTTTTATTCCATTAGATTTTTTTATTGTAAAGTAAAAATGTAATTATTTAGAGGCGGTGTCGAAGTGAGAATATTGTAATCGGCCACCACCTATCCATTCATTACACCTCATGTTTTGGCACCGCCATCACTAGCCTATATAAGGCACCGTGTTGAAAAGCTTGTTACATAATGGAAAAAGGTTGAGTACATTTTGGTTATGCTCCTTCAACTCTCTTATGTTTATTTTAGGGGTAATGACAGTTGACTACACCCAACTATGTCACGTTTCAAATTTAATACCCCAACTTCCAGTTTTTTGAATAGCATACCTAAAGTTTATATAAGCGTCACATAACCCAACGCCGTCTGGAGTCAGTTACTGAGGGACGTGAAAAGTGTTGGGTTTTTGTGCCCTAGCACAATGTATTTTCAATCTAATCATGTAATAAAGATTATTAGTTGAAATAAAATCGGCATTCATATTACTTAGTGTTGTAGTAATATCTTAAGTATGATTTGATTTGTATCATTGATGTGTCAACACACAATAGTAGATATACAGATCAGATAAAATCTTCCTTAAGCAGTCCCCGATCAGAATAGCTTTATAAGGAGCGATCGGTATGAGGCTAACTCTAAATGATCACGCTCTACTGATCATGGCCAGAAGGGGGCCAGAGTTAGGTCATAGTATCACCAGACAGGGGTGATATAGGACGACCCGATCATGAGTATGTTACATACACACAGTCATGAACACACTCATATGTCAGCACATGAAATCACATCCTCAGACGGAAGTATCATTGAGGTCACTATGTAATGAGTGACGAGTTTGACTCAGTCTAACGTCTCATGTAAAAGGGTTACAATAACGACTGTGATTGGCTCGATCACGAGTTACATGAGTTAACTCAATAAATCGCTGAAGGATTTATCCCTCATACGGACGTGTGAGCAGATATCAGTTTAGGCTACTTGATGAGTACAACTGAAATACAATAGCATGGTCATGCAGTCGATATGTATTATCAGTTACAATTCAGTTAACTCAGAATCAAGAAACAGGACAATGGAACGAGGATGACTTTTCTATGCCTCGTGGTTGTCAAAGATATCAAGAGGATAAAATGATAGATTCATGTACCACAAGGTTAAGTAGAAATCTCGATGATCACAAGCGTTGGGTAATCATGATGTCTTGCTAGAGACCACTCATGATGGAAAGGGTAAAATTGTAATTTTACCAGTCCGCCGACGTGTCGTGAGCCTACAGGGTCACACACTAAAGGTTGAGTAAAACGGATGGAATCATATGGAGGAATCATGAGAGAGACAAAATCCGGTTTTGGATTAAACCGGATTAGACCGATTTCGGTTTAGGACTAAACCGGAAATCTAGAACGGTTTAGCTGGACCAATTAATTATAATCTAATTAAATAGATTTAATTAATTTAGCTAAATTGGGCCCAGCCAGAATGGGCTTCTTTACATAATTAATTAAAAAAATTGGACTTTAAACCCATTAAGGCCTTTAATTAATTATTACCTAAAAAGGGTTATAAGAGGGAAATTTTCATATCTGTAAATTAAGGAAATTATTTTCCAAACTCTAATCACTCTTCCTCTCTTTCTCTCTCGAGCCGACAGCCCACCTCCCTCCCTCCTCTCTCCGTCCGTTTTGTTTGATTCAATCTTCTAGTAAGGATCGTTGTGAGTATCCCCGGATTGCTCTTTCTATGTGGACGATCTTTAGAGGTTACTAAATCCTATTTTGTAACAAAGAGATTTTAATCAAAGGTAATATTCAAGTTTTATTCTAGCCTAGATCTCATGATCATGCAAGATCCTTATTAATTCGGATATTTGAGGTTAATTTCTTTTATGGACATGAAATTAATTGATTGGAACCCTCAAATAATTCCTTCAGTGGTATCAGAGCCTTGGTTACGCATGATTTTGTATTCGAGCATGATAGGCTAGATTTGTTTTTGCAATTTATTTCAGTATTGTAAATTGAAAAATTGCAAATTCTATGATTTTTGTTAATGAATTAACTGCTGGAATTTTTTATGTTGCTGAAAAATTAAATTGATCGAGTAAGATTAGGATCGAGACCCGTGGGAGGCCGAGGCTAGCCGAGAGGCTAACCCCGGCCGCGCCACGGGCCGATCGGCCGGAACGAGGAAGCCGACCAAATCTGCCCGTGGCAGATCTGGCCGAGCCCCTCGGCTCCGGCCAGGGGACGGCCACGGCCAGACCGGCCAGGCGGCCCGCCACGGCCAGCCTCACGGGCTGGTCGGTCACGGCGCGGCCAGCCCTGGCGGCTAGGGTTTGGCCGAACCCAAAATTGGCCTTCGGGTCAATTTTGGTTCGGTCAAATCAGAATGGATTCAGGTCAGAACCGACCTAGAAAAATCCTTAATTTTCAGCAATAATTAATTAAAATTTCAGACAGTTTCGGTTTCGATAAATTAGAGCGTGAACCGATTTAATTCATAAATTAACCGTTTCAAAATAACGGTTTAGATAAATCTTTTTTCATGATTTAAATCAAGATAAAATTGGAATTAATATGCTTGCTTGATTTGTTTGAAAACATGATTATTTGATAGCACGGTGTTTGCAACATGATTGCTAAGTTAGCCCGAATTTAGAGTTTAATTTCAGTTTGCAACCTGCGAGTTGCTTATGGGTTGTAATTTATTAGTGACCTGCGTGTCACATCATTTATTTTATTTAAATTAAATGTAATTACAAATTCCCAAGACAAGAAGAACCGAAGAGAAGGACGGTAATCCCGAGGAGGCGTGGAGCCAGCGGGAGTCCAGGAGAATGAGGAAAGACAAGATCTAGTATAGGTTCTAGTTTATTCCAGTAGGGTTAGCGGGCTAGCTATAGCAAATTTACATTTATGTTTATGAATGTATGGTTGAATGTGTGATTTAATTTTCATAAGTTCATGTTATTTAGATCATCACCCACATGTGTAAAGATTAATAATAATAAGTTAATCACGCGCATGTAAACCGGAATTGAAAGTATCTCTACATGGATTTGTAGATGATAAATTCAAATTAAGATCAAATAACGATCAGTGATAATGGACATTTAAAAGGCAAGTAATTTCAAGTCAAGCTAGATTCTGCCCACTTTTCATCACTTCGATTAGTTCTCAGACTCATGGGTGGATACGATTAACGTGCATCCATGAGAATGGGTTCTAGTAGAAGATGGACAATCTTGCATGGGTACGTGCGCATTAGCGTAGTAACCATGCAGATTGGACCATGCGTTGAAAGATGGTTGACTTGGCTGCGATTCTCAGATGATCTGAGTCAGGGTATCAGATTTAGGGCAATGCCGTATACACACAATGTATAAGCCCTAGCCAAGAACCACATGGTATTGTGAAAGGACGGGACTGTCCTACTCCAATGTCCAAAATTGGGGCGATGAGATTAACTCACTTCAGTTTTGGGTATGCGGAGATCTTGGTCTAGATTCAAACATAAGAATCAGAAATGTTCATAATCAAGTATCTCTCACTTCAACTTAAATTAAAAAACTGATTGAATTTATTTTCATGTGTAGATTAATGGCACTGTCGCAACCCAAATCAACACGTTCTGGCAATGAAGCCTTAAAGTCTCTTATGTCGAGTGACAGGCTATTAGGGACAAACTTTCTGGTTTGGGAGAGGAACCTGAAACTTGCCCTTCAGTATGACAAACAGGAGTATATCCTTACGGATAAGCCTATAAAAGTGCCTGCAAATGATGCCAGGGAAGCCGATAAGAACGCTTATGACAAGTACATAAGCGATCGACAAGATGTTGGCATCCTCATGGTCGGGTCCATGGAAAATGATACCCAGGACCAGTTCATGCATCTCATGGACAATCCACAAGAGATGATGGAGGAAATAAAAGTATACTACCAGAAGAATGCTCGTGTCGAAAGATACGACACTCTTAGGGAGTTGTTCTACAGCAGGCTGAATGCTGGTGAGGCAGTGAGCCCACATGTTCTCAAGATGAAGCGACTCTTTGATCGCTTTGCCAGTCTAGGTCACAGCTTCATAGAGCAGCTGAAATCAGACATAGTCCTGATGTCGCTTCCAAATCTTTATGGAGATGTGATCACAAGTTACAATCTTCATAATATGGAAAAGACTATCAAGGAACTGCATGGGATGTTGGTGACAGTAGAGAAAAATCTCAAGGGCAAGACCCCTGAGGTTCTGATGGTCAATAAGGGTGTCAGCTTCAAAAGAGCTGGCAAACCTACTGGCAAGTCACCAGGACATTTCAACAAGGGCAAGGCACCAGCAGTGGCGGGTAAGTGTAAGGCGCCAATGCACTTAACTGGGCAGATAAGGGCACCCAGAGGTCCGAGGATCCAAGCAGTTCCTAGAACCGAAGGGAGCACTTCGACCTCAGAGGTAGTCTGTTACTACTGCCAGCAGACAGGTCATTGAAAGAATGACTGCAGCCAGCACAAGGAATATGTGAAGAGCTTCCAAAAGGGAGGACACCCTTCAGAACCTGGATCAGGTATTTACGTTTTAAGTATAATCTCAACGTTACTTTCTCAGATACATGGGTAGTTGATATCGGAGCAGAAATTCACATTTGTGTTAATCTGCAGGATTTGGAAAGTAAGAAGCTCCTTGAGAAAGGCGAGCGGGATCTGAGAGTCGGAGACAACAGTTCGGTATCATCGACGGTTGTCGGTTCTGTTAGTCTTAAGATGCCCACAAGGCTTATTTTAGTTTTGGACGATGTATTATGTGTACCTACATTTAGTAGGAATATTATTTCAGTGTCTAGTTTGGACAAACTTTGTTTTGTATTTGCCATAGACAATGGCTTATTTACTTTATCAAGAAATAATATTGTTTATGGCACTACATCTATGGTTGGTGGATTATATATTGTAAATATTGATAACTCTAACTACAGTTCAAACTATAACGTAAATAAGAGGTTGAAGTCGGATGACTTAAACCAGACAGTGATGTGGCACTATCCTCTAGGCCACATAGGCGAGAAACGCGTCTTCTTACTTAAGCAGTCCCCGATCAGAATAGCGTCATAAGAAGCGATCGGTATGAGGCTAACTCTAAATGATCACGCTCTACTGATCATGGCCAGAAGGGGGCCAGAGTTAGGTCATAGTATCACCAGACAGGGGTGATATAGGACGAACCGATCATGAGAATGTTACATAGACACAGTCATGAACACACTCATATGTCGGCACATGAAATCACATCCTCAGACGAAAGTATCATTGAGGTCACTATGTAATGAGTGACGAGTTTGACTCAGTCTAACGTCTCTTGTAAAAGGGTTACAATAACAACTATGATTGGCTCAATCACGAGTTACATGAGTTGACTCAATAGATCGCTGAAGGATTTATCCCTCATACGGACGTGATTGGATCATAGATCGATGCAGTCAATACATAGTATTAGTTATAATTCAGTTAACTCAGAATCAAGAAACAGGACAATGGAACGAGAATGACTTGTCTATGTCTCATGGTTGTCAAAGATATCAAGAGGATAAAATGATAGATTCATGTACGACAAGGTTAAGTCGAAATCTCGATAATCACAAGCGTTGGGTAATCATGATGTCTTGCTAGAGGCTACTCATGATGGAATGGGTAAAATGCTAATTTTACTAGTCCGCCGACGTGTCGTGAGCCTAGAGGGTCACACACTAAAGGTTGAGTAAAACGGATGGAATCATATGGAGGAATCATGAGAGAGACAAAATCCGGTTTTGGATTAAACCGGATTAGACCGATTTTGGTTTAGGACTAATCCGAAAATATAGAACGGGTTAGCTAGACCAATTAATTATAATCTAATTAAATAGATTTAATTAATTTAGATAAACTGGGGCCTAGCCAGAATGTGCTTCTCTACATAATTAATTGAAAGCTTTGGGCTTTAAGCCCATTAAGGGCTTTAATTAATTATTGTCTAAAAATGGTTATAAAAGGGAAATTTTCAGATCTGAAAATTAAGGAAATTATTTACCAAAACCCTAATCACTCTTCCTCTCTTTCTCTCTCTAGCCGACCAGCCACCTCCCTCCCTCTTCTCTCCGTCCGTTTTTCTTGCTTCGATCTTCTAGTAAGTATCGTTGTGAGTATCCCCGGATTGCTCTTCCTGTGTGGACGATCTTTAAAGGTTACTAAATCCTATTTAGTAACAAAGAGATTTTAATCAAAGGTAATATTCAAGTTTTATTCTAGCCTAGATCTCATGATCATGCAAGATCCTTATTAATTCGGATATTTGAGGTTAATTTCTTGTATGGGCATGAAATTAATTGATTGGAACCCTCAAATAATTCCTTCAAAAAGACCAACGTACCCTTCAAGCTTTGGTTGAATCAGAAGATGACACCTGTCCTCTACCTCTGGACAGTGAAGAGTCCCGCGCGACAGGAAGAGGAGCAGGTGCGAGAGTTCGACAGAAAGAAAGAAAGTGCGAGCGACAGAAAGAGCTTCGAGAGTGCGAGTGAACATAATAACCCGATCCGTTGAGGACACATATCGAAAACGGGATTTGAAGACACATGAAGAAGACGGCCATGGAAGACGAGGTACGTATTTCGAGTTAGGGTTTATAATTTTTGGACCCTAATTTTCGAATTAGGGTTTGGAAATTTTGGGGAATAATTTTCGATTTAGGGCGATGTCAGTGATGATTTTAAGCTTCAGTCATGGTTTGTTTCAAAAATATATGGGTTTTTTGAAACAAAGGGTTTATAATTTTTGGATTAATTTTCGAATTAGGATTATAAAGATTTGAGGATTAGGGTGCAGCTAGTGACGATTTGAGGGTCCAGTGATGTATTTTTGTCAATTAAATGGGTAACTATACCCTGTATGAGTTTTTCATTCAATAATTTGAAATGTTATGGTTCAGTGATCATTTTTTTCTTCAAAATTTGTACATCCAGACAATAATTCAATATTTTGTATGCTGCAGGAACAAAATGAAAGAAATGTATGGACGCCACATCCTGGGTATAGGAATTTCGAGATACATCACGGAGGCAGGTTTGTTTCCGATTTGTATAAGGATGGGGAAATAGAGTATGTGAGTATTTGTAAGGATGTGTGTTCAGTATGGAAACTTAGGTTAGTCCTAGCTGATATGGGGTATGCATTGAATAGTCAGTTGTGGAGTCAACCACCCCATGTAAGTGTAGGTTTAAGGTTGAAACAGTCACTAATAGAGTTGGAGGAGGATTCAGATTTGAAGGGGATGATGCTAGATTATCATGAGGATGATTATATCCCTGTTTATGTCATCAATGATGACGTCCCATTAGCTGAGGTTGATCCATCTGGGGTAGTTGTGAAGGTTAGGAAAGGGTCAACTATACAAGGTGTGAATACCCAATTGTGCCCGTTTAAAAAAGACAAACCCCCCAAACCAGATCAGTTGTACTTAACCAAAAGTGAATTAGTGTGTTGTAGGAAGAGTGGATATGGGGTAACAGCTGACATAATAGATGGGAAGTCATTTGTTTTAGTGGAAGACCTAAGTAGTGAAGCTGAAAATGACTGGGATGAGTATGATGACGAAGATGACATGGGGGTTGAAGATGAAATTGAGATTGAGGATGTTGACATTGAGGAAGAAGTAGCTGTAGAGGAAGAACAAGAAATCGTTGTAGAGGAAGAACAAGTAGTTGTAGATGAAGAAGAAGTTGTTGTGGAGGAAGAAGAAGTTGTTGTTGAGGAAGAAGATGGTGTTGCAGAGGATCCTGATTGGTTTAAGGGCACAAAGTTCGACAGTGATGGAGAAGTTGTTATAGAAGAAGAAAAAGTTGCTGCCCAAGAAGAAGTTGCTGCCGAGGAAAAAGGTGTTGGTGAGCAAAAACAACCTAGTCTTGTTGAGGAAGAGTGTACCGTAGAGGATGAAGTTGATCCAGTAGGAGAACCTGGTATTGGCGATGGTGTTGGTGATGATGTGAAGGAAAGAGTAGCACCTAATGATAATGATGAATTTTATGATGGAGAGGATTATGATGAAATCCCATGTATTTATATTATCTTCATATCTTGCTTCTTCATCTATTTCCATACATTTAAATTTTTTACATAACCTCTTTTAACTATAGTCGAGTTTCCCCTAAATCCTCTTAAATTTAAAATTAACTTGTGGAGTCCTTTAAATTTGAAAATTTTCAATTTACCTTTTTCAATTAACTTTTCTTAACTTTTTGTGAAATGAAAAAAATACCATTGCATTAAAAAAATGAAAACAAATAAATAAAAAAAATTTAAAATTTTTGTTTTCTTATTTTTTTACAAAAACAAAGAATAAAAATAATATTTTAGTATTAATTTTTTCTAAAAAAACATTTTTTTATAAAAAAAAATATATAAATAAGAAACGATGTTTAAAAGTCATTTTATATATTATAAATTTTTTTATAAAAAAAACTTTTTAAAAATTATTTTTACCACTAATAGAATTTTATTCTTTATTTTCTACAACGAAAATATTGTAGAAAAAAATTCAAAATCATTTTACTTTTTTAATACAAGGGTATTTTCGTCATTTCCACAAAAAAGTTAACAGAATTTTCAAAAAAAATAACGAAAAAGGGTAAAGTGGAATTTTTCAAACTTAAGAGACTCCACAATTCGATTTTAAAGTTAAGAGATTAAGTGAAACTCGATTATACTTAAAGGGTTATGTGAAATTTTCTCTTTAATTTATTTACAACAGTTTTAGAGAGAAAAAATACAATTAAAAGCAGTATTAATCTCAGCATAATACCTATGGCTCATAAGTATTATTAGGGGTGAGCATGGCTTAATTTTTGGTCCAACCCAGACTTAGCGGGTTGACTATTTACATATCCATTCTCTACCCATAAAGAGTGTTGTCCGTTGGACAAGTGAGCGGGTTGAGTCCGGACGGGTTCCGGGTTAATTCAGCTCGTCCATAATATTAAAAAAAAAACATATTGTACACAAAAACTAATTACAAAAATAAATTATGTACACAAAAATATATTGCAAAATTAATAATTTAATATCACAAGAATAGATTGTCAATAACATTTAGAATAGTTTATATGAAAATTGTGTTTTTCGAACTTGTTTGTTAAAAAAAACTTAAAATGACTCTTTTAACATTAGTGTGGGTTGTGTGTGTTTAGTTAGTTAAGTTTCTTAGGCCGGGTTGGGCAGGGTTAGTCCGAAAACTCCACTTTATGTCCGTAACCCAGCTTATAATATTTATATGGTGCCCGTTCCCGGCCCGGGTTACTCCAAGTTAGGACAATAAGTGAACGGGTTGGTCTGAGTTGGGCCGGGCTTTCCGGACATTTCTGCTCACCCCTAGGTAATATGCTAATATATTGGGGAAAGAATCAACAGAAAACCATATCTTCAAATAGGTAGCAAGGGACCAATCTCAACCACACAATTATATAAGCAATGGTTAAGATGCACGCGGTGGCACATGGGTGTAAATAAGTCGAAATTGTAATTTTTATTAGTCTTTTAACATGTACATGGGGGTATATTTGTATTTTTCTCCTTAAGCTTGCCCTCCTTCCCTTTCCCTCACGCACCTCTTCTCTTCTTCCGTCCGCGACCTGAGCCTCTTCTCCAACGTCCCCTGTGTCTCTGTCGGCGCCGACCACGATCCGCCGCTCGTCGGCAGGGCCGACTCTTCTTCCTCCGCAACATCCTCATCCTCTATGCTCCATTTCTCGATTTCCTTATTTCCATTTCAGTCCCCGAATCTCAATCTATTTGCAATCACACTCTTGTCTCCCACGCTTCCCTCTCTTCTCCATGATTATGCTTCAACACTGAGATCATTGAACGAGCTCGTGGCGCTGGACCGCTTCGAAGGAGTATCCAGATTTGGATCCACGAATTTCAAATGAGAAATTGGAAACAATAAAAATTTAAAACCTTTCATATAACTGAAAACCTGAAAGTTTTTAATATAACTAAAAACCTAAAAGCCTTTCATATAACTGAAAATATGTCAAAACAATGAAGAACTACATTCGAACAGGTTTTCTGAGAGACATTTCATTAAATTCAAATGTATCAACTCATAAACAATTCATATCAAGGTTTTTCCAAAATATGAAAACGTTTCATATTTTGTAACTGAAAACCTGAACGCCTTTCATATAACTGAAAACCCTCGTTACACCAGGGGACCTCTCGTCACACCACTTCCCCGACGGGTATTAGTGTTTTCCTATAGAAAAATACTCGAAACCCTCGTTACACCACTCCCCCGACGGGTATTAGTGTTTTCCTATAGAAAAATACATGAAACCCTCGTCACACGAGGGTACCCCTCGTGTATCTGAAAGGCCTTCAGATTATGAACAGGTACATGAAAGGCGTTCACATTTTGAATACATTGAGTCCATACTTGTTCCGGTCTTCTTGTATCTGAAAGGTCCTCAGATATTTCTGGTATCTGAAAGGCCTTCAGATTTTTCTGATACAAAAATTTTGGCTGAAAAACTAAAAGTCTTTCATATAACTGAAAACCATCTTCACACGAGGGGACCCCTCGTCACACAACTCCCCCAACGGGTATTAGTGTTTTCCTATAGAAAAATACACGAAACTCTCGTCACACGAGGGTACCCCTCGTGTATCTAAAAGGCCTTCAGATTATGAACATGTACATGAAAAGCGTTCACATTTTAAACACATTGAGTCCTTACTTGTTCCGGTCTTCTTGTATCTGAAAGGTCCTAAGATATTTCTGGTATCTGAAAGGCCTTCAGATTTTTCTGATACAAAAATTTTGACTGAAAAACTGAAAACCTTTCATATAACTGAAAACCATCTTCACATGAGGGGACCCCTCGTCACACCACTCCCCCGACGGGTATTAGTGTTATCCTATTGAAAAATACACAAAACCCTCATCATACGAGGGTTCCCCTCGTGTATCTGAAAGGCCTTCAGATTATGAACAGGTACATGAAAGGCGTTCACATTTTGAACACATTGAGTCCTTACTTGTTCCGATCTTCTTGTATCTGAAGGGTCCTCAGATATTTCTGGTATCTGAAAGGCCTTCAGATTTTTCTGATACAAAAATTTTGACTGAAAAACTGAAAGCCTTTCATATAACTGAAAACCATCTTCACACGAGGGGACCCCTTGTCACACCACTCCCCCGACGGGTATTAGTGTTTTCCTATAGAAAAATACACGAAACCCTCGTCACACGAGGGGACCCCTCGTGTATCTGAAAGGCCTTCAGATTATGAACAGGTACATGAAAGGCGTTCACATTTTGAACACATGAGTCCTTACTTGTTCTGGCCTTCTTGTATCTAAAAGGTCCTTAGATATTTCTGGTATCTAAAAGGCCTTCAGATTTTTCTGATACAAAAATTTTGACTGAAAAACTGAAAGCCTTTCATATAACTGAAAACCATCTTCACACGATGGGACCCCTCGTCACACCACTCCCTCGACGGGTATTAGTGTTTTCCTTTAGAAAAATACACGAAACCCTCGTCACACGAGGGGACGCCTCGTGTATCTGAAAGGCCTTCAGATTATGAACATGTACATGAAAGGCGTTCACATTTTGAACACATTGAGTCCTTACTTGTTCCGGTCTTCGTGTATCTGAAAGGTCCTCAGATATTTCTGGTATCTAAAAGGCCTTCAGATTTTTCTAATACCAAAATTTTGACTGAAAAACTAAAAGCCTTTCATATAACTGAAAACCATCTTCACACGAGGGGACCCCTCGTCACACCACTCCCCCGACGGGTATTAGTGTTTTCCTATAGAAAAATACATGAAACCCTCGTCACACGAGGGGACCCCTCGTGTATCTGAAAGGCCTTCAGATTATGAACAGGTACATGAAAGGCGTTCACATTTTGAACACATGAGTCCTTACTTGTTCCGGCCTTCTTGTATCTAAAAGGTCCTTAGATATTTCTGGTATCTAAAAGGCCTTCAGATTTTTCTGATACAAAAATTTTGACTGAAAAACTGAAAGCCTTTCATATAACTGAAAACCATCTTCACACGAGGGGACCCCTCGTCACACCACTCCGTCGACGGGTGTTAGTGTTTTCCTTTAGAAAAATACACGAAACCCTCGTCACACGAGGGGAAGCCTCGTGTATCTGAAAGGCCTTCATATTATGAACATGTACATGAAAGGCGTTCACATTTTGAACACATTGAGTCCTTACTTGTTCTGGTCTTCTTGTATCTGAAAGGTCCTCAGATATTTCTGGTATCTAAAAGGCCTTCAGATTTTTCTGATACAAAAATTTTGACTGAAAAACTGAAAGCCTTTCATATAACTGAAAACCATCTTCACACGAGGGGACCCCTCGTCACACCACTCCCCCGACGGGTATTAGTGTTTTCTTATAGGAAAATACACGAAACCCTCGTCACACGAGGGGACGCCTCGTCACACGAGGGGACCCCTCATCACACCACTCCCCCGACGAGTATTAGTGTTTTCCTATAGAAAAATACCCATAACCCTAATTACACGAGGGGACCCCTCGTGACACCACTCCCCCGACGGGCATTACTGTTTTGCTATAGAAAAATAATACAAACTCTCGTCACACAAGTGTACCTCTTGTGTACATGAAAGGCCTTCAATTTCTGGTATATGAAAGGCCTTCACATTTTGAACACATTGGTCTCTTACTTGTTCCGGTCGTCTTGTATATGAAAGGCTTTTAGATTTTTCTGATATATGAAAGGCCTTCACATTTTCGACACATTGGTCTCTTACATGTTTCGGTCGTCTTGTATATGAAAGGCCTTCAGATTTTGAACGACTTTTCATATTTTGAAAGGCCTTCAGATTTTGAATCAAAGGTTTATCAGAAATATACAGTTGATTGGTTGATCAATCACTAACGTTTAATCAGAACTGAATCGATCAATGGATTACATTTTTAGAAACGATGAATCGATCGATTAGAATTGCAGAATCCATCGATTGATGGATTATAATATCAGAATCAATCGAATGATTGATTAAAACTTAAGAAATCGCAGAATAGCATATGACAATTGCAGAACTGATCGATCGATCGATCACTCACTGACAATTGCGTAATCGATGTTTATTGATCGTGATCGATCGATCGATCGAAGAAATCGCCAAAATATTGAAGAGATCGCAGAATAGTCGGCGATCCAACGCACAATTCATGACACATAATGACTATTATGCCCTTTTCATGATTTTTGAATTAAATTTGAGCAGAAATTGTTTAATATTGACAGTCGTTGATGAGATTGCATCCAACGGATAACAGTAGTCCTTTTGTACCTATTTGAAACACGGTTTCTAGCCGATTGCATCCCGATATATTGTGCTGTTTAATTAGTCACTCATGTTGGCCTATGAGCCTTTTAAACATGAGTGAGTAGTTAAACAGCAGAATCATGAATCATGGGGTCTTCTAATGGGACCCCACTCAACTACAGAAGAAACCCAGTTTGGAATGTCACCTAAAGCCCAAGCCCACTCTTCAACTGATTCTTATAGATCTAACGGTTACTAATCGAGGAACATAGAGAGTTCAGTAGAAACGGGCACGCACAATAACGAGCCTGAGAGAAACGACAGCTCGTATCAGCATGGAACGGAACTGGGATGACGTGTCGGTTTTTAGCGTTCAGAATTGTGTGGTGTAATGTTGTGGCTTTACTAATTTGAGACGACCGACCGAAAGGAGAGGAAAGGAAATGTTGAAAACGAAGTCGCATCTCAACTCGTCTCTTCTCCTTGGCTCTTCATCGTCATCGTCATCGTCATCGCCATGAAATGAATCGGAGCCTCCTTGTTACAGATTCACCGTTTCGCCCTCAAATTCTCGTTTTC
Source organism: Geranium rotundifolium (assembly GCA_963920655.1). Classification (NCBI taxonomy): domain Eukaryota; kingdom Viridiplantae; phylum Streptophyta; class Magnoliopsida; order Geraniales; family Geraniaceae; genus Geranium; species Geranium rotundifolium. Next base: position 30,315,065 of record OY987313.1, on the reverse strand, counting down.
GGAGTTTCAGGATCAGGCGGTTTCGGATCTATGCAATGTAAGTTTCTTTTTCTTTTCCTTTTTAATTGCATTGATTATGCTGTTGAGAAATGGAGGAGAGGTTGCGATTTCATGGCGTGTTTGATAATTGATATCCCCTGGTTTCTCGATTTCTGTTGTTGGTCGTTCGATTTCAGTTCATATTTTCCTAATTTTGAACTATTTACCAGCTGCTCAACACTGCTATCACGCGTTAGTTGCCAAAAACAAATTCTCCTTTCCGATTTTGAACTTGAACTTATCTCAAGTTATGTTTCTTCGATCCGTGTAGTTGGTGGAAGTTGTATCATCCTGGTGCGATTTTGGATGAGCGTTATGAATCTAGGGCTATTTTTCTTTGATATTTCATAATGTATATTTGGCCTCAACTTTTTCTCAAGGTTATTATGTTTTCATCACTGTTTTGGTTTGAGAAATTCAATTTATTTTGCATTTGTAGCAGCTGTTATCAAGCAGTTTATGATGTGAATTTTATTAAGGCTCACATAGGTCTGGTTATTCAGAAAGCTGTGACTGCATGAGAGGAATGCTCATATCTAAATCCCTTCATTGTTGTCTTTTTTCTTCCTTTTTTCTCGATCTGAGCTTTCAAAGTTAATTCTCTTTTTTTCAAGAAATTGGGTGGGTACAAGAATGATCTCTAATTGTATTTGTAGACATTTCCTTGGAGATTGTGGTAGTTTTAGGGGTCTATTTTTTGCATCTATTTTACATTATAATGTTGTCTAATGTTTCTATACCGTGTGTTTGCTTCTGATGAAGGATAGATAGCAAGTTAGTGGGCGGGGATTTATCGAACACCCATTTCAGATGATAATGCTGTGATTGTCTGCATGCACAAGATAAGAAGACCAGCATGATTTCTGAAGATCCGAATGAAGACAAATCTCCACATCAGAATTTTGAGGCACTGAGTGTGCCAAAGCGTCTAGTTAAAAGTGTAAGTGAGAAGTGGAGGAAGAAGAGTCATAAAGGTGAATTGAAGGAAGATAATAATGCAAGAGGAATTTCTTTGAGATGTCTGACATTGTATGGTAGGAGTGGGGGTTGCAAAGTGGGTGCTGACACAATTGAAGACTCTGGGGATTCAAGTAGCAGAAGGAGATCAAGTGCCAGTGAAGAAGGGAAGGGGTACAACATGATGTGCGGTGCTGAGGAAACCGGGGTGGATTGCTTTTCATATGGGGTAAAGGAAAAGTTTTGGAGGAAAAGTAATAGAAAGGATGTAGAACTTGAATGTGGAATGCACATCCTTCTTCCAGATGACATACTGGAAATGTGCTTGGTCAGGCTTCCATTAACCAGTCTCATGAATGCCCGTCTGGTGTGCAAGAAATGGAGGTTCTTAACTACTACACCTCGGTTCCTACAGATGAGGAGGGAAGGTTTGCATCAAAGTCCATGGTTGTTTCTGTTTGGCGCTGTGAAAGATGGTTACTGCTCCAGTGATATCCATGCTCTGGACGTATCTCTTAATCAATGGCATAAAATTAATGCTAGAATTCTTAAAGGAAGGTTCATGTTTTCTGTTACAAGTATCCAAGAGGATGTATACGTAGTTGGAGGATGCTCTAGCTTGGCCAATTTTGGTAGATTGGATAGGAGCTCATTTAAGACACACAAAGGTGTTTTGGCATTTAGCCCCCTGACTAAATCTTGGCGTAAAGTTGCATCTATGAAATATGCAAGATCAACACCTATTTTAGGATGTTATGAGGTCAGTTCAGATTTTTCAATAATTCAAAGTCAACAGAATCGTCAAGATAGGCGTTTTCCCAGGACACGAATTGGCGGTGTATCAGATGTGTACGAGGATCCACACAGGCTATCACTGAGACGGCAGCACAGAAATGCTTTTGATGAAAATGATGCCACATTGTTACTCAATAGAAAGTCATACAAGTTTATCAAGCAAAAGGGTGATCAGTCACAATTGAAAACTTGTAGAAGGTTTGTGCTAATTGTTGTGGGAGGTATTGGATCCTGGGATGAGCCTTTGGATTCTGGGGAAATCTATGATCCAATGTCAAATAAATGGATGGAAATCCAGAGGTTGCCTATAGATTTAGGGATTGCATGTTCTGGAGCTGTTTGCAATAGTATGTTTTATGTTTATTCTGAGAATGACAAGCTAGCAGCTTATGACATAGAAAGGGGCTTTTGGATTGGAGTTCAAACAACCTCATTTCCTCCTCGTGTTCATGAGTACTACCCAAAGCTTGTCTCGTGTAATGGTCGGCTGTTCATGCTCTCTGTTTCCTGGTGCGAAGGGGATGGGCAAATAGGCAGGAGAAACAAGGCTGTTAGGAAATTATGGGAGCTAGATCTCATGTGCCTTTCATGGACTGAGGTATCGGTGCACCCTGATGCTCCAATGGACTGGAACGCTGCGTTTGTGTCGGATAGAAACCTTATATTTGGGGTTGAAATGTTCAAAATATTCGGGCAGGTGCTGGACTTCTTTACAATGTGCAGCATGTCTGATACAGAAACAGACTGGAGCCATATTTCGAGGAATAGAGTAGCTCCTACTTTGGACGCTTCTTCGTGCATGACCAAACAAATGACGGTGTTGCATCTGTAAAATTCTTCACAAATAATGCAGCTGGAAAAGGAAAAGAGCAGAGCTCTGCTGCAACTACATCACCTGCCCTCGAGTAGTAGTTTATGTATGTCTCTTGATTGTTTTCATGTCGTCTCTGTTTTGCTTCCATGTTTCTGGTTTAGAGTCAATTCATTCTGCACTCTTATTTAATAGGTACAGCTTGTTTGTTTGTTTGATTGTGGTCCAAAAAAATGAATATTCTCATTTCAAGCCAAATATTGCACTTCGGTAATATCTTGTTATGAAACAGAACATAAAATGAGCACTCTCAAAGCCGAAATGGTCAATAATCTTAAATTAATTACAAAACGGTACAATATATATGCATCGAAACGTAATGAAAGGCAACAGAAACAAAACAAGGGTAAAGAATTAAAGACGTACAGTAACTCAAATCTCTGGTCTTATAAAATTGATGACATAACAATGCTTATGCTTATCTGTTGTCCGGAAAGAAACCGGAGAAGTTTGGTATCTTATCAACATGCTTCAACGCACGCTCAGCAATCTGTCTGGTCCGAAAGTCACCGTGCTGGAATGCATCAACAAGCGCTGCACTCACATTCTGGTTCCCCGAAACTTCATAGGCTATGTCCTCCGTTCGTAACAGTCTCTCCACTGCCCAGACCGCCCTCCTTTGCAGATTCTCAGTCCTCTTCTCCAGCAGCACATCCAGCATAGGCTTCACTCCCTCTGCCTCAAACAATACATTCACACCTTGCTCAGTGTCCACTCCATCGTCCAGCAACGTAGACAGTGCAGCCAGTGCCGCCTCCACCACATTCTCGTTCCTGTGGTCTAAAAGCGCCACCAGTTTCTCCACAGCCTGTCCTTCCAGGATACAGAATGATTCCTTCAACGAACAGTTCCCTCTATGGAGCCGGCACAGTCCTGTTATGGCAGGCGGCTTGCTGAAACACGGGAACATTGATGCACAAAAACTCTGTGCTGGCAACTCAGGCAACCTCGTCAAGTTTTTCGATTCTTGAGACAGATTCTCCAGTGCCATGGCCGAGTAGAGCTGCACATTGTCCAGTCCATTGGATTGCAGCAGTTCAGTGAAGTGTGCGGCAAGATTGTGCTCGCGACAGAGTGCAACAGCATCAGGCTCGTCGGACAGCACAAACGTAACCCTTGCAAGAACCCGTACTAGTCCTTCGAGGTATGGCGTCACAAAGCGGATGCCCCTAGTCCCCCCTTCCCGAATTCTTATCACTCGAGCAATGATCAGCTCAAAGGCACCATCGTCTAGCATCTGTCTTGTGAGGCCCAAATCGCGCTCTGGAAGCTCAGACAATAGGCCGACAGCTGCAGCTTGCTCTTCAGTGATGGGAATATTTTCTGTTATGATTTTGATCAGGCTGCCCAGTTGGCCGACCGTGCCACGCAGCGCATCGGCCAGCTCCTGAGCCATGTGCGGCGACAGATTATGGAGAAGTTTAATGGAAGCTGCACGTAAATCCTTTTGTGGAGCCTCAATAAACTGAACCAAACTGATAGTAGCACCCGAGCTATTGATAGCAGCAACAACATTTAAAACAGTGGTGGGAGCACTTGTAAGTCCTACGAGGACCTGAAGTAGTTTGCACTCAATTGCTGGACCGGTGTTACTAATTAGATGGAGGAGGTTATGGACAATGTCCTCGGAGACCAAAGTCTGGTGATCGGGTCCAAGTGGGATGGAGTCGAAGTCATAGCCTGAGCTCACAACATTGGCGAGAATTGTTGCAGAGACTTCTTTCAATCGCATTGGAAGCTGATTGGATCCAACGGTGAAGAGGTCCTTAACGAGAGGGGGAAGAATTCCAGCCTCTATCAACACCTTGGAACTTGCCTCGAAAGATGATATCTGGTTTAAAGCTTTTAACGCAGCTTCTCTTGATTGCATATTATTGCTTCTCATTATATTAATCAAAGATGAACCCGCAGTTCTAGCGACATGGACTTTCACATCATTGTTCAAGGTCAGTTCACCAAGGTATGCAGCCATGGATACTTTAGTTTCTGGTGATCCTGAAAGAATTACATTATATAAACAAGTTAAATAGAAAAACATAGATGAAAACTATTTGTTTAGAATAAAAAACAATTATATTCAGGTTTAGTTTAGGTATCAAACACAAATACAAGTCACAACCAATATAGTAACCCAAACTTATAATGCCCAAAGGCTAGACAAATCAAGTCAGTCTCTTGCTCAAAGATAGGACAATAAATAGTTGTCCTTGTTTCAGTTCCTGAAAGTACGTGAATCCAATGATTATCAAATAGTATCACAAGTAAAGAGCGTTTTATATAAAATATTCTATGTTTTACTTTGGTTCTTTTTAGGTTAAAAATGACATACCTATGATAGAATTATACTAATAGTCTACGAGCATCATTAATATAACACAAACTTGGAAACTATCAATTTGCAGGCAATCAAATTACGTAGAAGACAATTTCCTCATTTTTGTGACTACAAAATAGCCACAGCACCATAAAAGTTGCACAGACAGGAGAAGGGTAAGAATATTGGAAAACTTGCAAGTACCTTCAAGGACTTGTGTCAGAAGAGGCTTCAGTCTACCATTTTCAGCCATCTGTCTCACATTGTTCTCATGCCTCTCCAAATTTTCCAGTGTTCTATCAGCCTTCTCGACGGTCAAAACATTTTCTGATTGGCTGCTTGTCATTCCAACTAAGATTAGGATTGCTCCGTTAACTGAGCCAATCTTCTCACACAAAGCGTCGGATTTGGACAGCTCGTATAACAAAGAGACAGCTTCTTCCCTCTCTTTGGATTGTTCGTGATTCAAAAACTTCACTATTGTGCGAACAGTGTCCCCTTCAGCCATTATTTCCTGAAATAAAAGAAAAGCCATCAGTAAGATGATCCCACCGCGTAAATTCCTTAGGTCTGTGAAAGAATCGTGTACAGGGTGAGGATGGGGAGACCTTGTTGTCATCATCTTCCTCGACCAAAATTCTAAGAGTTTCCAACGCATTGCACCGAACCCTACGGCTGCTGCTCTTCAACAGGTCAATGATCCTAGGTATCAGCTCCGCGTTGCGCACGACATGCTTGTTTGATCGACTTCTGTGACAGAAGTGCTGCACATACTTCAAAGCCTGCATAGTATCATGTTCTGCACTGCCCAGATTAAATGCCCTACGAGCCATATCGAGCTGGGCAACTTCATTCCTAGCAGTCCACTCTTCAATAGTATTGCGTAAAGCTAAACTAGGGTTGAGCTCTGTGCTTCTTAGTTCTTTCAGTGTCAATGGGCAAACCAGCTTCCTTCCGCTCTCCCTGCATTCTTTGAACCACTTCTCAATAGCTTCCCTTTCAAAAGTCTGCCCATTTTCTAAGGTAACTGGGTCGCGCATGACTTGTTTTGTTAAGGGACATACAAAGGAGTCATAAATAGGCTCGATGTGCATTCTATCAAAATTATAGCTCTCGTCTGACTGACTACCACCACCAGGGTCATAACTTCCATCCCAGCTTCCCGACATTTGATCTGAATACCTAACTCCAATCAATGAGTACCCATGTGCCAAGTAAACAATTCAATGATACTAAAAAGTATCAAAAGCAAAAAGCGGTTTATATCAAATATTGTATGTTATATTTTGGTTCTTATTTTATCAGCATTTTATTTTGGTCCTTTTTGGTTAAAATGGCATACCTATGATAAAACTATACTGATAATCTACTAGTGTCATTGACATAACATAAACTTGGAAACTATCAATTTGCAAGCAACCAAATTCCGTAGAAGACAATTTCCCTAATTCCTATTTGGAAGATAGATTAATTTAGGAAGAGAAGACGATAACAGATAACTCACAATCACGAACAGAATAAATATATAATGGTTTCGAAATCTTTAATTGCTGAAATGCGAACTAAATGTAGTCGTATAAATACTAGATTATCCTTTATGTACCTCTCGAATCATTTATGCACAATCATATCTTCCTCCTAACCAATTCTTCATCACAATGACATTGACGGCAATAGTGGCAAATTGAAGAGATGAATAATTCAACTGAACTGAAGTGATATAAATTTGATCAATAATTCAAATTACTAAGGCAAGAATAAGCAGTAACCCAAATTTCCATCTAAAATTGACCACAACTTAGATGCATCCCATTCCCAGGTCAATTGAGTCAAACTCAAACACCCAGATCGCAATATGGCAATCATTCCATCCCTTAACCTAAAATAAGATTGTTACACTTGAGAGCACAAACTCAGAGAGGAACACAAAATTAAAAGCAAAATCCACAAAGGTACCTTTTTTTCTTCTTCTTGATAATGGCCAAAAAAGGGGTCAGAAACTCGCTTTCCAGAGAAACTCTAATCTAGTCCGATGATCCCACAAAAGCTATCACACCACAGAGTTCATCTTCTTCCATAGCAGAGATAGAACTCGAAACTGGGCCGCTTGTTTTGTTTGTGGAAGGGAAAAAGGGGTTGAGGTTGAAGGAAACAAGAGGAACAATACAGAGAAAATGTTGACTCGAGAAGAAGAGTCGTCGTTGGCGTAGCGGTGAGGAGGAGAGAGAAAGAGAGCGCGTGGGTTGACTGTGGCGCCAACCGGTGGACCCCACTTTAAAAACCAGCCTGGCAGTGGCATGGCCACCTTCAAATATCACACTACCTACCTCTCTAAACGCTGCGTTTTCAGACACATACCAATAATTCTGTCCGGTAAGTAACGGAAAATAAACACTCTTAACTATTTCTAAATTTCATTTCGTTCATCTACGTATGTATACATACAAGTTAACGGGAAAAAAAATACTCTTTCTTGCCTTTCTTAGTATTCAAAAGAGTACATTTAGTTTTCTTTTTTCTTTTCTATACAAAACCTATTTCTAACCCAATTAAAATGTTTGTGCTTAAAGAAAAAAAAAGTATTTTCAGAAAACAACCCAGATAAAAGTATTTTGAGAAAACTAACATTTGCGGTTAAAACAAAAGTTATGATTAATGAATGGAGATTAAAACTACATGCGACAACAACATGGGTTAAGTCTTTACTTTCTTGAAATAGAAATATCATGTCTCTGTCATCTTTGAAGTACATTTTATTATAGGAATAACGATAAATTGAGTTTGGGTTAGGTTTAGTGATCTCGTCCCCCGCCTGTCGTTTAGGTTGAGAATATCAAATCTCATGGGGTTGAAAATTTTCTAACATTCTTAACCAAAATCCTATCTTTCATTAAAAAGTTATATGTAGTGATTTTACATTATTTTTTTGTAATAAATCTAAAAATGTTATTTGGGAAAGGGAATCTAAAGTCAATTTCATTATCGATTATGGATTCGTAAATTATTAGGGAAATTGAGTTCCTGTATCCAAAGGTGCACTGAATTGGAATTTGTTTCAAAGATACTCAAAATTAGAAAAATATGTTTGTATTTGTATTTGTTTCAAAATTACTATTTAGACATAGATTAAGGTCATTACAAATCTAAAAATGTTATTTGAGAAAGGGAATCTAAAGTCAATTTCATTATCGACAATGTATTCGTAAATTATTAGGGGAATTGAGTTTCTATATCCAAAGGTGCACTGAATTGGAATTTGTTTCAACGATGCCCAAAATTAGAAAAATATGTTTGTATTTGTATTTATTTCAAAATTACCATTTAGACATAGATTAAGGTCAATACCCTACCACCATCTCTCTCTCGTACCCTTACTTCTCACCATGGGCGGAATTAGAAAATCCTTACGCTATTTTGGCCTGCTCTAGTGTTGGGGTGATGCCGATAGACCCGTGGAAGGAGGGTTTTGAGCTCGGATGTGGTTGGCGGGTTCCAGATCTGAATTTTTCCAAATCTAATTGGTCGTCGGTAAAGGTGGCAGCTCGTAGGGGGTAGGTGTCTTCCCAGCGACGAAGGTGAAGGCAGCTCGGGTAAGTTGGAGTTTTTCCGGCGACGGAGGTTGCTCCCTCCTTGTCTCCGACTTTGACGATGGTGGGTTTGACATCGGTTCGGCGGGAGCTGCGGGAGTGAACAGTTGGGCCTTGCCAGGACTCGAGAGGCGGTGACGTCGGCGGCATCTGCTCGCCGGAGTTGTCATCGGCAGTCTGGGCAGGTGACAGGGCAGTCTTTTGGTCTCCCCTGTTATGTCCAATTCGGTTTGGGCTGGTCTTTCGGTCCATACCGGTTTTGCTCAACTTTTCTTTTATGAACCAATTCTTGACGGTGTTGCCTTGTTTCTCATGTCTTTTGGCTTATGGCGTGCGAGAATTTTTTGTTTGGTTTCGGTCCAGAGAGCGGTGAATTTGGTTTGGATTCTCGGAGATTTGGGTTACTGTTTTAGGACCCTTTGGGACCATGGCCTAGTTTGCAAGTCGCTAGTTACATGCGATGACCTTGGCCTCACTAGTATCCAGCCCGATAACTTTTAGGATAGCTAACCTTGTATGAATCAGATCTGGAGCTCCGTGGTGGTGGAAGATGTTTCTTGGTGCAGTGCGGGGAGAAAGTGAGATTGTGGTGGTCGGTTTGCTCCATTTTTGTCACTATATGGTCTTCGGTTGGATAAGTTTTTTGGGCGTGCGTGTTTTACAGGGTGTTAGTGTGAGTTTTGTTTAATGTAGTTTAGTGTTTAGTGGCGGTGGTCGATCTATGTCCGACATAAGACACTAGTTTCCCATGCATGTTCCATAGAGATATGGTGTCATTAGGTGTTATTTATTGTTTTTTGTAAACTGTACATGGCTAATGCTCAATCTTTGTATGTGGGTTTTCTCCCGCCCGTGTTATTTCTGAACGAATGGATTGCTTTCAAACAAAAAATATGAGGTACATGACATTTTCTCAGTGATTAATTATTAGGGTAATTCCATGTTAGTACCCCAAGTTTGCTTCATTTCGAAATCAGTACTTCAAGTTTGAAACTTTTTTTGTGGATACCCCAAAAAATTTTAAGTTACACTTAAGGTAACAATTGTTAAATTTAACATAAATGATGCGTAAAAAGTTCAAAATAACCCTAATGCATAATTTTTAGTTTGTTAATTATATGGTAAATATGAAAAGACTATTTTACCCCACTTAAACAATAAACTAATGATATGGTTCAAGCATATATTAGTTTTTTCAAATTAAAAATTAAAAAATTAATTAATTAAAAAAAACTTAGTGAAATGACAATATGCTCCTTCTTCAACCTCCTCTCACTCTCTCTTCTGGACTACTTCCTCCTTCACTTTTCCGTTTCTTTTCCCGATAGGCCTCCAAATATATTTTTTGCCAAATCCAATTGCATAGACCAGTGTCCTTCACCTCAATCTCGTAGTAGTAGAGAAGCCTCCTCGTCGGCATCAGGCGGTTCCCCTGGATGACGCCGACGTTGTGGCCGTGGAGGTGGACGCTCATCAGCATGAGGTAGGTCTCATGAAATTCTTCAAACACGTTCCTTCTTAGAGGAGCTGCTCCACAAGAAACCTGCTTCAAACTCCTTTATCTGCCTTTATTAACAATACCCTCTGCTTCCTTGTCAGAGCTACCAACAATGGCGGAACGACCGGAAAGTGAGTAACTCTATACTTATCAATGACATCCACAATCTGGTTGACATCAAATTTTCTCATCCCAAAGACAAGAGCCCCAACACAAACAGGGACAACCCATATATGTGGAACATTGGAATCACATCCAAATACACATTCCCTGAGCTCAAGCCCTCATATTGAGAAGTCTCAAACCTCACAAAAAGCTCAACCGCTTCTATAAGGTTCTATGAGTACAAAATTGCCGTCGTATCGTCCTGCTCGATCACAACCCTCGGAGCAACACCAAACCCGCCTAAAATCACCTCCTCCAAATCCAGAATCTGGGTTCTTCTTCCCCAATCCCCACCCACTTTCAGTTGAATCAGCTCCTCGACCCTCTCGGGTAAGGGCAAAAATGAGGCGCGCATTGCAATCGTTGACTCAACCCTCGATCTCTGACACGGTGCTAAGAGGGTTCATGGTGGTGATGACGGCGCAGAGGCGGAGGGTGGCAAGGAACACGACAGGGTAGAAGACGAAATTGGGCAGGAGAATCAAAACAACGATGCCTTTGGAGAGATCCATGTGGTGGAAGCCGGAAGTAGTGGATTGGACCAATGGGCAGAAATCGGAGTAGGAGATTGAGAACCCATAAGAGGAATCGACGAGGACGGTGGAGCCGCCGTGGTGGCGGGAGGAGATGAAGGAGACGACGTCAAGAAAATGGTGGGAGGGGAGGTCGATGGAGGGGTAGGTGTTGGTGTCCAGAAAAGAAAGAGGAAGGGGAAGGAGTAGGTCGAAGAAAGGGTATATGGTCATTTCACTTGAATTTTTTTAATTAATTTATTCTTGAACCATACTATTAATTTATTGTTTAAAATAATATTTTCATATTTACCACTTAATTACCGAACTAAAAATTAGGGCATTTTAAATTTTTGCACGTTAATCATGTTATATTTAATAGTCGTTACCTTAAGTGTAACTTAAAAATTGTTAGGGTATCAATAAAAAAAATTTCAAACATAAAGCACTGATTTCGAAATGAGGCAAACTTGAGGTATTTGAATTACCCCTTAATTATTATTCACAAAAAAAACTCAATATCTATCACATATTTTTTTTCTTCCATCAAATGCGACCAATACATAACGTGAGCAGAGCTGTTCAAATTCTGGATTTTCTAATCTTAGTTTAGTGCATATGAACAAAACAGGACATCCCGTATCTTAAATGTGTAGTAGCTAATGCTATAAATAAAATACAACTCGAATGAAACACCACAGGTAAAAAGGTTTATTGTACTCACATTGCTTAGACTCAAAAGCTAAATTCAAGGGTGAGGAATAAGAAATAAGATATAGATGGGAATTTGAAAGACCAACACACAACAAATCCATATATTACCATGATCCTTCCTGGTAGCTAGAAAGAACTCCAATGATCAGAACTTTTTTTGGGTGAGTGATCAGAAGATGAGACCTTAAATGGACCACTTGAGCCAAATGGGTCCGAGTCATCAAATGAAGAAAACCCACCACGACTTTGGAAATCTTTTGTGCTGTTGATGGAATCAAACCTGGTCAGCTTCTCTGCTTGTGGAGAAAATCCCCCATCATGCATGCCGAAAGAATCAAACCTTGAGAAACTGTCGCCGAACCCTTCACTGTACCTTGGTGGCGAATTGTTAAACTTAGAATGCGGAGTGTTAGGAACAGAATCTTCAAAAATCGGACTATTTTTCTTGAAGCTGTTTTCTGCATGAGGAGATGATCCTGTTCTCACTGGACTGACTCCAAAGTCCCCGGAGTCAAAGAAATTATGCTTATCAGAGTCCGATTCCTACAGAAACATCAGTTGGAAAAAAAATCAGCTCTTCTATAAAGCACGACACACTAAGATCATAAAGCTCATTTATCAAGACATGACTATCTCAAAGCTGTCTGGTTTTTTTTACCATATTCTAGCTTCATACTTGGCACTGTAATGCCTTCAAAATGTCTACTCATTATAATGTAAGATCCATGTGAATTAAGAAAAGTATCTACTCATTATAATGTACGATCCAAGTGAATGAAAAGTTTTTATAGAACAGATTATTGGAGTATTTGTTTTTTCAACTGAGACTTAAGCCTCTCACACATATCCACGCAATATAGAATTTTGCATTGAAAAACATACTTCATAAAGTGCTGGCTTACCTTGGTAGGGTTAAACCCCCATACGGAGTCCACATCATCATTATTGTCAAAGGCACCTCCCCAGGTTGATTCATCAAAACTTCTGTTTCCACCCCATTACATAGAACAAATATTTAACAAAAAGGAAAGATTCATATAGGTAGTAGCAGAATAGGTTATAATCTAGACATGCTTGAACCCCGTACCTATGGCTTTCAGCATCTGCTTCTGTACTTTTGCCAAAATTGACATCTGAAAATTCTTTGGGGCTATCAAGAGCTGCCCTTCCAGCTGGACTGCCAGGAGGACTTCTTTCATCTTCACTATGGGTGTACTCACTCTCCAAATTATTGTTGCTAAAAGAATTTCCTGCCTCTGTATTGCCATCTGGTGAAGCAGCTTCTCTCTGATTGGTTGTGGATTTTGTTTTGGAGTCGAGAACATTTTTATCAAAAGTGACCTCATTCTCGAATCCTGAAAGCATAAAGAACAAATTGGCACATTTGTAATCATGTACAGATATGAAGGATTGAGAATCAAAGGACATACCTTCATCTTCAAATTTATCCCAATCTTCATCCCAAAGTGCTGCAGCTTCTTGAATTCCAGGATGCCAGCCTTTAAAAGAATTATGATGGCATGTCAAAAATACATCACTTTTGGGACTTCATGTAAATTTAAACACCAGAAGCATCAAAGAAAATAAGTACATTTAGAAATTGCAGAGTACTTGGGAACACCAGAGGGACAACGACATTAGAATTTTTATCCTCATTACTTCAATGATGCTACCCAAGTGATCTCTACTCTAGCATCAACTATAAGATGTCTCCTCAATAAGCTATTCCTTAACAGACATCATCAGCCACAATATTCTCAATGTATGAACCAACCACTCTAAAGAAGAGAGCTTCACTTTTCTTCATCTCAGAAATAAAACATAACTGTGGTAAGGGGTGAATAAGGAAGGACAGAAACCCAAGAGGCAAGGGGCTTCAAGTTCATTTGATTTCCGAGATTATCCCAATAGCCAACATATTGAGGTAATCTCTGGTTCTATTTCATCCCCCGAGACACATTCATCATGACAGCCTATACCAAATTACCCCAAACTATCAAGGGAGTTTTCGTTAGAAGTGTGACACCCAGCAACCTATTAACGTTTGAACTTTTGATAAAACCACTATTACCTAAATCAAATGTCCCCGGCAGATTTCAATAATGCAATCAATGCACATAGAAGAATCACAAGTGGCACAAATAAATAAACTATGGTTATAGTAATATCTTCTAAATACATTCCTATGCCATAATAAAGCATGATGGAAAAAAAAGTTGAAGACATTGTTATTCCAATGAATAAAAAGGAGAAAACAAAATAATAACTAACTTGGCATTTAAATTTTTTTTATCAGCTCTTGACATATAAATTACCTGTAGGAAGCTCAATAATTGCAGCTGACTTCACATTTAATCCATGTTTCTTGCAACGTTCTGTTAAGGCCTTCAATAGTTCTTCAAGATCAGATTGTATACGGTCCGCACGCACCTAAGCAAGGAAGCAGTGTTAAAGAACTGTGCACCAACATCAGTGAGTCACACACTTAATTGATAACCATTTACCTGAAGAATGCCATCAGCACTACCACCTTGTTCCATATTAACTATTGCTTGTTGCAGTTCCACCTTCCTCTCCTGAAAATAAGATATGCAATAAGTGTTACTAAGAGGAAATATGAGATGTGCCCCAAATGTGTACACAGGATGATTTTGTACTTCCAAACCACACGAATCCACATATCCCACCATCCAAAAATAATAACAATGTTACTGAAGATGAGGTAATCTAAAACAAAAAGGAAAGGGAAAATTGAAAAAAGGAAAGAAAAAGCAATAGACACATGCAAGAGTGTTGGTGTAATCGTTAGTCTGTTCAATTCTGCTGGGTCAGCAAATTGCAATAAAATAAACAGCATAACATGTCAGTCAGGGCATTCCACCGTGCCAACTCTGCAGAGACCATCTCCATAACATCAGTACGCATGATATAGAACATAACTTACCTGAATTTCACGAAATCTGGCCTCTTCCATAGTTAATTTAGAAGCTATTTCTGCAACTTGCTTGTACTTCTCTTCATACTTTTTACCCTGTGTCTCGGCCTGCAATCCAATTATTTGATGGATAAAACTACTATTAACAGATAAGGAAGGCATTATATTTACATCTTAATCCAATACCTCACGCTTATCTGCTAATGCCCTTTCTGTGATCTCATTTAATCTGTTATCACATCTGCTTTTATATAGGACCTGCAACCAAAGAACAGAGAATGAGCAAAGGAATAAAACCACTGTCATCCAAAACTGAATACAGTTTGAACTCAAGTACCAGTTTTAGTAAATGCAACTCTGGCACCAAATGATGACTCCATGCTAAATTTAGTGTATTTGTTTTCTTCAAGTATACATCAAATTAACTAATTAACCGGTAAACCCAACATCGAAAATGTCTTCATACACAAATATCCGATCTTGCCTCTTATTTTGGTATAACCATGATTGAACCATAGAGGTCGGTTTTGTCCAAAGGTCATTGCATCCTGCATAAAGGCTTTCAGGGTCTGCGAAAGTCTTTCAGGGAGAGGACTATCACCTGGGGAGATCCTCCTCAAGCTGCAGCACTTACATTTGCTTTGGCAGTATCAGATAGTGGAGATAAATCTCCATCCTTTGCGGCGTGGACATTGGCACCTCAAAATCTATCATTTTCGTCTTTTGGGCATATATTCTTTGTTCTCCTGTTTTATCCTTTCTATTTACTTTGAAAGACTTGGTTTGCTGATAAAAGAGAAGAGCCAAAGTTGATCACTATTACTCTATTTGGCCCGAATAAGTGACATTTGTGTTTTGAGATGGCAGTTATGGTTGAATTACCATTAATATAGTTATGTTAGACATAACTTATAACTGTTTGGATTTGACACAATAAAAGCAAACGATATAAAGCTGTAACAAAATGATTTTGCATATTTGAAAGAAGAAAGAGTTAAATTGGACACTTCCTTTACAGAGAATGTTGAGTAGAAGAAAATTTATGTTTAATATACGAATGACATGGGATAGATAGATGGAGTGAGGAGAGTAGGACTGTAGGAGGCCGCATCCACATCAAAACTGCCCAAAGGGAAAATTTTGTGCTAAGTTTTTTTATGTCGGGTAAAACAAACCTACATTCGTTGTAGGTGTAAGAAATAAACATACTCGAATCACTACACTATTTGATACAGTCCCGTGATGGGCTCTACTAATCAAATCCCATAATTTACTCATGAGAAGCCGATATAGTCCAACAGTTTACAGGGCCAGGTTGGTTTCCAATAAGGTTTAGATGATAAGGACAACATCTACAAACACAAGCAATTAAGAATAATTTGATGGAGTTCTCCAAGAGGAAACTACTCATGGCAGTCTGAGTCAGACTAACGAGTATTTCATGAAATATCTCACTAGTTTGAGTTACTAGACTAGTTCAATATACAGCAGCAAAGCATGCATGAAAGTTATGACATTTAGCAACACGTAAGAAAACAAAAAAATATATAAACCGTGAACTCACACATTTTATGCTCATAAGCTGAATTTCAAAATCCACACACCAAACTGGGGAAAAGATATATGTACTCTTCATGGGTGAAAAGATATCAAGTCTTATGCAAAAATGTGTGTGTGTGTGTGCATACATGTTTCAATATGCATAATACAATGGAAGAATCTCCACTCTAGAAATATGAAAAAAAATGCTTCCTTTGGAACTAACTTCATAATATTCAGAGGAATAAGCATTGTTCTTATATGACCATGACCCAAACTGCAATTATGGCATATTGACAACACCATACACAGGCTTCTTAAATCAGATTAAATAACCTTCCATATTTCTTTTGATAAATTAAAACTTAAAACATTTGCCTGATCCTAGAAAGTACAAAAAAGGTATTGATCCCATATGAAACGAAAGTGCGTAGCAAAAGGAAATGAGATGGAGCTACTCACGAGTTCCTGCATTTTTGTGCGGTAGAATTCTATCTTCTCTTTTGAATCCAAAATGATATTCTCTTTTCCTTCAACCTATAAGGAATAAAAAAAGTATATTCTTTATAACCATCAAAGAATATGACACTGAAAAAATAGATCAGTGCAGTAAGATGTTTCTCATAGATCAGTGCAATATGACACTGAAAAAGTAGATCAGTGCAGTAAGCAATTCAACCAAATGGAAGATATAGGTTCTTAAGATGTTTCTAAACGAAATGGATCCATCTACTGCCATAACATGTATTGGTTGGGATGCATTAATGAGTCCTTTTGGCACCACTTGGATGATAGACATTGAAGTTGAAGTTCTCAGGCCTAAAGACAATTGCTATATTTTGTCCCAAATAACATATATGACAGACAGAAAAATGAAAGAAAGGAAGGGGTAAGAGAAAATTATAGGCAAATAGCAGTTAAAATAGAAAGGCAAGGATAACATTATGTGAAAACAGGATAATAAAAATTAGAAAGAAAAAACTAGAATGGTAAATTTTCAAATCAACAAAATAAAATAAAAACCTGCAACTATCATTCAAGAAAACATTCAGTGTGAATTGCAAAATTAAAATAGCGATTAGATTAACAAAAGAATGTGTAATTGTTCTTCCACTCTTTGTGGCATCCACAAAAATTATCAGTAGATCCAACTTTGTTTAGTCCTTGTCTTTGGGTGGTACTATCATGTTGAACTAAAAAGGGTAACAAGAGGTAAGTGACGGGAAAGAGAAAGAAAATACCTTTTCCCCTACATCCATTGCCTCTTGAGGCTTTGAATCCATTGAATTTTGCTCCCTGTTACTGATTCCATTTGAGAAGGGATCTTGTGATACAGGAACTCTGGATTTCTGCTGATTAGCATGCACTGTACTGTCAGCATGAGAAATTCCTGGCACAGATGGCCTCAAACCAGTTGGAGGTGCAACTGGCCGGGCACCTGGCATACCCTGCTGCTGTCCGAAACCTAATAATAAAGAAAACAGATGATTCATAAGAAAATAAAAAACAAAAAAAAAACAGAGAGACCTATTGAAAGTCATTTAATAGATACCAGGGCGTGGAACCCAAGCAGCATTCCCATAGTTAACATTGGGTTGACCAGTCATGGACAACAGTGTCTCATCATACATGACATTTCTTGGAAGCATAGCTGGAAGTGGGCAACCTTCCCTGTGTCGCTCCATCAAATACAGAGCAAAACAGAATTCCCTCAAAGAAAGCATGCTATCATTATCCTGGTCAGACAAATCCCAAACCTGCTTTAAGATCTCTGTAAAAGACCATCAAAAGAAATGTTAAGGCTATTTAAGGGGGGCATCCAAAGTAAAATAAATTATATTCATATTAATTGCAGTTCACGAGGCGCATATGATGCTTTTCAGTAAGAATGCCTTAAAACATTTCAGAATTAAATAAATCATTTGCACCACCCATTTCATATAGTAACAGTTCACCAAAGCATAATTACTTACAACATACCAGAATAAATTGAAGACCTAGGCACAAGAAGCCAAATAACAAAGAAACATTCTGGTGATACTACTTTGATAAACTTCCATAGATTCATAGGTTTTTCACAAAGCATCCAAACATACAAAAAAATATAAAGAACTTGTGAACTTAACAGACAGTGTGGAAATAACAATGATGATATCCTAACAGAATTACTAGAAATATGGTTTAGTTGCAATAAAGCACTCCAATTATGGATCTATCGTAAAAAGAGTGTTCCATAACTGCTACAGAACATGAAAGGAATTGAATGAACCAAAATCTCAGTAAATAAGGAACCAAACTCCTAAAGATGCTCAGAGATCTGTGTAGATATAAATTTTAAATATTTGAGCTTTAAACACTGGTATTTGTATCAAAATGCACAGCCTGCATCTTCATCAATTGTGAACCATGAAATTATACTGCAAGCTTAACGGATCTACCCTTTATAGGATGCACACATATCAGGTGTTAGTGACCAACTCAGTAACCAACTAACATTAAGCTGCTAATTTTCAAAATAAGAAACCCAGATTATAATATGTGGAGATTATAAAGTATTATTAAGAAGCTATCCAAATGCGCTTATAAAGTTAGTTTACCAACTTATAAGCTAATCCAAACACCCTAAAAATACTTGTTATAAAACCCTTACAAATAGTATTCTACAGCATGCCAAAATTTGTCCTTCCTATCCTTATAAACATAAAGGGCCGGTGTACTGCTTCTGCATCAGCCAAACTAATGGCAAGTTGAGCATAAGAAAATAAATGAAAAATGCCCCTTACCTCTTGGTAGCCTCCAGCTCAAAAACAGATTCCGTGCTTCCTGTCCAGTAATTTTTCCATCTCTATCAGAGTCAACTTCCATAAACACTTTAGTATACTTCTGAACATCAGAGGGTTTCATCTTTGGCCATGGAGGCTGTGAATTGTTAGAGGTAGAATTTCCAACTCCAGCAGAAATCCCAGATGGTGCAACAGAAGAACCTTGAGGAGAAACTTGCTGGCTTGGGTTCAATGATGCTTGGGCCCACTGAATTTGACCACCAGAAGGTTGCATTGACAAAGCACTCTGAAGTGAATCGACTGAGCCTGATCTACCAGAAGGTTGGGGCCCACTGGCAACTGGGACAATTGCTGAGGAGGTGGGGCTCAATGTTGATTGGGGCCGCTGAATATGACCACCAGACGACTGCATTGAGAAAGCACTTTGCATCGAATTAAATGAACCTGCATTACCAGGAGATTGGGGCACACTCGTAACTGGGGCATTTGCTGAAGAGGCGGGTGCACTGCTAGCTGAATAAGTTGGGAAGGAAGATTCTTGTTTCTTTGAAGGAGCTGTAGAAAACATATCATTTACAGAAGCCAATGCTTTAGAATCGGTAGTCATTGGCTGGGAAGATGCTGAAAATGGAGGTTGTGTTGTTGATGTAGCTGAGGGTATTAATGGACCACTCCCTCTGGGGCCAACTGGAGCTCCACCAGTCCTTGGACCAAGCCAATCACTTGAGATGCTTGGGTTAGGACCACCAGGCCTAACCATATTCCCTCCCCTAGGGAATTCTGAACCAGTACTCATTGGAGGAAGCGGAGCAGTACCAACGGATATTCCTTGTGGTGGTCTCATTGCCTGATTTTGCTGAGAAGGGAAGTAATTTTGGGACATACCTGCATTTGGAACTCCTGGTCCTCTAAAGCCAGGATTTTGAGAAGCTGCTGGCGCAACTGCAGGCATCTGTTGGGTAGATGCAGCCGCCGTCGAATTTACAGGAGGTCCAGGTGTTGCTGAAAGATTAATCTGTGGAGGAGGAATTTTTGCTGAAGCTTGGCTATATAATGCTGCCTTTACTATATCTGGTGTCAATTCCCTTTTACTCTGTGCCACAGTTACTAATTTGAGAGCATTGTAAAATTCTGTCCTACCAAGAAATCCACTACGACTCTGATCAGCGTACATCCATATCTGCATTCATATAGCACACTAAGCTACAAAATTCTTTGCAAGGAAATAGAAGATATAACGATGCAAATGTTCATGACAAACAACCTAACAGGCTAACACTATATGGGTTCGCCTTTGGCCCACCAATAAGTTACCTGGTTGTAAGGAGTACGGGAAACAGGCTCTTTACAGAGGTAGGGGTAAGATTGTACCTAAATGGCCCTCCCAACCCCTATAATTGTGGAACCTCTCCCTTTTTACCCTAGTGCCTTAAGGAAATATTTACAGAATATAGCTCCTCTATGTCTCAGTAAACATGCCGCATTGTGCTAATCCAGTACCCACACATCATTGAGCATTAGCATAATGGCAGTATACCAAACATAAAATGCCAAAGAATGGCATCATAGCATTGTTTGACTATAGGGAAAACCCATCCTACAAAAACAATATCCAACAAAAAAAGAAAGTGGTATGCAAAAATCTATCAATAAGTAAAAAAATTAACTGCATTTATCATAGAATTTGTTTTATTAAGGAAAAAATACCCAGGCATGCTTTCATACACTTCATCATTGTGGGAATCACTCTTAAAACTGCCATCTCCTCTATAATTCCAAATATAATCACAAGTACACCACCAACTCATGGCTCATATGTTTATTGCAATGGAGACATGCATGAGAGTGTGCCATCGAATATGAATAAATCCAGGCAGACGAGGTGGACAAGTCATCATAATCTACTTGGAAACTTCAACAATCAAAGTTATCTAAGACATATATTATAGGCTTATAGTGCATTGACAAGGTGCCCATGGCCCATTAGATCAAATAAACCAAATAAGTATTTGTTCTCATATGAACCATTGGCTTCAAAAACACCCTCATTTCTTCAGTACAACAAACATTGCAGTCAATTCTATAGAGCATCTTAACTCCATTTGTGCACAAGTTAGTGTAGGAAGAGAAATTGTGACAAAATAACTAATCTTTATAGCTATTACTGTATAAGGACCGTAAAGTAAAGTCATCCCTCATTCTGACACACTATTGTCACAATGTACCATAATAAATGTGTTTAGAAGTAGAATGAGGGTGGTATGTAAACAAGTGGATAACTCCAACCAACAATGTGTATCGTTTGCCATGAAACATGAATTACATTTGAACTCTCCAATAACCCAGAAGGCCGAATAAGTAAGAGTCAAGATGAGATATCTTCTCATTGATTAAACAGGATATGTCTCTCCATCATTGTCTCATAAACATTACATTTAGATGGTCCCAGAAACCCAAATTCATAAATTTCAAATATTCAGACTAGTAAGGAAAAGACTCTCTGCTTATAGTGTCCCAACCGACTGAATTCTAACGCATAATCTGCTTAACATCATAGATATATCTTCTCCAACTAGTGACAACAATTAACAAATCCCTACCATCACATCATCTGAGAACAAAGAGTTTAACTGTAAAAAATTGAATTTTGAGGTATATGATGATAGATTCACGAGTTGTGCACTTCAACAATTATAGTAGAAAGCTTAGTAGCTACTCATTAGAAACTAATTCATAACTCGAAGCCACAAGGATGATAAAAGGGATGGCTCCACTGATCTACAAGGAAGTAGATATAAAACAGGAGAAGCTAAGAACCTGAGCAAGCACTGGATTGGGCAAATTAGCTCCTTGAAAGAAAGCCCTAGCTTCGTTTCCATTAATCCTCCCATCACCGTCCAAATCCGCCCTCCTGAAGTACGTCTCGAACAACTCCATATTCGGCCCGGCCATTGATGAGTACGGATCCGAAGCAGCTAACCCCAAAATTCGGATCACACACAAATTAAACCGAAAAAATGAATGAATAGCAGATCGAAAAGTAGAATTGGAAGTAAGTTGGGTGGATCCGAACTGGAAAATTGCGGGTTGTTCCGTGGGATCGAGGCCTTGGCTGGTCAGATCGAGAAGAGAGCGTGAAGGATTTGAATTCAAGCTAAGTGAAAAGGACGAGGAGAGGACATTTCTCGCATATATGCATCGGATTTGGCGTTTCTCTCTCGATCGGTAGAAAAGAAACTGAGACAGAATACAGATGCGCGTGTTTATATCCGACGAACGAATTTGGGGCCGATATATAATTACCAAACATATACGGGGCCAAACATAAATTATTCACTCTTACTTGCCCTTCTAACTCATTTTTATCCTAACCAAATTATTATGAGGAACATTTTGTGTCGGTAATTGCTGTCCAAATTTTCACAAAATAGATATGCTAAAACCATTTTACTTACAAAACAACTGAAATATAATCTATTTGTATACATAAACGTTTTGAATCCACGTTTGACTTAATGTTGATATCCATATTTGACTTAAAGTATTACGTTAAAAGTGTATGAGGTGAAAAGAGATGTTATATACATTACACATTAGATTTAAGGTCTACTAAAATAGTCTTTTGGGTCAGAGGTGAACTCAATGTGCATGTGAGAGTTTCTTAATTAAACAAGGAACCAGTAGAAGCCAAAGTTATATCAATACTATATGAGTAACTCTGGGACAAATATTAATATAGTACAAAATGAATTAGCCATATACATACCATTAAGGGTAAGATTTTGTCGATAAAAGATAAGGTTGTGCATCTCCACAAGCTTGTAGAGTTTAGGAGAAAGAGAAAAACTTAAAGAAGATTGAGCTCAAGCATAATGAAGCCATTGGAGCTTGAAGATCAAAAGGAAAGAAAGCTTGAATTCTTCATCTCCATTGAGTTTAGTAGATTTCTCTCCATTTGATTATATTGAATACGTGATTCTAGTTTGAATTAGATATTGGCTACTATTGTTATTAAACCTTGATTGTGATTTTGAATTGTGATTTCTATTGATATTGCGGATTTTATGAGAATTGGAGTTTTGTGGTAATCATGAGCATGAGTTTTAATTGATAGTTTTTGCTTAGATATTGGTGGGATTGCCAAGTTGAGTTGAGATTAAAGTTATTGATTGTGGATCTAGCATAATTTGGATTTAGATTGTATGATTGTGCTTAATTAGTGGTGAGATTTCCACTTTAGGTAGAATTGTGATGAATATTATGATGGATTTGTATTTATTTTTTTTAGTGCGATACGGGACTTGAAAGCTAAACACTAGATTGGGGATGGGTAGTTGAAAATTGTCTTGGGCTAATTGGGTAAAGTGAGGGATTGTCGTTTTTAATTATGTTGTTGCCATCAATCGAGATGGGAATGCATAATTAGGATGATTATATACAGCTTAGAATCGACTAGGGAATCAAATTCGTTGTTTTACAACACTCTAACCCTCAACTCAGTTTCACTAACTAATGAAGATAGTGTGGAGGATTCAATATTTCTAATTATGTTGACGTCATTAATCGAGATGGGAATGCACAGTTAGAAGAGTTGGATACGACTAAGAAATCCAAATCGTTGTTTGCTCAACGCATTTTTTGTATTTGTGGATGCTCCTGGATGAGTTTATGTTAATTTAAAATATATGACGACTTGATAGAGAACGACGAAGAATCTTGTTCCATTTAAACCCTTTTTTAAATAAGAATCGAAATGTTCTTATTTTTTCAAACTGATATAAATAACCAAAAAAAGTTCATTACAAAAGTTAGAAAGGAACTGTTTGACTTCTTTGGATTAATATTGTGACAAGAACCATCCGACTTTTCTAACTCAATCTTATAACAATCTATATAGGATATTGAGACTAAATCATATTTGGCCCTTCTACCTTCATGCTATTGAAAGTTTAGAGTTATGTGAAAACATATCTTTCGTATTCATTCCTTCAAGACGATATGTCCCATTAAATTCAATGTAATACAACATATGTGACACATTCTTATTCCAATCCAATGAAAGTTCGATGAAAATTTGATAGGTCGTTTACCATCAAATGTTATTATATATAACCACATTTTCACCGTGTATCGTATATTTGAATAACATACATAAGAACATCATATTGTATTGAACTTCCATTTGAATTTCATCAAGATTTATTGAACTACATTAATGGGATTAAAATATCATCGAATCATGTCAATTTCCCCTTACGAAATAGAAAAAAATACAAATTAAAATCGTAAAATTTATACAAATACTTAGGAGTGTTCATAAACCAACCAAAAATCGTCCCAATCGCCAACCCGAAATAGCCTGCAGCCTGTTAGGTTTCACCCACGGGTTCAAGGGCGGTTTGCGGATGAAAAGGGCCTGACCCGCACCAGAATATGCGGATTGCGAGTTGAATACATCAAAACCATGGTTAACCGGCTCAACCGCACTACAAACCTTCCAATCCATTTTATCAATTTAGGCCAATAAGTAAGGTAGCTCATTTAATTTAGGAGGCTCATTTGAACAACTTTTCACATCCACAAACTGAACTTGGTGACTATTGACCACCGATTCTCCTTTTTAAGAGAGTTTCTCTCTACTAAGTTTACGTCTTCTCACTTTGAATGTTCCAACTACCAAAAACATTTGCAATCAATATGTATTGTTCTAATAGGTTTTAGGCCTAATATGAAATTAAATTTTCTTTTTTTAAGTTTTATATTATTGTGAAAATTTAGGAGGGTGATGCGGGTCGTCAACCAATCCAACTGCGAACCCGTGCGGTTTTTAGTATATCAGACCCGCTCTACTTTGGGTAGTTAATGGGTCAGCCAAAATTCTAACCGCATCTCTATGGTTGGGTCAATATATTTTTCATTTGAGCGGTTGAACCACCCATGAACACCCCTACAAATACTATAAGAAGTCCACGTCTATTAAGGAGTTCAAATGAATATATATTGATTAAAATGTCTTACAATCGCCAATCAAGAAATACACATATATCAATATGTATGATATGATTTGTTTGGGAGATCTTAGCCTTACATGGGAGGAGCACACAACGAAGCTCATACACACACTATAGCCCACATTTGACCCAAAATATTAGTCTATCAGGTTTAGGTTGTAATGTATATATAAACTCTTCTTATATCTAGTATTCTTACGATTTTTTAGGCTTTTGTTTTTTACTCTTTCTCTGCCTCGAAACTACCCTAGTTTTTTTTAACGGCCTCAAAACCGACAATTTCGAACAACTACACTAGTGTCCACTAGTTAAAACTTCTTGTGGGATCAATATTCGGGGCCCCTTCAATACTAAGCGACTGGTACATTGATGTGTTCGTCGGGAATTTAATCCTCGGTCGAGTCACTAATCATCAATCATTTTCACATTAGTCTACCTAATTTAGTTTTTAGTATGTGCAATACTTCACGTATCAATGTTTTTCACTTTACTACAAACTGTAAATTTTGTTGAAAAGACACAGTTACCCTTGAACACTTTTCAAAATTTCAAAATATACCTAACCATTAAACACAACCCTAACATTTAAGCAAACCCTAATATTTGATATTTAATAACTATTCGTTAAAAAAATTATAATTAATAACTTATTAATAACCATAACACTACTATTTAAGATTTAATAATTTATAATTAAAATTTTAGAATCAATGTTAATTTATTAATGATCATTTCAAAATAAATAAATACAAAAACTAATTAGAAAAATAGCTTCGGCGTCTTTTCGTTGGGTTTGGTCATCGAATTTTCCGAGCTTGTCGGAGAAGACGACCAATCCGGAGCGCACCGGTGGCTGACGATGACGTCATGGTTTTTTATAAAATTCAGGGACGCATATGAATCTAGACCTCACATCGACCTCTAATGAAAACCTCTCTATCGCAAATTAGGAACCAACTTGTCGCAGTTCACGAGCTTGAAATTCCAAATCGACAAGGTTTTCCAAATCGACGAGTTGTTCCGGATCGACGAGACGACAGAGAAAGAGATTAACGTGGGCGCCGACGGCGGAGAAGGTCACTATTGCATATCTCATTTTTCTATTATTATTTTTTAATATTATATAAATAAAATAAGAACTAGATAATCGGAGATGAAGTTTATCCCTAATGAATCAACCTTTAGTATGTTTGACCTGGTACCACCTTTTCTTGCATAGTCTCCCACAACCTTCACACCTTTCTTGACCATAACATTGAGCTCTTGGCTCTCAACTTCACATTCTTCTTAAAACCAGCCATAACAGAGAAACAAAAAAAGTGTGTGTTTCCTTAAAGGACGTGTTCTATAAATTTTAATTGATTATCATTTGGTTTGTGAAATGATAATTTTTTCCCTTTAATTTAATTTCTACCTTGGAACCAGAAGCAGAAAATTGAGTTCTAATCAAGAAAAAATGAAGAATAATGCAATTAGGGTTGGGCACGGTTTCGGAACCGGACCGGACCCAATCAATCGGTTCTTCATTTTGGAGACTCAAATCCAGACCCGATAAGTCGGTTTCGGTTCGGTTCTGGGCCCGGTTCTACGGTGCGGTTCTCGTAACTACTTAATTAAACCCAATTGAATGATTAATTGTGAAATTAAGGGTCTGGTTCTCTAATATAGTTGTATAGTTTTGCTTAATTAGATCCAATTAATGTGATATTAAAATATTGTTCAATTTATGGTGAAAATTATACATATTTAAACTCTTTTTAGGCTAAAACATAAAATTGTAATACAAAAAATACTGATTAAAACCCTCAAAATCGGTTTGGTTCGGAAACGGTTAATTAGCGGTTCTACACTCTTAGAACCGGAACAGAACCGAATTGATTTGGTTCTCAATTTTGAGATCCAAATCCGATCCGATACCCACGGTTCTCGGTTCTTCGGTTCGGTTTCTGTTTGGATCCCGGTTCAGTTTCGGTTTTGAGTAAAAAGTGCCCACCCCTAAATGCAATCGCCGAGTTGAGCTTAGAGAGGCCAGAGGTTGAAGAAATGACGCGCTAAAAATTTGGGTGGTTGAGAAAGAGGATGGCGTATGTTTGAAAATTAGAAGAATAGGTGATGGCATATTTTAGTTACTTCAATTTAATTATAATAACTCATTTAACTCTTCAGGGTATTTTAGTCATTTCACATGTCTAACGGAATTGGACGGAGAGGTTCAAATACAAAATTTTGCAAATCTTATGTGTAGCCATCTGAAAAAAAAAGTTCTAGAGATACCCACTTGGAAAACAGACATATATAAGAGTAGCCACATAAAATTATTCCTAAAATGAATGCAAATTCATTTAAATGTCATGGCTGACAATGAAAGCCATTAAGGCCCAACAAATAAACCATTTGTAGTGCCCTACAATTAAAGACAGAAAATCCACACAGAGCACTACCCCGGCGTCGTAGTGTCGTACTTTCTGTTAGAAAAATTTTATTCCATAAACGCAAATTGAGAAATAAAAGCATACATCAAACATGCAAGATATAAAAACAGATGAAATATAATAATTTTATTAATTCAACAGTTTAGCATAAATACATATAAGTAGCACTTGACCCGTGATTCAGTATTGGACAGAAAGATGAAGAAAAGATTATCGTCGAAGCACGGTAATCCGCTTTCCTTAAGACAATATTGACCTCGTATGGTCAAATTGCTTCCAGGATACAACGATGATCGTAGTCGAATTCAGAACCGCGGTACAGACAGAATCAGAGAAAAATGAACTAGAGAGAGGTAGTCGGGTAGGAGAGTTTTCGTTGTGATTTCGTCTGTAGCGAAGGTATGTATTTATAGGCTCAGGGAAGGTCAAAACCTAGACGAGGAAAATGAAAGATATTATTACGAATTTCTTTCTTGGGGAGAAAGACACAAAATCTCGAAATATTTTCTTATTTTCCAATGAAAAAATATTTTCCTTTAATGACATTTGACCACGTTTTTAATTTCGAAAAATTATTTGGGAAAATATTATTTCCAAATAACAAATTATTCCGAAAATATATTTCCCAAACGCATGTAATTCGAGAATATTTGTTTTCCAATTCTATCGGAAATAATCTTATTTCAAATTAAAGTTTGGAAACTTTGTTGAGAATTCTTGCGGGCCAAGACAAAAATATGGCGGGCTTCCGACCCACCAATTTTCTACAGCATTCGCGACCCGCACGTTGTGCGGGCGCACCCAATGTTTAAGCCCAGAGCCCGCTCGTTGGCCCAAGTATATAAACCACGTGAAGAGTTCATCCACTTCCAATGTGGGACTTTTAAGAAACACCAACAAGTGCAAGCAACACAAGTTCTCAACAACACCATTTCAAGTGGTCATGTTCGAAGTTCAATTTCTCATTCACCTCTTGTCCGTTTAGAGCTCGTGATATACCGTTGGAAAACTCTTATATTCTAGATTATGTAAATGTGTTTCACTTCATTATAGGCCGAGTCAAAACATTTCAAAATCACGGCTCAAGTTGACACATTCACTAGTTAACACATATGTCAACTTTTCCATTTCCATCAATTTTGTCCAACACCTTCTCCCAAAACACTTTCACACACATAACACAAAAACATGGAAAAACTAAAGGAACTTGGAGTTTATGCTCATCGAGACTTGAGTTTCTTGAAGTATGAAAAAGAATGAAGTGAGCTGATGAATTGGACTGGCCCGCGTCATCGCCTATCACATCTCGTCTTCGCCTCTTCTCCTTTCTTCCTCAGCGCCGCCCCGCCCGCCTCAACGCCGCTCGATCTTGCCTCAACGCCTACAACTGTTTTGCCCGCTTTCTTGAAACTTAAACACCTCGGCTAGCACTTCTCCACGCCTCGACAACCAACTCGGGTGATGTTTACAACAGTGGTATTTGTGATTTCACACTAAATCAATATTTATTCATTTTTATTTTTGATGGGGGTATTTATGTCTGTAGGCCCGAAACGTGTCGTGCAAAACGTCACGGATAAGATCCCTCGCGCAAGCGTACGCGATCACAAGTAATATATTTCTAAACCGGTAAGTAACCGGGTCGATCCGCAGGGACTAATGAAGGTTTTCGGTCGATTGTGTGATTGTGCTATCGAATTCTAAGCTACGACTAATATTTTTGGTCTTTTTCTAATAAACGAACTAAGCACGAAATTATGTGGTGATTAACAAGTAAAGGAAACGCCTAGGGTGCTAGACATGCAATTCATAATTTACGACAACGACTCACGAGTGCTTCGGTGATGTAGATGTGACCTATGTCTTAATTTGACAACTCCGCCTCTCGGCCTTGGCGTTGTCCTAGTCTCGAGTCACTCCTCGCCCTCTCGGGTTTGTAGTCACTCGAGACCGCATTTGTCCGACAATGGTTGGTCGAGTGTTAATCCGGGGAGTCTCCGCTCGGCGTCGATCCCCTAACACTTTGTGATGTCTAGGTCCGGGACTATCCGTCTATCTCGAGATCGGTCTAGCCCCTAAACATACCTACTATTTCGGCTAAGTGTTCCGTTGGGGTCGCGGAACACGGTTCCGAGACCCTTAACACTTGGTGTCGACTAGGATTAAAACCCTAGCATACAATCTAACAAGCCTCTCTAGCAAACATGAATGAAAAAATATAAAACATCACATACATCTAAAGTCATCCTAAAAATCGTTCATCACATATCATAAATCCATGAATCACATTGTCTAGCACCCATTGCTAAGGGGTTTAGCCCTCAAACATGGTGCTCATGTCTAAAATCATCATACAAACTACAAAACTCATACTAAACATGTAATAAGCAAATAATGAAGAAGAGTTAGAGTTGCTCGTTGGTGGGTGGTGGATGACACAATCCTTCCCCCAAATGAGTTCTTCTTGGTGGGTTGATGGTGCTGAAAAAGCTCACCCCAAAGGTAAGCTTTCTTCTAGTGGTTGACCTCTAATGGAGATTCTCCCTCCTTCTTCTTCCCAATGATGACTCTCCCAAGAAGAAGACCAAGAATGTCCACCTTGTATGAAGTGACTGCTCAGGAGAATGTCTCTGAATGAGGCTCAAAGGTTGGTAGGTAAAAAGTGTCCCCAATCCCTAGGGCAAAAGCATCTTATACTGTCTGAAAAGTGCCCAGTCACGATCGTGACTCAGAGAGGGTCACGATCGCCCCTATGGTAGTCACGATCGTGCCTTTCGCGGGGGGGGGGGGGACCATTTTCCTCCGAGTCAACGCCATGGTCTTCGTTCGGGAGGCACGATCGTGCTCGGTTTGAATTGAGTCACGATCATGCCTCTCTCTTGGTGGCGATCGTGCCTCTCTCTTGGTGGCGATCGTGCCTCCCCCGTGACTGAGATCGGGGGAGCGCTCTGTAAGTTGAGGGAAATATTCAACAAAAATATTCGACGAGGCACGATCGTGCTTGGGGTGGTCACGATCGTGCCTTGCGCTAGTCACGATCGTGCCTCAGGGGGGCACGATCGTGCCTAGTGCATTTTTGGCCCTTTCCTCTTTGCTTTCTTGTTCTCCAAGTCACGTCATCTCGAGTCCCTCACCGTAATGCCATTTCCTACACATACTCTTCGAAACACCCCAAAAGCATAAAATTCTCATAATTGGCCCTCTACAGCCACTACGAGGCAAGTACGTATCGAAATGAGGGGTTATCGAGGTCAAAAATTGAGATCGATTGACCTCTCAACAACACACCACACTTAAATACTTATCGTCCCGATAAGTCAAATAACCACTCCCAACATTTGCCGAGTTAGGTACCCCGTGGCCAACCCACGTAGGGGGAGCTCGACTTCTCCCGAGGGTTTCAAGACCAACACCCCCAATTCAATCAAGGCACACGAACAATCCTACGACACCTATGAACAAAATCAAGTAGTATGCTAAACTCTTTGGCAATTTCCGAGCACATGTGATGGGAGCTAATCTCAGAACTCTCAACATGATCATTCAAACACACATAGGAAGTCATACGAATTTAGAATAGTATAGAAACATCAAGGTGTACGAGAAGTATAATCATCACTCCACGTACGTATCACACCAAGTTGTCTTAACACACATGTTGCATTACTTCCATCCCTTTCCACTAATGCCTTGGTGCTCAAAGGTAAGTAAACCTACTGATCCCATTGATCACTTGACTAGTGCCGTGAGCAAATCTCTAGTGTAGGGCTTTAATAGGCTTGTAATGTTTGGCTTAGGCTTGGGTAGGAGTTTTAGAAGATCAAAACGGTGTAATTTTTAGTGCATTACCACCAAGTCACTTCGTTCATCACATCCCCAATTACAATCAATTCTCACCCCAAACATGTACTTTCCCTACACTTTCTACCCCCTCAACTCACTCAATCCCCCCTTTTTCTTGTGAACCAAGTAAGATCTTAATGAAGACAATTTATTATTTTTATTTTTTTAGTATACACTTTTGCTTAGTAAGTTCCCACCATTCTTCTTCTCCTTTTGAGTTCTATCTTGGGTACGGGATTTTATTGTCCTACCCTTTTTTTCTTTTTCTTTTTTTTCTTTTCTTTCTTATTCTCATATTTTTCTTCATTTTTCTTTTGATTTTTCATTTCATACTTTCTCACTTGTTTTTCCCGAACCCAAGATATCATGTAAAGAATGACTTACTCTCATGTTCATTGTCTAATATTTCAACATGTGACTCAAACTTGGTTCACTTGTCAAGCCCCTTCTTATCCCTTTTCCCCATTGTGCTTTTCAATCCAATACAATACTCTACAATCCATAATGAACCCACTTTCAACAAAGCAACTAAGCAATGCACGGGTTCAAGATGCTATTAGGTCAAAGATTCAAAAAGGACACATTGGCTCTCAAAGTAGGGACAACAAATAAGGCAATTTAGCTCGACAAAGGTGCTAAGGGATGAATGTTCGGGTAGGTATATTTTAGGCTCAATCGATCCAAAGATGGCCTACAGATTGTCTCCCATGGTCACTAGTCTTGGCCAAGGCCGATTGTGGTAAGTTTGCTAGTTTCTCAACATGAGACATTAGAGGGGATGCAACATGTGTGTCCGAATCAACAAAGTTCAACATGCAATAGGTTATATGTGTATATACTCCTTGGCACACATTGACATTTCCACGTTATCCACCAAATTCATGCACCCCCTCCCCCCCATATTTATCCGAACAATCATATCTCAAGAAGTATCATCACGGGTAGTCTACCCATCATGCTCAAAAACATCAATATATCATTGCAAAGCATACAAACTATCATCAAAATAACACAAAATCTTGCCCCAAAATATGCAAACTTAAACACAAATTATCCAAATAACAAATCCCAATCTAACACAAATCCAAAAGATAAAACAAAATAACGGTTCATCAAAGCAAGTCTAATACCACGATAGAAGTGGTACCTCATCAGTAGTCGGGGTCGTCCTGTAGGTAGTCCTCCTTTCCTCCCTCTCCGGGCATGAACGGTGGTGGGGCGCTGGAGCCGGCCTCGTGCGTAGGCGGGTACTGATATGTGAAGTGCTCATACGGCCCGGCAGGGGCGGGGAATGTAGCTCCCTGGAACGATGGATGTGACTCGAATTGCGACTGATAGAAAGTCGAAATCCCCCACATATCGTTATGCTGCCTCTCCAGGGTCCGGTCGACATGGCTCTGGAATGCATGCATCTGCTCCCACTCCCTCTGGGCCCGCTCGGAGTCTTCCCTCTGCCTCAGCTCCATGGCTTGCATCATAGCAAGCATCGATCCGTACTGGTCCTCTCCCCCCGCTGCTGCTGGCGCTGCATGCCTCTTGGGCGCTCCACGGGCTGCCCCCACTCGATCTCTCCTGCGCTCTCCCGGCCTGAGCTTGGTCTCCAGTCTCTCCCCGGCCTTAATCTTCTTCCGGATGCGCTCAAGTCGGGGAAAGGTCTCCTTGACAATCTCATGAAGAGTCGAACCCTTCAAGGCCAAGTGACTCACAGCTTCTCGGTCAAAGATAGGCGGCCCGTCCAGACAGTTGACGTCATTAACTAAATTCCAAATAATTTGGGTAACCACGCACCCTGCTCCAATGCCTCCGGGCTGTCTGGAGGGCATCTCCAGGAGCTGGTCCCAAATGGTCCTCTCCCAAGGAGCTCGGATGCCTAGACGATAGGCATTAAGGATCCATAGCTCCTTGAGAGTCACGTCGTACTGCCCGTTCTCCCGACAAAACAGAGTCCCGGCTAAGAACCGTTGCAAAGTGATCATTCCGGGTTGGTCTTCCGGAATGTCCTTCGCCTTGTTGGTCTTCTCTCAATAAGGTAGGCCGGTGATCTCGTTCCACATCTCATTACTCGAGAGAACGTGTGGAGGGTCCCGGGATTCATCGAACCCGAACATGGCCGTGAGGTCCCTCATTTCTAACACACACGCCTTCCCGCACACCCTAAAACCTATCTCGGTTTTGTCCTTATTGGTCGGGTGAACCGTTGCGAAGAATTTGCAAGTCAAGTCCTCAAAGACCGGGGGTCTCCAAATCATCATCCCCGGCCATCCCATCACCACTACCTTCTCATGCAATTCTTCCCAAATTCCCAATTCTTTGCATAGCATTTTATTGAAAAATCGACCGGGCATGACATCCCGGTCTCGGAAAGCATCGTACCTCTTTTTGTATTGCGATCCGAAGGTGAGGCAGGCAACGTTAGGAGTCTCCGGCGGAGCTCCTCTTGGTGCATTCTCGAGGAGAGTTGGCCTCGTGTTCGCGGTCCCAACCCTCGCCCGCTTGTTTGTCAGGGCTCGGGATGACTCATCGGATTTTCTTGGGGGTGCCATTGCAGTGAGAGAGTCTTGATTGACTAAACGGAGTTCGCCGGAAGTTGGCCGGAGGTTCGCCGGAAAGTCGCCGAAAAATTGGTGGAGCGGATTTTTGTGAGGGTAATGTGGGGGGTCGGTAGAGGGAAGTTTTTGGTGGTGAGGGGAGGTGATTGCACGGGCTTTTGGGGAGGTTTCCGGCAAATCTCGCCGGAAAGTATGGAGGATGGGTTTTTGAGTGGTGGTTTGGGTGGTAGAGGGGATAGGAAGTGAGGAGAAGTGATGGGGGTACCTTTATGGTGAAAGGGGGGCGATTTGTGGCAGTTTCCGGCGGCTGGAGCGGCGAGTCGGCACTGAAGAGGGTGAGATTAGGTTTAGGGTTCGTGAGGAAAGTGAGGAAGAAGACGCAGGGAGGCTTTTAAATCCGTGAGTCACGATCGTGACTGAAGGGGGCACGATCGTGCCTCAGAGTGGGTAACGATCGTGTCTCGCCAGGTCACGATCGTGGCTTCGTTCTGGGCAGGAGTCACGATCGTGCCTCGATCGTGACTGAGATCGTGCTATGCCACGGTAAGTTGGAAAAATAATCAGGAAAATATATTTATCGAGGCACAATCGCCCCCTCGCTAGGCACGATCGTGCCTCTCTCTTTCCCACGATCGTGACTTGGGGCAGGGACAATCGTGCCTTGCCCCTTTTCTTGCCCAAATTTCCCTTTCTTGCTTCCTTCCTTCTCCAAACCCTTATACCCTATCGTACCTACATTTAGACTTGAAGATAACCGTTAAAAGACTCGATTGTGGTGTGCAGATGATCACGCACACCACACTTGACTCCTTAATCGGAGTCACGACACACAAAAGAGAGAACAAAAGAAAACTTCAAAGACCAACTATACAAATTTCTACAAGTAAGTGCTTCTTACCCACACTTCATCGGTTTGGAGGACCTCTTCGAGTTCTATCCTGGACTAACACAATCAAGCCTTGAAGAATCTCCTTAATATCTTCTAATCTATTAGTGGTATCGGAGCGAAACTCCTTGAACTCTTCTCGGAATTGCGTGAGATCTATCGTGATCTCCGCCAACCTTCCTTCGATGAGCTCCATGGGGTCCGGCGGAATGAACGAGCTACTAGTCCGGGCGGGTGAGGGAGCCGGCCATCTTGGGGGTGGTGAGTTCACCTCGTCACCGTCGGACGATGAGGAGACTTCAACCGGATTTCTTGTTCGGCTCATCTTCTCGGGTGAAAGAGAAATTGCTTGTTGGGTGGTTTCAAAGGATGGTTTCTCTTGAAATGGGGAAGGTGGACAATAATTGTTGTAGATGATGATGATATAGAGGGGTTGGTGGAAAAGTGCATTATTCCCCTCTATGACAAAGTGAATGGGAGGTGGGTTCCCCAAGAAACTCCCGTGAGTCCTACTCTTCCCTTTTGCTTTTCTTCTTGATTTGTTTCTCTTTCACTCATGCCCCCTACCCTCATGTGAGTACCAATGCACCTACTAAGACCATTAAAACAAAACCATCAAATGACTCAATTGTGGTGTGTGGGTGATCACACACACCACACTTAGGGTTATACCAAACCCATGACTCAATAAACTCGATCGTGATGTGTACAATGTACACACCACACTTATGGCTCAACCAAGCCTACGATCATCACACAATTCCTACAACGCTAGCAAGCTAATTTCATCACATCAACCCACATAGAGGGGCAAACCTTTCAAGGTCACAAGGTGATCACAAACCTTGATCAAAACATTCTCAACTATCATGTTCAAGGAGAGAGTACATGTTACCTCTCTCGGAAGAGTGAGATTGTTTTCGCTTGAGGATTTGACCCGAGTTGACAAGTTGACTATGTTATTGTGAGGAGAAAGTTTACGCCATGTCTTCTAAGCTCCTTCTTCAAATGTTGGCGTCGTGATAGAACTTTCCTCCTTCAAACACACAACACGTCACTATTAGCACAAACTAGCAAAAATGACTCAAATGGTGAATTTACAAAGGAAGAGTTAGAATTTGGGGTGCCTCCCAAAAGCGCCTTTGTTTAACGTCGTTAGCTCGACGGACAAGGGTTGGAACGTTGACTACTCGTTTCCGCCTTCATGCGGCGGATCTTCCTTAGCTTTTCCTTTCTCTTCGCCACCTTGCGATCCTTCACCAATATCAATAAAACAAATTTCTTCTTCAAGTGTCTCCGGCTCAAAGTCCCTTCCATCTACTCCACGGTAGTGCTTCAAGTGGAGTCCATTGGCAAAGAACGTGGACTTGTCCTTCAAGTTCATAATCTCCATAACTCCATTGTTCAAGCAAGTAAGAATCTTAAACGGCCCGGACCATCTTGACTTCAATTTACCCGGGTGTAGCTTGAGTTGGGCGTTGTATAGCAACACGAGTTGCCCCGGGTTAAAGCTCCTCTTCACGATATGCTTGTCATGCCACTGCTTCGTTTTCTCCTTATAGATGGCGTTATTCTCGTAAGCTTCTCGCCTCCACTCCTCGAGTTCCTCAATGTGAAGAAACCTCTTGGTTCCCGCCTCTTGCAAGTTCATATTGCACCTCTTTATGGCCCATCTCGCCATGTGTTCAATTTCCACCGGCAAGTGACATGCCTTGCCATAAACCATTCGGTAGGGGGACATTTTCAACGGTGTCTTGTAAGCCGTGCGATATGCCCATAGAGCCTCATCTAGAGGCTCCGACCAATCTTTCCTCGTAGGACTCACAATCTTTTCTAAGATACCCTTGACTTCTTTGTTAGCACTCTCGGCTTGCCCGTTGCATTGCGGGTGATATGTAAGCGCCATCTTGTGCTTCATGCCAAATTTCTTGGCCAATGCCCGGAATAGCTTGTTTCGAAAATGAGCTCCGCGGTCACTAATAATTGCCCTTGGTGTTCCGAACCTTGCTATTATGTTCTTCTTCACAAACTTGATGACTGTCTTGGCGTCCGCGGCAATGCATTTCTCCGCCTCAACCCACTTGGACACGTAATCCACGGCCACTATTATGAAATATTTGCCATAAGACGATGGGAATGGACTCATGAAGTCCATTCCCCAAACATCAAACAACTCCACTTCGAGTATGCTATTTAAAGGCATCTCGTGCCGTCGGGAAATGTTCCCTACCCGTTGACATCGGTCACAATTCTTGAAGTGTTCATGCGAGTCCTTGAAAATAGATGGCCCATAAAACCCCAATTGGAGTACCTTTCGTGCGGTTCTCTCTCCACCAAAATGTCCTTCATACGGAGAATCATGGCAAGCCTCAAGAATAGAAGCTATCTCGCCTTCCGGTACACACCGTCGGAAGATACCATCTTGCCCTTGCTTGAATAAAAATGGCTCATCCCAATAATAGCCCTTGCATGAGTGGAGAAATCTTTTCTTTTGTTGAGAATTCATCTCTAGAGGGAGCAAGCCGCATGACACATAGTTTGCAATATCGGCATACCACGGAATCAAGCTCTCAATTGCTAAGATATGTTCGTCTGAGAAAGAATCACGGATCTCTTCTCGTTGCTCCCCTTCATCATTCTTGACCCGGGAGAGATGGTCGCCTACTTGGTTCTTAGCTCCCTTCCGATCAATGATCTCTAACTCAAATTCTTGTAGCAATAAAACCCACCGTATCAATCGAGCTTTAGCTTCCTTTTTAGTCAACAAGTATTTCAATGCGAAGTGGTCGGTATGCACCAATGTCTTAGAACCAATCACGTAAGAGCGGAACTTCTCAAATGCAAAAACTACCGCCAAGAACTCTTTCTCCGTCACCGTGTAATTTTCTTGCGCTCCATTCAACGTCTTACTTGCATAATAGATTGCCCGAAAGATCTTGTCATGCTTTTGACCAAGTACCGCCCCAAGTGCATAATCACTAGCATCGCACATTACCTCGAAAGGTCTACCCCAATCGGGGGCCACAATTATCGGAGCCTTGGTTAGACGAGCTTTCAACTCGTCAAATGCCACCTTGCACTTACTAAAAAACTCATACTTCACATCTTTCTCGAGCAACTTGCAAAGTGGCTTCGCAATTTTCGAAAAGTCTTGAATGAAGCGTCTATAGAAACTCGCATGTCCAAGGAAGCTTCGCACCAACTTCACCGAAGTGGGATAGGGGAGAGTCTCGATTACACTAATTTTTGCTCTATCAACTTCAATACCTTCCTTGGAAACTTTGTGCCCGAGAACAATACCCTCCTTGACCATAAAATGACACTTCTCCCAGTTAAGCACTAGGTTGGTCTCCTCACATCGCTTCAATACTTTCGCCAAGTGCTCCAAGCATGCTTCAAATGATTCCCCAAACACCGAAAAATCGTCCATGAATATCTCAAGATACTCCTCGGCCATGTCCGAGAATATTGCCATCATACATCGCTGAAATGTTGCAGGAGCGTTGCAAAGCCCAAATGGCATCCTGCGAAATGCAAATGTCCAGTAAGGGCAAGTGAAGGTCGTCTTCTCTTGGTCCTCAACGGCTATGTGAATCTGATTGTATTCACTATAGCCGTCAAGAAAAAAATAGTACTCGTTCCCTTCAAGGCGATCTAGCCTCTGATCAATGAATGGGAGGGGGAAATGGTCTTTTCGAGTTGCGCTATTCAACTTCCTGTAATCCATACAAATACGCCATCCTGTGATAGTCCTTTGCGGAATTAGCTCATTCTTGGCATTGGTGACCACGGTGAGGCCACCCTTCTTGGGTACACACTGAACGGGACTCACCCACTTGCTATCAGAAATAGGGAAAATAACTCCCGCGTCAAGCCATTTCAACACCTCCTTCTTGACGATTTCTTTCATGGCCGGATTCAACCGGCGTTGATGCTCAACGGAGCCTTGACACTCCTTTTCAAGGATGATTTTGTGTGTGCAATACGCGGGATCAATCCCACGGATATCGGCAATAGTCCATCCTAATGCAAGCTTGTGATCTTCCAACACCTTCATCAACCTCCCTTCTTGCTCTTGAGTTAGAATAGATGACATAATTACTGGAAGCGTGGAATTCGGGCCTAGAAATCGATACTTCAAATGTGATGGCAAAACCTTTAACTCCAAATTAGGAGCTTCTTCAAATGATGATTTCACATGTGGAATGTCTCTCTCTCCTAGAAACATTGGTTCCACGAACCTTACACCTCTCTTCACTTTCTCATACTCAATAGCATAGACATGCTTATGCTCCCTTGAAGTCTCCATTTCATTCAATTGGTCAAAGAAAGCAAGGTCGAAATTGTTAGTACTCAAGCATAATGATGACATAGCATGTTGTACCTCCTTATCAATGACGGATATGGATGCTAGATCCGGCGGATCCATTTCAGGAATTCGGATCCCCTTTAGAATATCAAACACGATCGTCTCCGAGCCAACCGTCATTTCTAATACTCCTTGCTTCACCCGGATTACCGTATCGGCCGTAGCTAGAAAGGGTCGCCCCAAAATCAACGGCACCGCTCGATCCACCGGAAAGTCGAGAATCACAAAGTCCGCGGGTAGAATAAACTTGCCCACTCTCACCAAAACATCCTCCACTACCCCTTCAGGATAGACCACTTGTCGGTTCGCCAAGTGCAACGAAACCGACGTTTTCTTCATACTCCCAATGTGCAATGAATTGAAAACAGAGAGTGGCATAAGGTTGATCCCGAGTCACATAGGGACATCATTTCCTTTGCACACCCAATTCCCACCGGAATTGTGAAACTTCCCGGATCTTGTTCTTTGGGTGGCAATTTGTTTAAAACCAAAGCACTACACTCTTCATTCAACTCTACCTTAGAGCATTCTTGTAGTCTTTTCCGATTGGAGAGGATCTCCTTGAGAAATTTGTGGTACTTAGGCATCTCATCTAGGGCTTCGATGAGTAGGATGTTAATGGAGACTTGCCTTAGCACGTCGAGACATCTAGCGAATTGTGCATCATTGTACTTCACCTTCTTCTTCACTCTTTGTGGGAATGGTGGTTTCAACACCGGTGGAGGTGGCTCCTCATACACGGTCTCGTCTTGTGCTTCCACTTGAGGTTCTTCATACCTCTCATGAGGTGTATCGAGTTCTTCCTCCTCATTATCGAGATCTTCATCCTCAAATTCACAAGGTTCTTCAACCCCTTCTTCCTCTTGTGGCTCATAGTGCGCGGGAATAGACGGTCCCGGCAATGTGTTTCCACTTCTCAAAGTGATTGCCTTGACATTAGTTTTCCCTTTGTCCTTAGGAACCTCTATTTGCCTTGACATTAGTTTTCCCTTTGTCCCCATTGGCCGTGGTGCGCTATTTTGTTCGAACCGTGCTTCTATATTTCGCATTCCTCGCCTTAACTCCTCATTCATACTTGTTTGACTTTTCATGAATGCCGCCAAGACATTTTTCAAGGATTCATCTTCCTTAGAATTAGATGTTTGGCCCTTGTCATAGATCGGAGGGCGATTGCCTTGTTGTGAGCGCTCTTGAAACACTTTATCATACCCCCTCGGGGGGTTGTTGTGTGGCATTTCATTATAGTTGTTCCCGTAGCCGTGAGGGTGGTTTGGCGGAGGGCGATCTTGATATCCCCGGCTATTGTTGTTCCTACCATAGTTACCACGATTGTCATGGCCATGGTCAACTCGGTTCACTTGTGCTTGGGGCTCCGTGTTCCTCCCTTGAACAAGCCTAAGAAGCATGTTCATCTTCTCCGATAGACTTTTCATAGAGTCTTGTTCTTCATCGTTTCGCACGGCCGATGCCACTTGATTGTTCGAGGTGTCATAATCGTTCCATTCATAGCTTTGGCACGCCACTTGTTCCACAACATCAAACACTTCTTCAGAGTCTAAGGATAGAAGAGATCCTCCCGCTCCGGCGTTCACGGCCATTTGAGAGGCTAGATTAAGCCCCCAATAGAATGTCTTGTTAAGTATCTCAT
Source organism: Geranium rotundifolium (assembly GCA_963920655.1). Lineage (NCBI taxonomy): Eukaryota > Viridiplantae > Streptophyta > Magnoliopsida > Geraniales > Geraniaceae > Geranium > Geranium rotundifolium. The sequence continues at coordinate 30,274,618 of OY987313.1, read as the reverse complement.
CAGATATGCGGTGATCGGGACACTTCCACAAGAGTTGTTTAAATCGTTCCCATGTCTTACCGAGTGTCTCGCCCGGTAGTTGAGAGTAGTTGTTGATTTCTTTACGGAACTCCCTTTCCTTCCGTGGTGGAACATACTTGCATAGGAATGCCCTCTTGAGACTCTCCCAATTTCGCTTCTTCCGCAATGGTAGCGTCATGTACCATTTCTTAGACTCGCCACCCAAAGATATGGGAAGTAGCTTGCATTTTACCAAATCTCTTGGGTAGCCACTTGACGTAGTCTCGACTACATCTTCCAATAGTGTAAGATGAGTGTGGGCATCACCCTTCTTGCCCATGAATTGTGGAATGGTCTTTAGGAGGCTTAACATCACCGGTTGGAGGGCAAAATCTTGACCCCTTTGATATCGTTCCTCCCGTCTTCCATATCGTGGGAGGTAAGGACGTTGCAACCTTCTTCCTCTTCCTCTCCCTCCTCTATTGTCGCGAGGAGGAGGAGGAACGTAGTCCTCCTCGGTGTAGTCGTCATCTTGCTCATCCCGTTCGAGACCTCGCCTAGTATCGGTGTTCATGTCAATAGGGTCTTCTTCACGATCCCCTTCATGAATTGGTGGTAGTTGATCCACCCTTCCCGGTGTTGTCGCCATATTTCCGGTATCAAGCAAATCTTCACGAGAATGCCTCCTCAAGGCATTGTTCCTTCGACAAAGCGCTTCGATTTCCGGATTGTATTCGAATTCAAGCACTCCCGAGCTCCGGGTCATGCACTAACAAGTACCTTCAATAAACACGAACAAGTATCAACGATTAACTAAAACAAACACAAACAAACAACCTAATGCCAATTAGTCCCCGGCAACGGCGCCAAAAACTTGTAGGGCCGAAACGTGTCGTGCGAAACGTCACGTCCCGGATAAGATCCCTCGCGCAAGCGTACGCGATCACAAGTAATATATTTCTAAACCGGTAAGTAACCGGGTCGATCCGCAGGGACTAATGAAGGTTTTCGGTCGATTGTGTGATTGTGCTATCGAATTCTAAGCTACGACTAATATTTTTGGTCTTTTTCTAATAAACGAACTAAGCACGAAATTATGTGGTGATTAACAAGTAAAGGAAACGCCTAGGGTGCTAGACATGCAATTCATAATTTACGACAACGACTCACGAGTGCTTCGTTGATGTAGACGTGACCTATGTCTTAATTTGACAACTCCGCCTCTCGGCCTTGGCGTTGTCCTAGTCTCGAGTCACTCCTCGCCCTCTCGGGTTTGTAGTCACTCGAGACCGCATTCGTCCGACAATGATTGGTCGAGTGTTAATCCGGGGAGTCTCCGCTCGGCGTCGATCCCCTAACACTTTGTGATGTCTAGGTCCGGGACTATCCGTCTATCTCGAGATCGGTCTAGCCCCTAAACATACCTACTATTTCGGCTAAGTGTTCCGTTGGGGTCGCGGAACACGGTTCCGAGACCCTTAACACTTGGTGTCGACTAGGATTAAAACCCTAGCATACAATCTAACAAGCCTCTCTAGCAAACATGAATGAAAAATATAAAACATCACATACATCTAAAGTCATCCTAAAAATCGTTCATCACATATCATAAATCCATGAATCACATTGTCTAGCACCCATGGCTAAGGGGTTTAGCCCTCAACCATGGTGCTCATGTCTAAAATCATCATACAAACTACAAAACTCATACTAAACATGTAATAAGCAAATAATGAAGAAGAGTTAGAGTTGCTCGTTGGTGGGTGGTGGATGACACAATCCTTCCCCCAAATGAGTTCTTCTTGGTGGGTTGATGGTGCTGAAAAAGCTCACCCCAAAGGTAAGCTTTCTTCTAGTGGTTGACCTCTAATGGAGATTCTCCCTCCTTCTTCTTCCCAATGATGACTCTCCCAAGAAAAAGACCAAGAATGTCCACCTTGTATGAAGTGACTGCTCAGGAGAATGTCTCTGAAGGAGGCTCAAAGGTTGGTAGGTAAAAAGTGTCCCCAATCCCTAGGGCAAAAGCATCTTATACTGTCTGAAAAGTGCCCAGTCACGATCGTGACTATGGGGGGCACGATCGTGACTCAAAGAGGGTCACGATCGTGCCTTTCGCGGGGGGGGGGGGGGGACCATTTTCCTCCGAGTCAACGCCATGGTCTTCGTTCGGGAGGCACGATCGTGCTCGGTTTGAATTGAGTCACGATCGTGCCTCTCTCTTGGTGGCGATCGTGCCTCCCCCGTGACTGAGATCGGGGGAGCGCTCTGTAAGTTGAGGGAAATATTCAACAAAAATATTCGACGAGGCACGATCGTGCCTAGTGCATTTTTGGCCCTTTCCTCTTTGTTTTCTTGTTCTCCAAGTCACGTCATCTCGAGTCCCTCACCGTAATGCCATTTCCTACACATAATCTTTGAAACACCCCAAAACCATAAAATTCTCATAATTGGCCCTCTACGGCCACTACGAGGCAAGTACGTATCGAAATGAGGGGTTATCGAGTTCAAAAATTGAGATCGATTGACCTCTCAACAATGTCATATTTGAAATTTTGTAACATAATATGCTAAAATTTTAACATATTTTACTAAAGTGAAAAAATGGATAGATAGGGTACTGCACAAATGATAAGGGTATTTTAATACCATTTTTTCAATATCAAATTCCCACATTTTTACATTGTTTTTGTTCCATTTGAGCACTATTCACCCTCATGTTGTATATCTTTGCTTCACGGGTACTCTAAGTGGTTTATGCATATTTCAGATCATTTTGGGCTAATTTTGGCACTTTTTCGGTTCAACCTCGTGGCCAATGATAAAGGGCCTAAAAAAATCAATTTGGAAGCCCAACAAGGGTTGTGACCCTCCTGTGGCGAAACGAGGGCCACTCCTTTTGGTGAAGAATCGTGGCGATCAATCTGTGTCGAGTGGCCAATCAGTAACGCCCTGTGGCCACTCACATACTTAAAATCGTGAAGACTCGTGACCGAAAGTTGGGTGTGAAATTTTTCAACGTGGCCACTTCATCGGTCAATGCACAGGCCTTCATGGATGAATCATGGAGCGAGGAAAATGAAGTACTAAGGGGCCACAGTCCGTGACTCCTCAGAAATCCTCATCTATAAAAGGGTGTCGACGCATTTGGAAAAATCATCACCCTATTTCAGAATTTAAAATCAGATAAATCCCATTATGCATTAGAGAAGTCAAAGAAGAGTCAGAAACCAATTTAGAATTCCGTAAGTCATTTAAAGAAGGATAAGAAAGCTACAAAGCTTCCCTCATGTATTGAGATCCAAATCCGGATTTTCGTTTTCGCGATAGTGTTTAATGAGTTTCGAAATCAATTTTTTTATTATAATTTCAATTTTTGAGATTTCATATTTAAGATCTTCCAGGTGTTAGTATTATAAGAAAAATGTTTTCATTTTGATTATTTATATTTCGATTTATACGCTAAAACTATTATTAAAATAACAAAATTATTCTACTAAAAATGCAAAATTTCACCGTCGGTGCAAAAATTTCACTGAAATACAAAAGTTTCACTACTAGTACTGTGAGTGTGCGTGCATTAATACAGGACTGCCCCTCAGTTAAGTGGAGCGCGCGCTCTGCCACGTGTTGCGCGCTATTTTAATCTTGCCATATGAGCGACTCACAACGAGTTTGGACAGTTTGAACGTTTGGGCTAGTTTGAACTATAGTGCATCATTATATTTATAGGGTATAAATCAGGTGAGAACAAAACACAACGTTAGAACATGAGAACACATCCTAGCCGCTGGATCTGATGGTTGGAGGTTGATGATGATTAACTCCCCGTTAGTAATTTTCGTCCATTTCTAACGTGAGGAGGGGGGCAGATATGTCATTTTTCTTAGTTGACATAAAAAATAAAGGAATATTAAATGGTTTCCTAATTGATTTATCTCCATCTTGATCTCGTAAACCTCTTTAATGATTTTGTGCCTAGGACTCTCGGATCAAACAAGCACTTTGAGGATTGATTTTTCGAAGTCATCGAGGAGGCGATACTACAGGAACAAAAGGGTAAGCTTGGTATTTTTTCGGCTTCCCCAAATTTTATAGGGTTTAGGACGTGTTGTTAATAGCTTTTGATCAGTATGGTATTTTGATGGTTACAATTTTTTATTTCATTGAAGCATAGCGACGTGTCAGAAGTAGACATGGTTGAAAGGGGTCAGTGGGATTTCAAAATCTATTGATATGGTTCTTTACCCATTGTTGGTTGTTGTTTGATAGTTTATTCCTTATGTATGAGTTTTTTGTGTTTATTGTGATATTGAAACTCAGCACGCATGTATAGGCCATGGCCCAACAGAATGTTTCAATTGATTTGTCTGTGCATCTAATAATCGTGCATGCAGCATTTCTATACGCAAGAAACGCTTAACCATTGGGATTGAGGAGGAGTTTATGTCTTGTGGCGATCGAATTGAGTATACTGACTTGGTATGGTTGTACACTTTATAATAGTGTATATTTCATGTGTGACACGTATAATAGCTCATGTTATATATATATATATATAGATTATCATACCAATAATTTGGAGGAAGCAGTACTTCGTTCGAATGGTGTTGTGGGAGAAGAACAAGAGTACAAAGGTTGTTGTGTCGCGAGTGACTGACTGTTGCTGTAGCCGGAAACCACAAATAAAGTTCGCATTGACATTGCCGAATACGAACAATTTGATATCCAGAGCGGCATGAATTACTTGTACTAGAAAATTTAGTTTCTTTTCATGGACAAGACAATTAAGTTTCATCTATCTTTATTACGCACTAACCACACTTTGTAATAGTATTGTTTATCCACAACTATATTATAAAAAGCAAACATGTGCAAATGTATTAGTTCTAGACATTCAGTGTCTGCGGTGGATAATCATTCTCCAACGCGGACCTTGTGGAGAAAACGGTCTCCATGATGGACATACGCACATACTTATAATCAAGATGGAGAGAAGCGTAATTTTGCAGAGCATACACATTTCACCAATATGTAATTGGGTTTCTCACTAATAATGTGTTTCTAATCAAATAGGGATGGCAAAATAATCCGAACCCGACGGGTACCCGATCAACCCGCCCCGATCAGAACGGGTGAAACCCGGATTTTTGCGGGTTCGGGTTGGGTTCGGGTTTTTTGAACGGGTTTTTGAGCAGGTGCGGGTTGACTACTACCCGATCCGGTTTCGACCCGCAGCCGTTCGAATTTTAAAAAATAATAATTTATATAGTAATTTTATATAATATAATTTATATTCTCAATCATTTTTTAACAAAAAAACGTTAAAACCTAAATTCTAATCATCCAATCACGCAAAAAACCTAAAATAATATAATATAACATCTATTTATATTATTATTTTTGCTTGTATTGTAAAAAAAAAGTTGTTAATTAGTTCATATTTGAATATCCGGGTCGAGTTTCGAGTTTAGGAGAAAACCCGTACCCGACGGGTTTTTTACGGGTCGGGCACCCGCTCAAATTGGTCGGGTTTCTTGCGGGTCGAGGGCCCGTTGGAAGTGAGCGGGTCCAGGTGCGGGTTGGGCCAAATCCGACCCAAACCCGGCCCATTGCCATCCCTATAATCAAATGTATTAGTGCATGACATTCAGTTTTTGTGGTTGATAGTCGTTCTCCATCACGGACATTCAATGGCTATGGTGGACATTCTATTCAAATGGTGGAGAAATAACCTCTAGCGCAAATGTATTACTACTGAACATTCAATCTCTACTGTGAACAATCATTTTCCAACGTGGACCGCGTGGACAAACGGTCTCCATGACATACATTCGTACATATATTCAAGATGGAGAGGCGTAATTCTGTAGAGCACACACATTTCTCCAATATGTAATTGGGTTTCTCAATAATAATGTGTTTTTAATCAAGTGTTTTAGTATAGAACATTGAATGTCTGTGGTGGACAATCGTTCTCCACTGCAGACCTTCAATGGGTATGGTGGACATTCTATTCAAATGGTGGAGAAACAATCTCCATGATGGATATACGCACATATTTGTAGTCAAGATGGAAAGACGCATAATTTTACAGTGAGAAACCCTAAAAAATTCGGGGGTGAAATCAAAATGTGGTGTTTGTTTTCCGGGAAACGACGATCGAGAAGATGTTGATAACAGTACTCTTAAGCTCATGTATTGTCTCATGTAAAGAATATGACTTACATAACGGATACTTTCGAACCGAAGGGTATTCATTCTCTTTTTCCGGGAATTCAATCACTTAGATAGAGATAAAATGTACTCAAATCCATTTATGATCCCGAGTTTCCAGACACTAAGCACTTTCGCTCGGGTCGAGGCTGCCACTCGACTCTAAGTCAGATCAAAGAAGAGTGGGGAACCTCTCGCTGGTTTTTGAAATTCGACACCAGGAAATCTTTTCACACCATCAACCACCATTTACTCATTCCAATTTTTAAGGAAAAGATAGACGATTCCAAATTCTTTTACTCTATTTAGAAACTATTAGCTATATCTAATTGGGCTGCTTTTACAATTCACAATATCTACTTTGAAAACTTAATATGCAAATCACATGATTATATTTTTTACAATTTATTCATTTCCGTTGTTTTTAACTGAATTTTCTGCTAAATTTTTTAAAAAGGAAAAAATGCCATCCTTGTCTCTTCTCCAACCCACCTTCCCTGATTCATTCAACTCTCTCCAACTTCATCTCCTCAACACAACCAATATCCAGAAGAAGAAAACCCATCAATCGGAGTAACTAGATCTCATCGTCTCAAGTGGTCCGACCAGATTTGCGAAGAGATGAGAATGATCTGGCCGCCGGAGATTTCTCGAAAAAATCGACAGGGAGGTTGTTTTCGGACACCAGAAAATGGGTTATGAAACCCATTTTCTCTCCAGAGAAGCTTCTCGAGCCTATTTCTGTGATTCGTCTTCAACACCCAAGAGAATACATGAAATTCATGGTTAAGGACATTGAATCGCCGCATTGTCGTTGACCATGACCCGACCGTGTTCAATCGGAACTCCGACGCTGTGGAGAAGAAGTAAAGTTTTTGGTGTTAAGACAAAGGAGATCGAGTTGAAGTTCCTGCACTATCCACTTCAATATGTATTTTATTTTTTGAGACTAAGATTTGAACTGAGTTTTGCTAATTTGAACTAAGATTTGAACTAGGTCTCGCCTATATGGTAAAAATGGCGACTCGGTGCCTCCATCAAACCCTTCTTCTCATCGTTGAACCTTCCGTACTTCGTTTTCATGTTTGCGTCTTTTATGGGCTTTAAAGTGTCAATTCCTTGAATTTTAAGAATTTGGGAAAGTTATGAATTTAGGAAAGTTTTGATTTTTTAAAATTTCCGCGGTAAAATGCGAAGTTCCTTTTGTCAGTGACTTAGGCCATCTCCAATGCTATATCCATATATCCAAAAATTATTACCCAATGATTGAGTTTCTATATCTATTTTTCTCCAACCCAATCTCCAAAATTATCTCTATACGTCACATCAAATATTACTTTTATTATTTAATAATTTTACATATTATATTTATATAATTTTAATTCTAATAAATTATTTAAATATATACATTAATTTACTAAAAATAAATGTCATATAATAATCAAAATTTTATATAATAAAATATTAAAAATAACACGTCGAATAAAACAAAATTAATTCTACGAGTTAGTAAACTTGTCCCAACGAGTAATTTTAGTCAATATTTCGATCTTCTTAGTGAATAAGAAAAATAATTGTGTTCGTTTATTTATTATTGTAATTGAAAATCTATGTTTGTTGTCGAATTTTTATTTAAAATCATTGTTTGTCGTCGATTCTAATGAAAAGTATATTTTGCAAAATAAATTACAAATGAAGTTATAATACAATAATTTTTATATATTCAATTTACAATCAAATTAAATAGATTAATTAATTTCTTTTAAAAAAATACACATAAATTACACTCATGAATAAAAATAAATTTAGATACCCATTTATTACACTCATAAATAAAAAAAATAATAGCATTTCACTTAGCACCCATTTATTCACTTTTGGAGATTGCAATAGTGTGTATTCAAATTTGAAGACTCACTGTTGCAAATATGCATATTTGGATATGCATATGCATATTTGGATACCTGCGTTGGAGAAGATAGTCTCCAAATATGCAAAAATTTGCATATTTGGATACAGGGTTGGAGATGCCCTTACTCTTTTGTTTACATTTTGATTTGTTCCACCAAAAGGACGGAACTAAAATCTTGGGTATCATAGTTTCAGTAGCAGGTAAACATGTTGTAACACTATAAAGGTATGACCATGGTTGCTTCTAAGAATAAGACGAATGGAATTAAATTGATAGATAGAATTAAACTGGCATTAAATTTATGTAATTAAAGTAAATTTTGATTATTTATTATTATTAAATTGATGGAGTCTGGTGAATATGAAGATTTATTCCATTTTAAACAAATTGAAATTAGAAAAACAACAAAATCAAAATCAAAGAAAATGAAGAAATTTAGTAAAAATGGCATCACAATGAAAATTTGATGAATAATCAGAGATATTTTTAGGCATTTCGCACTTTGATAAAATTTTACATGCAAAATTAACGTTGTAAGAACAAATTGTAAAATAATACGTAATTATATGACTCGATTGTTAAGTTTTCAAAATAGGTATCGTAAATCACAAAAACAATCTAATTAATTATAGTAAATTGTCATTATCCTTAAATTTTTGTTAAATTTAGCATTTGAGTTAGAGATGCTCTTAATAAACAATCTATAGCTAAGCATAGGGTTGTTCACCGGGTCAGGTTGGGTAAACCAGACAAGTTTTGGACCCGACTCGGTCTCTATCGGGTCCATGAAACCAGACCCAATACTCGACTCAACTTAATGTAAGTGAGTCGAGTTGGGCAGACTTGGGTCTCGGGTAACTCGGGTAGAACCCAACACACCCAATTCACATTTCAAAATTTAATTCTAAAACACAAAAAAACATATTCTACCTAAAACATATACAATTTGTCCAAATTCGTAACCAAATTCAACCATAACCCCCAATTTCAAAACTAAAAATCAAACCTATAACCCCAAATAAAACCGAAACCAAAATTGATCCAAATTCGAAACCCTAACCCCCAAATTCGTAACCATAACCCCCAATTTGAAAACTGAAAATCAAACTCTAAAACCCAAAATTATATCAGAAACCAAATTGAAACTCCAAAACTGACCCCAATTCGAAATTATGATCCCAAGTTTCAAACTGTTGGACAAATTGTACAATTAAGTACAAAATGGCTAAGTTAATAAGTGTATTAACTTGTGACTACGTCAACGTGAGTCTTGATTCGTAATACCAAGACTCGTCATAGAATAATGTGAAATATGTTTACATATTATATGAAATGAGATCTTTCCAACGATATATTAAAAGCTCAAGATGGGTAAATGGGTGAATGAGAAATTGAACCCGAAGCCCACCACGTTTAGTTTGGCTCATAATTATGACCCAACAATAAAGATTTGAATTTAATTTTAAATTCAAGAAAAAGATAAAACGTGAAAAAACCATTAATAATTAATTTCCATTTAAGAAATAAATTATGGAAAATCCTACTTTCCCAAAAGAATGATTTGGTAAGTTATTTCATTCCTTGTCTTCTAAGGTTTATATTCTTTCCTTAAGAGTATTTTTTCCCAAAGAAAATATTTTCTTAGTAGAATTATATTTTTCTTAAAAATATATTTTCCAAAAATGAGGGATTATTTTCTTCTATAAGTAGAGAAAAATTTCTAGAGCAAAAACACACCAAAATCATAGTTGTCGAACCTCTGTCAAATTCATTCCTCCTTGATTACTCTCTATAGCCCGGTTAGAGTTTGACTTCAATCGTCGTTTTATTCTGGGAGCAAGTTGCCCATACGGGGCAATAATTGTCTTAAGGAAAGTGAATTACCGTGACTCGATGATATTCTGTTCCGTCTCTATCAACCGGTCTTGTACCGGTTCCAGGTTCTATAATATTTGCTCTATTATTTTTATTGTAGGAGTATTATCAATAAAACTGAGGTATTATTTTAATTGTGTTTGTATCATGTGATTTACTTGTTTCCATCTTGCATGATTGTTCGATTTACGTTTATGGACTAACATATTATCTAACACGAACCATGTCCATCAAATTCGTAACCCTAACCCCCAAGTTATGAACTCAAAACCCAAACAACCCAAAAATTTAAGAGGGAGAAGAAGAAACATTAACCCTAAAACATAAATTAATATCTTACTGGTGTTGCAGGCATATCTCCCACGCTGTATGTGAATTGTGAAACTTGAATTTCCAACTCCAGTGGAGAATCGAGTCGTTGGTGAGTATTCTCTCCACTAGCACTTCATTTGTAATGATGGTCGGCTCTTCATTCTCCAAGACTCCAACAAATCGATTCTTAACGGTAACTCAAGAATCGACACATTGGGAGATGTAGTAGATGGAGATGGGGTTGAGCATTGAGGCTTACGAGTGCAACTAAGAGAGACGAGAAATGAAGCGAGGACAGAGAGGTCGAGCTACTACCTAAGGTTACATACAGAAGATACGAGAGAGAAGAAATCGCACTGAATGCAATTGAAAGAATGAGATGTTCATGAGATGGTGAGAGAGTGAGAGGTGTGTGGAGGAGATAGCCACGTTGCAAGTTAATGGACGGCTAAGATGAATTAGGCTTAAGAAAATCAAGGGTGGACGTTGCGCCACGTCGCGCGATCGACCTTCCACTCTAATGAATCCAACATTGGAAACGTATAGATGCGTTGAAACGTCTATAGCTTCAACTGAAGCTTTAAAGGCAAAATGGAATTAGGGATGACAACATGGCTGGTTTGGGAAGAATTTGGCAATCCCCGTCCCCATTAGAATCAGATCGGGGATTCCCCATTTCTAACAGGGATGAGGATTTCCCGTCGGGTTCGGGGATTCCCCATTTTCCGTTTCCAACCCAAAAAATGTGAAAACAAACATATATATATATAAATTATTATTTTAATAAAAGATATATATTATTTTTCAGTAAATATAAATTTTATTTTAAAAAAATATTTTTTTATTATATCGGAGCGGAGCAGGGCGGGGATACCTCACTCTGTCCCCTCCCCATTCCCATTTGGATTCGGAGATTCCCCATCTCATTTTTGTTCGGATTCGGGGATCCCCGTCGGGGATGGGGAATATTATCATCCCAAAATAGAATTGTGCAAGTAGATGGGTTGGACTCTCGCCTCGTGCTTCAGTGTATATATGGGTTTCAACTTGATTTTAATATGGGACCCTTGGGTGAGTCGGGTTACTCGGCGAGTGAAAATGTCTCACTCGAGAATCACATCAAGTTTGGCCTATCCGACTCATCCACCATTTGATTTTATCAGGTGTTGGGTTAGTCGAGTTCGGGTCGGTTGGGTGGCCAGGTCAGTCAGGTCTTAGGTGGAAATGGACAATCATGTCTGGTACATTTTGATTGGAGCAAAGAGAAAGCTAAATAATTAATTATGCCCTCAAAATTAAAAAGACGGCATCCCTTCCTTTGTAAATTACAAAATCGTAGTGAATGATCAGTGGCCCCCAATTCTATACTTGACCCCCAATTCCATACTTGAAAGACCTCTATCACTTATGCTATATGATCATTCCTATCCTGGCTCGTCCTAAGGAACTGGAGGGTTGGATGCAATAATTTATCCTTTCAATCGAAACCCGATTTTAGCAATTGATTAAAGGGGTAATTACAGATCAGTACACTCGTCGAAACCTCATTTCAAGATTGGTACCCCAAGTTTGAAAGTTTTTTTCTAGGTCCCTCAAGTTTAAAAAGTTAACACTTAGGTCAATTTTGTGACAGAAACAGTTAAACGTTTTCTAATACCCAAAATACCCCTAAGTGGGTATAATTTTCATATGGTTTAATTATTCAATAAATGTGAAATGACCATTTTACCCTCAATTAAAATACAAAATTTGACTCATATTGTTAGGGTATTTTTGTCTTTTTTATAACAAAACTAAAAAATAATTAAAATTAAAATTACTTGTAAAATGACTCTTTTGCCATCGTCTTCAACTTCTTCCCCTCTCTCTCCTCTTTCCCTCTCTCGCCTCTTTCCCTAAGAAAAATGAATCTATTACAGAGTTATTCATTGACTGAGATTGAGACTATTTGGTACTTCATTTAGATGATTGCCCCTAAAATTACAGATCGAAAATTGACATAAACCACCATCAAAACTTTAATCCTCTTCCAAAACTTTTAGCTCTTCTTTTTTTCTTATATATTTTTTCTTTTGTAATTTTTTGGTTGAGCATCTCGACGAGCCCAACTATTCCCTTACCCTTAATCAAAACCAAAATCCTAAATCTCAAATTCAAAATTGGGATTGAATCGTCGAAATCAAAACCAAAATCTCAAATTAGGACTGAATCGTCGAAGGCAGAGTGGTGGCTAATCTGGTGGAAGTTCTGAGACGCAGTGACTACCTCCTTCTCCCCGCTGACAAGGACCCACACACCACCTCCTTCTCTCTTATGGTTGATGTTTCCAATCCAGCCAATTCTCGATCGTTTAAGGCTTCGATTTGTCGGACTACATCTCGAATCTTCCGGACAAGTGCTTGGCCACCGTGTTGCAGTTGCTCAACTCTGGCAACCGGAAGCGGTGCTAGCTCGTGTGTCGGCGGTGGTTCACAGTGGAGGGACAAAGCCAGCATCGCCTTCGAAGTGCAACAGCAGATCCATGAGCATCGGGTATTATTCATTAAAGGACGAGGGTAAAGAAATTTACAAAGATTCACAAGTCACATGAAGAGGGAGAGTGTGAGGGAGAAGATTAGAGGTTGACGGTAAAGGACAAAATAGTCTTTTTTGCAAGTTGGTTTAATTATTTATATGAAAAGACATGTGCCCTTGATCCTTAGATGTATTTGATATTGTCTTAAGGGTATATTAGTCTTTTCAAAATTATTAGATAATTATACCATTTGAACTTTATACCAAGAGTATTTCAGACTTTTTATAAACAAAATCTATTAAATCTAACCGAATTAAACTTAAGTGTAATGTGATGAAACTTGGGGGACCGAGAAAAAAATCGAACTTGGGGTACCAATCCAAGAATGAAGTTTCAATAAGTATACTAATATGTAATTACCTTTGATTAAGCCAACAGTATCGAGAACCATTGCCAATCACTCAGACATTTTTTTAGCAACTCTATACTTCTCATGTTCATTGTTTTTCTAGGAATCTTTGGTTATCTAAAACAAAAGCAGATCAGATTAGCATACAAAATACAAACAGAAACAAAACTAGGTCATCAGTGACAACTATGTTCACTGCCAAGGCACAAGAACACAACCTTGACCATATCATTGAACTTGAACCAGAATACAAATAGAGGATGAATCTCCTTTCTATAACTAATTCATTTTCTGATAAGGATAACAAAATTACACCAGTAGGGATATGTTCTTCATAACAGAAGAAACCAAAATAGAAAACACTTGTCATATGAAACCATTAACATGAGAAGAGATCTTCAGGCATTGTAATAGCCTAAGTAAATGACCATGTTATCCTTCTACTCGTCGTCTTCATCCTACGGTCAGCAAACCAGCAACAAATCAGTTTAAAATTCTAAAAAAAATATTCAAACACTTAATCACCATAAACCAACATACCTCTTCACTGCCCTCATCATCATCTTCGTCATTCACCTCCGAGACTGACTTCTCAGACTCCTCTTCCTCCTCAGCTTTGGTACCCTCAGCCTGATTTCATAAAATTAAAAACACAGACAAATCAACATGATGCACAATTGATCGAGCAGACAGCAGATGTGCAACAATCACCTGTTTCTTGTTATAGGCTTTCATGGTCTTCTCATACTCTACCTTGCGTGCCTCAGCCTTCTGCACATAGGGTGCTTTATCCTAAAATTGATTGAAATAAAATCCAGTTTAGACACACAAAAACAACCAAAGGCAAATCTAAAAGAAACTGAGATTGTTGACTGTAGGAATTACTCACAGCAGTGGATAGTGATTTCCATTTTTCACCACCAGCCTTGCCAACCTAGTTGGTTTGGAAAAGGACAAAACAGTGTTCTCAGTAGAAGTTCCAAGTGATGTCAACATGAATCAGAAATATCACAGCTACTTACAACTGACACTGCTTTGTTGTTAGGGTGTTTCTCTTTGTACTGTTGCCTAAACTCCTCCCTGTTTTCAACAAATTTTCAAAATAAAATTTAAAAAAACAGCAGCACATAAATATTTCCACTAAACACAGTAACAACAGATTTCTGCAGACTATTCACAGTAACTTTTTTGGAAGCAAAACAATCACATAAATTGATAACGCTAAGTGAACACAATCAAAATTGATGTGAAAACATACATGAAGACAAAGAAGGCACTAGCAGGCCTCTTAGGCTTGTTAGGATCCTTAGCGGCCTTCTTGCTAGCCTTGCTCCCGCCCTTAGCAGCCGCGGAGCCCTTCTTGTTCACCGCAAGCCTGTTGCAGTACACACAAATCACGAATCCAGAACAGACAATTTGAAGCAGTATGTTCATAATCGATCGCCGATAGATCTAAGATCTGTGAAGCGACGGCTAAACTAAAACAGTAAAAACAAAACACAGCAGTAAAAAGAGAACTCACTTGGTGTTCTTAGTCTCGGACCTTGATCTACCTCCTTTCATGGCGAATCCTGCAAGTCAACAGCGCCGAATCAGCAAAAAACGATGGGAAAGGGAAAAAAACAGGCGAGAAACGAGAGGAATCTACCTGAGGCGGAGCTAGGGTTAGGGCTCGAGAAAGAGAGAGAGTGTGTGGTTGGCAGAGGAGAAGAGCGAGAGAGTGAGAGGCGGAGATATTAAGTTGCGAGTGAAATGGAAATTGGAATTGGAATTCAATTGCGCACCAAATGCGAGTGTTTGGGTTTGGGCGGGATTTGGATTTTCATTCCACGTCCACGATCCGTGTGCTCTCACATTATTCGCTTACCTTTTGTGTTTCTTCCTTTGTTTGTATTGTGCTTCTTCTTCGTCGACCTGTCCCATTGGTATGTATGGGCCGTATTAAATGGAAGGCAAGCCCAAAATGAACTGACCCAATAGGGTTATCATCTATCCAGGCCCAACAAAATAACCTTCAATCGGCCTATAATATTACCTCTCCGGTCGGTTCTTGTGCCTATTTCTGAATTAGGGTTTCTGATACGCCCATTTGATTTCTGCATCAATCCCCACATCTACCAATATTGGGATGCAGAGGCTGTTTTCTTGGGTTATCTTTCCGTTGCAAAATCATTTATGAGTTATCAATTGATGTAGATTGGTACTGTAAAATTGGATCACTTCCATTTTTTCGACAAGATCGTTACTTGAACGTTTCACAGCTGACTAGCTGAATACATAAGGGGTTTTTATTCATGTTTTGGAGTTTCTTTTCTTCGACCATAGTGATTTTGTACAACTTTTTGAGTTCTTTTACCAGATATGGGGGAAATGGTTTGATGTATTTTAGGAGTAGTGGTGATAAATCAACTCTTTGCCCCTGATGAATTCCTGTGCTGTTCTATGTGCCCTTTTGCTTGATTACTTTCTTTCTGTTTCCTTTTAACGTCATTCTATATTGGTTTTCTGCATATTATGGTTTATGCATGTTCCCTGAACTTACAAATTAAACCTGAGTGCACTTGTTGGCAAATTTACAGTAACCTGCACTATGTCTGAATACTGTCCTTTTGCTCCTTTTGTTGTCTTGATGCAAATTTAGTGCACATGATGGTTTACACTTGATCTCTGAACTACAGGTAAGTTTCTTGTTGAAAAGTTCATATACTGATGCACGTTGGCTCACCAGCCATGATGGATTCAAAAACTCTTGTTTGATTTTCTTCGTTTTTTTGCTTGCAAAGTGAGTGCACATGATGGTTTACACTTGATCTCTGAACTTCAGGTAAGTTCCATTGTTGACAATTTATGTTCTGATGCTCTCGCTTTGCGCTTCTGTTTTTTATTTCAACTTTTGGATAAAATCTTTCGATTTGGGAGTGTGAATGAGATTGCCAGTCATGATGTTTGGGTTATAATCCAATCATTGACATTCTCCTTCCCTTTTTCTTTTCCTTTCCTACTTTTTTTCAATATTTTGACATCATGATCACATTCATTTCAAAAAGATACATGAAACTCAATTTATTCCAGTCAGGAGGACAACAATTTGGTTTTGTTTCTTCATACCATAAATATGATTGCCATTCACATTCCGATATCAAGAACTTATCCAAACACAATCATCTCTAGGTGTAGGAAATTTGCATTCATGTATTGATGCGCTTTATTCTTGCTCTTGTGTTTGAATACTTTCCTTTTGTAGCCCTTCTATTAGTTCTAACCTTTGGACTTCAATATATTGTATCCCCTCCCCTTCTAACATAATATTCCTATATAATGGTCATTACATTACTGAGTTTGTTATATTGGTATTCATGTAATGCCCAAGAAAAATTTAAAGCATGCATTAAATAGCATCATTTTGACCAACAACTTGTCGAAAACATTGTTATTTTATGTTTAGAAGGGAGAAATCCCAATTTGTTTGTATCTAGGGACTAAAATAATAACAAAAATAAGTACAAGGGTCTATTTAAAAAAATGTTTTGGAGATACAAAAGTGCCCAACCCTTGCAGGTTGAAGGTCAGTAAAAAATGAAAGAAAACTGAAGCGGGTAAGAGGACATAAATCATCTGGATATGCACTCTTGGGCCAACAAAAAATGGGAAGTCAAGTTTGACTTTGATAAGATGTTTACAACAGCTGTATGTGATAATGTTCAAAAGAACTGCATGAAAATATTGGTTGGCCATTTACAAAGGAACATGTGAAGAATCTGTTTAGAACAATGGCTCAACTTGTTTTATATGGAGTCTGGAAACAAAGATGTTCAATGCAGAGCAGGAAGAGAAGTGTGGAAAGCATTAGAAAAGGTTTGCTATTTTCTTGTATCATAGCTAGAGTTATGTAATGTGCCAAGAGGTAGAGTTTATGTTCATTTTGTTCTCTTTATCATAGGTACATTCGTACAGAAGGATGGCTGAACCAAGTGTGAACCATGATGAGTTGTTATTCACAAAAGACTGGACAACAGGTAATGCTGAGGAGAAGGGCTACAGGATTGATTGATGGTATATTGGCCCGTGATATTGTAGAATGATATTAGGGGATTTGAATATGTTTGATGGTAACAGTAGCAAGAAACTTCTGTTGAGACAAGTCTTTCCTTCTCAACCTGCAGCATCATATTGCAAGGTAATGATCTAAACGGATGTACTCGAGAGAAGTTTATCTCTGAAAATGAAGTTTCAGTTTTATCAGAATTGGAAAAAAATAGGGACATTGTTAAGATACAAGGAAGACCGAGAAACTCCTTGGTTGGTCAGCTTCGGATTGCAAGAAATGTTTACTGCAGCAAACGCGTGGAACTTGAAACCGTAATTTTGTTTATTCCCCTTGAAGCTTAAGAGACTTTGAGAAGAAATATATAGGTTTTGGCTTTGTATTGAGTTTGCGCATAAGTAGTGTTGTAGATATCGCTCGGTGCTATTTAGTCGGACAAATTTTTCTAGTTAGGGATTTGGCGGATTTTCATTTTTGTATTTGTTTAATTTATTTAATATCAATTAACATACTTATTTAATAAAAATATATATTATGCTATACAAAAAAAATAATATTGAAAAATACTTAATATTTCTTGAAAGTCCTTACAAATGCAATGAAAACTACAATACTAAAATCATAGTCAATTAGAAGTCCAGAAAATTAACGATCTATTCTTTGAACCCTGATTCTATACGTAGAAAATGAATAATTACACTTAAATATATTTTATTTAATTAAACATGTTTTGTACATAAGTATATTTATTTTTTTATCTTATCAACTCATATGTTACCATAATAATAAAAATTCAATCAATATTATAATTGATCAAAATATATTTATATTTATTTTCTTGATAATATTATATGCTTGTTATTAACCAAATAAATTAGAATTCAAATGAATAAATCGATGCAAACTTGAGAAACGAGAAAGAAGGATATGATAGTAGACAACTATTTCTATTTCTTCATTCTTTCATTTTACATGAATATTGCTCTGTACAATTGAGAGCATTAAGCTCTATTTATAGGCATAAAATAGGAAGTGAATGCATGTATGCCACTTGTCACTATATTAGAGGTGGTAGCCACACAACACAGCCACGTCATTTTATAACACTCCTCATTGAACACCACCTTTAACAAATAATTACATTTAACTTTACAAAGAAAAACCCAATGGGATAAAAATCGAGTAAATAAGTAATTTAGGTGATGCTGGACGTGCATAATGTTGCCTCGTTAAAAACCTTTTCAGAAAAGCCCAGTGGGACAAAACCTGAATAAGAAAAAAATAGTGCAGCGCACATCTGTCCAAAGTGTGCTTAAATTTTATAAATCTTGCTTCCCCTGATCGATACTCTCATTGATCGTTGCTCCCCCTGACCCCCTGATCTTTGTTCTCATGGATTGACGCTTCCCCTGATCGTTGCTCCCCCTGATAGCAAACAATGTTACCTTGTAGTGCTTGCATAGTCGAGCCGATCTCTTACATAAGTTTCTTAGTATATGTCGAGTTTTAGTGAAAAATCTACATGATTTTCACTTAGAAAGTACTTTCTTGATATCAATCTCATAACTCTTCTGGAGTTGATGAGTATAAATCATTTTCAGCGAACGGTTCTCGAATCTATCTCTTTCAATGTACCATTATTCAATTTGAATCGTAGGTAGCTCATGTAGTGCAAACTTTCTGAATGATTGGAGAAGGTAGCAACCAAAGTATGTTCTGTAGAGCGTTAGAATATTGCTGCAATTATGTACTTTATCTAGGAGCGAGGTTATGGGGATTTGAAATATGATCTATATCTGCAACTTGGACTTGGACTTGTTCCAATGTCGTTTATTCAGCTCTGAACTCAATATGACTAGCACTTTTACTACGACTGTCATGACCGATTTTTGAACGAGTGAGTGAGCATTATCCATGTAGAAACGATTCAGGAGTTTGTGAGTTATATTTTCATCAGAAATATACTCAATCTGCAGGCCGAGACATTTTCTAGAGACTTTCATATCAAAATTTTCATTTCCAATATTCTACAGTATTCTGAATCTCTTTAAGAGTCTCAACTGAGTCCATATTGACATACAATATACAAGATAATATATTATTACCTTTTCTCATTGCTTTAGGCAATATAACTTATTCTGAAAGTATCATATAAATGTCGGTATACGTGTACCGTATAAATAAGTACCGAATATACGTTCAGCAGATACATATCTAGTTCTTCGATAACTTTTAAACTAATAAGTATCTTAACTGATCACAATAATTATAGAGAAAAGTGTTTCATTAAATCGACTTCAGGTCGTTGAGAAATATCTTGAGCTGCAAGCCTTCAATTATATCGATCGATTTTTCAGTTCGTTTATTCGCAAATAATCATTTGTATTTGGCTGGTTGAACATCTTCTGGTGTTTGATTTATGAGGCCAACTACTTATTGTTTTAAAAGAACCGAATGTTGAACTTGAACCGATGAGCTTTTAGGAATTGTCGATTCTTTATAATCCAAATGGTTCTTCAGGAATTAATAATTTTTCTTTGAATCAGTAGTTCTTCAAGAACTAGTAGTTCATCTGGAACTATTTATCTAATAACTTGATTTTTTTATTTATGAGTAACAATATATTTTACTCATATCTGTCTTTTATGCTTCTGGCGAATACTACAAGAATTTTCTGCTTCATTTGCATTACCATCATTTACCTTAATTCTCACAAGTGTGTTTCACCAATGCTTCGGACAATTTAACTTCTTCAGCGAGTCTTATATAAATATCATTGTCCAACATACCATATAAATAGGTAGTGACAACGTGCATCAGATTCATATTCGGTCCGTCAGAGACTACTAAAAATGATCAAGTATATGAAATGAGCAATTCTTTATTGATTATCATGTGTGTTCTCTACAAATGCTTCAGGCATTTGGTTTGCGACATTTTGCAAACTTATCCACTGCACTTTCTTCTCACATTATAATGTGTGTGGATCTAGGTGAGACATACTATTTACTTTCCACGAAAGTTCATGCCTAACTTCAGAAGACTCTTTCTCTTTACACAGAAGTAGAAATGTTGTCTCAGAACAATATATAAATTGTACAGTAAATTAATCACACTTCAAGTGTTCAAAATGCATGAGAATAGATGATGAAACAAAATCATCCTCAATTTTGTGCATCGAGAGAGTGCTACTGGCACATATGTTGCAAAACTAATAAGTAAATGAGATATATCAAATTGCATATGAGAATATTGATGATATGCAAAATATTATCAAGATGAATAGATTGTGATCAAAGAAATGTGCCCTTAACTAGGTAATGTATGCCAACAGTTTAACAAAATGCAATATTATGAATTGGAATTAAACAAATATGTGACCATCTTCGGGATGCGTCAACATTACCATAAAATAATAAATTCCCATATATTTCTCTGAATTATTTGTAAGAATTATAGAAAATTAATACTAACCTTGGTTTGAGAGGGTTAAACCATAGATTTTTTCTGTGAACAAGCAATACAAATAACTTCATCGGACAATAAAATCTTATGGATTTTCAATGAATGTCCACATGAATTTGAATAATTCTACCCATCATCGTTGATTTAAGACGATTACGAAAAATCACAAATACTTGAGATAAATAACTACAGGTTCGATATTGCGTAGGTGTCAACTACTCATTGTACGCTTTTCACCATATCATTTGAGGTCTCAATATGATATCAATTTCGACGGATATACCAAGGTTAGACTGAAAAATATTATTTCTGGGATCCACATTGAAAACTGATATTTTTATTTATACTACAGGAAATTTTAGAACTTCGAGTTCCAAATAAACTTACATCGATCTCGATATTCCATATTTGAAAATTATTCAGATAATATTTAGAACTTATAGTTCTAATTAAATTTTGAATATTTCATATCACGTGATATAATATATCGATTAATATATTCAATATGAACTTTAGATTCTGTATACTTCATGAACTTCGAG
The DNA here is from genome assembly GCA_963920655.1 of Geranium rotundifolium. NCBI lineage: Eukaryota > Viridiplantae > Streptophyta > Magnoliopsida > Geraniales > Geraniaceae > Geranium > Geranium rotundifolium. Next base: position 30,253,330 of record OY987313.1, on the reverse strand, counting down.
TTATGTAAATTTCTGTGAATGTACATTGAATCGGAACTACAGGTTCCATAAATCAAATGAATTTCGATTCGAGTTATATAAGCTTCAATAAATGCGCATTGAGTCATAACTTCGAGTTATGCGTGTTTCAAATCAATATGAACTTCTGGTCATATATTTTCGAATAACAATACATTGAATTAGAAGTTCAGGTTCTATATAATAATTCAATAAGATATATATTGTATATAAATGACATGATATAAATGACATGTATAAATAAATACAGTACCACACTTTGAGCACCGATGGAGGTATAACCTACCGTAGGTTAACTCACGGGGTTTAAATAACAGAAATAAATCATAATAACATATAATATAAATGGCAGATATAAATAAACATAAACTTCAGGTTTCGGGTTTCGGCCCTTTATCTTTAGGAACTCCTAGTCCCGAGATGCATCAATTTCGTTTTTTGGCTTCTGGCATAAAGACACGTTAATTTAAATGTGTGCAACACGATCTTATGTATTGAGATCTTATGTATTGAGATCTTGTTTGTTGAATTGTATACAAACTTCAGGTTCACGAATATATATCATAATACAAAGATTTAATTAAAAAAATAGTAATTTTGTTATTTGCTTCTTCACCTCTTTGATATCGCGTAACAAATTCATCGATCATTAAAACAAAAAAACAAATATACTAAAATAACAAATTTCGTAACATTTGAACAACTCGTGCTGATAACGTGTTATAAACCAAATAAATTAGAATTCAAATGAATAAATTGATGCAAACTTGAGAAACGGAGAAAGAAGGATATGATAAACAACAATCTCAACAATCTCAATCTCAACAACAATCTCACTAGAGTAGAGGTGGTGGCCACACAATACTAACACGTCATTTTATAACAATGTTTACATTATTAATGACATGAAATTTGCCAATGGACTTCACCAAAATCATGATTTCAAATGAACTGGCATACTGATATACTCTTGTTCATAATTCCCAACTCCCAATTCACACCGAAGTAGAACTAAAATCAAAGTTTCTCTTTCACCTTCTAGGCTTCTAAATGTTTGATTTAAAAGAAATATATAGATTCGCCAAGAATATTGTGGCCAACTGTGGTGCTACTATAATTGCAATACCACTCAAATTTGCTCTTCAATTTCTATATAATTTGTTGCCACAGAATCATAATTGGCAGCGCAAATACGTTGCATCTCTTTAGGGGTGTTCATTGGGTCAAGTCTAGACTCGCCCGATTTGTGTTGGTCTTGAGGCGCACTGATGCAGGGGCATTAAGAAATTTAAGCACATGTGTCAAACACTTTTTAATTGCCTATTTTATATTTCCTAATATTTAGTTTCTAGAATAAGTGGCATGTAGCTCAAGTAGATCTACTTTTCATATTGTTATTTCCTAACTTATTATTTTCTAATATCTTAGTTTCTAGTTTGTTATTTCCTTTTCTAGTTCCTAGTTGTTATTTCATAATTACATGTATTTAAAGGGGCTTTGCCTCTTGGAAAATTCAGATTGGAGAGAACAAAAGTTATAGCTTTGTGTTTGAGACTTTGTCTTGTTCTACTTATCACCTTAGGCCGATGATCCTAGGTGTGACGTAAAAACCTTATCTTAGCCTACAATCGGCTAAGTGACGTTTCTATTCCTCAAAATCCTACATAACTCTCTACATCTACCTTATTTTCTCATTCATTCCTACACATTCTTCGATCGAAATTTTCAATCCCTAGAAACCACCAAAATAAATTCAAATTCATCTCGTTCTATTTATTTCTCGTAGCTATCCCCGTATCAAGTTGTATCAGAGCACTGGTTGGATGGCTGGTGGTAAATCTACAAGTGTTGCTAATGGCGGGGAGGATGACAGTAAATCATTGTCTGATGAGCAGAGACGTATTAATTATCTCGAACTACAAGTTCAGAAACTTCTTAAGCATGTAGGGCACATTAGTGATTCCAAAAAAGTTATTCATGTGAGTGGTAATGCGAGAGAATCACGCCAAGGTCAAAAATTTGATTTCGAAGAGGATTTCATGCAATAATAGAAGTTTCAATCTCATGCCCAATCAAATAGAGGTGTGACAATGAGGTATGATGAGCATGAAAAATCTAGAGAAAATTAAACTCATTATGAAGATCGTGATTTCTATGAGAGGAGGCCTGATAAGGAGTATTTTGCCTACACTAACATGTCAAAGCTAAAAATCCCGAAGTTTGAAGGCTGCGTGAATGAAGATCAATTCCTAGAGTAGTTGAGCACTGTAGAGAGTGTGTTCCATTATACTAAATCACGTGAGGATTGGAAAGTAAAGCTAGTGGCTGTAAGATTGAGAAAACACGCTTCAGATTGATGGGACAACCTCAAAAGAAAACGCGAAAGGTATGACCATGTCAAGATCGTAACATGGGATAAGATGAGAAAAAAGTTAACGAGAAAATATTCTCCATCTACCTACAAACATGAGGTGCATCTCAAATTACAGAAGTTGAGGCAATGAAGCATGTCCATAGAGAAGTATATTAGTAAATTTGAGACCTTGATGATGAAAGCTGAAGTAAGAGAAGCTGAGAAGCATTCAATCAATCGTTTCATTAATGGTATAAATTGGGACATCGTAAAGGTGGTCGATCTACAACTTTACTACGCATTGAATGATGTGATCAAGTATGCACTAAAAGTTGAAGCTCAAAACAAGCAGAGAAGAATTAACGCATCTATAAGATTTGTTGAAGTCAAGCATTGTGTGGCAAAAGAACCATATGAAGCAAGTACAACTATCAAGCCAAAAGTAGAAAGTGAAGTATATGAGGTAAACTTTGGAAACTCTTCAAATAAACTTAATTATTTTAATTGCCTATGTTTAGTGGATACTGCATCTGAGTGTCCTAATCAAGGAGTGGTAGAACTCGTGGAAGATGGACATGTGGCAAGTGAAGATGACATGCTCGATAAGAAATATGATGAGAACATTTTTGAATTCAGGGCAAACGATATCGTGTATTTACGTGTGGATCAAGAGCATTCTTTAATCATGCAAGAAAGTCTCAAATCGAGTCTGAATCCTACGAGGGAGGCTGATGTGTTGAGAACCGACATGTTTCACACCAAAGGAACATGCATAGATCACACTGAAAATCAAGGCATAATCAAAAGAGCGGTGGTGTCGCGAGAAGAAACTGTTATTAAAGCTGACGATAAATTGGTAGCTGAATTCAAATCAACATTAAAAGATGATGCATGTGACACATGTGTTGTTCAAGAAAAGCTATCAATTTTACCGAGATCTATGAATATCCAAGCGAAAGAAGATCAAGAAAAGAATAAATCACACATCTTTCAGACTGACAGTCATGTTCAAAACAAGGTACACAACTTTATTGTTAAAAAAGAATTTTTCACAATTGTTGGTAATATTTCTCTCGCTGAAAAATTGGGGATGCCAACAAATAAACACCTTGAGACATATATATTACAAGAGCTCGATGATGTAATTGCGACAAAAATAAGGGAGCAGGCGTTGGGTTTGTCAAGCACTCAAAATTATGAAGATCCGTTTTTATGTGACATAAATCCAAAAAGAGATGGACGATTGTGACTAGGGCTGTTCATTTTACCTGAAAACCCGACATACCTGACGACCCGACCGACACCCGACCTGACTTACCCAGTACCCAACTGACCCGATACCCGATACACCCGAACTCGACTAACCCGACTACCTAACCAAGTCGAGTAGTGGGTCGACTTTTCATACCCGCCGAACACCTGACTACCCGACAGTAGGTATAAAAATTGTTTTTATTTTTATATCCATATTGCCAGCCCAACAGACGCCAACCCAGCCCTAGCTCACAAGCAGAGAGGCAACACAGAGAAGCATAGCCCAACCCACTATCCTTAGATGTTAACTCCAGCAGAAAAGAGACTTATAAACTCTCATTGAGTCCCATACGTTTCCGATGTGGGACTCAATGTGAGTTTGTAACTCTCTTCTCATTCAGTGTGACGAATCAGCGACGTGGCACGCTCTTGTCTGTTGATCCAGTTTGACGAACCCATTTCAGTCTTCGATTTCGACTCACGTGGCACGACCTCCTCCAGACGTTGACGCTCGACGCATATATTTCTTCTCGCTCTCTTTTATCTCTGTCTGAGACTGAAACCCTACGTCGTCGGTGCCGTCCTCTCCTCTCCTCGCCTCTGTCCTCCCACGATTCTCGTCGTTATCTCTCTCTCTCTCTCTCTCTCTCTCTCTCTCTCTCGTCTCACATCACAGATTCACAACAGATCAATTTGGTAGCTAGTTACCGTTCGAATCGATCTGTTGGAGAACTCTTTGTTCCACTATCAATCCTCGGTAGTGGACAGAGGATTCTCTACAGATCGATTCGACGGTGGAGTGAGACTTGTGGGTTTGACGATGTCTGCAACTCCGGTGACGGTAAGAATTCCATTGTTCTTAACGTTTCTTTTCTGTTTGTGTGTTTGCATGTCAATTTTGGGTTTGTATATGAATTATGGGTTTAGACTTAAGGTTTTTTGGTGTTCATCTTCAATTGGGGGTTAGAGTTTTCGGATTTAGGTTTCAAAATTGGGGATTGTGAAACCCAAATTGAAATTGGGGGTTTCTGTTTGGATTTTTTTATTTGAATTTAGGGTTTTGCTTATTTGGATTTAAAAATTGGGGATTAGGGTTTCTGTTTGAAATTGGGGGCTAGGGTTTATGCTTTCTGATTTCAATTTTCGATTTTAATTTCAAAATAAAATTGGGTTAGGATTTAGATCTCAATTTACAATTTGGGGATTTTAAAATCAAATTGAAATTAGGGTATCTTATTTTAATTTGAAATTTGGGGATTTCTAATTTGAAATTCAAATTGGGGGTTTCTGCTTTTAATAAAAAAATTGGAGTTAGGGTTTCAGATTTCTAAAATTTGGGGATTTTAATTCGAAAATCAAATTGGGGTAAATGGTCTTCTTCAACATTTTCTCCATTTGAAAATGGAGGGTAGGGCTGCTGGAAAATGAAGTGGCTGCTGGAAATGAAGTGGCTGCTGGAAATGAAGGAATAAGGATACTGATATTATGTGTAATTGTAAATTATAAATTTTTATAAATTGTAAATGTATTTGTTTTAGAGTAGTTGATTGATAGGTTAAAATTAGAAATTGGGCTGTAAGCTGATCTTGGGTTGGGCTGTACAAAATTATGGGCTGATCATTAATTGGATTTTATGTAAATGAGCTAGGAATAGTTAGGCCTAATGCTAAAAAATTCGCAATGGGCTTGAACAGTTAGGCCCATCGGGTGTGTTGGGTATACCCGACTCACCCAACAACCCGAGTCTACCCGAAACCGACTACCCGACTACTCAGCCGAGTCGAGTATCGGGTATGGTATCTAGTACCCAACTCAAACCGAGTTGGGTACGACCCGACTCGTTGGACATCCCCAATTGTTGCAATTCGATCAAGGAGATAAGCATGATAAAGTATCCAACAAATACTCTCTTGTGCACAATGAAGGAAATTATACTCTCTTTCCCATGTCACCGAAGAGAACCTACGATGATCATATGCGAATGGGAAAAGATGGTGAGAAATGGAAAGAAAAGGAACTTATGGAATACGTCAACTTCCGTGTATATAAATTGGTTATTTTTAATGCAGTTGATTGACGTCTGTTTGATGCTGGAGATCAATTGATGACAACATTTAATATAGCTGATTTACGCCCTTTTAACGCTGGTGGAGACTTGAGGATATTGTTCGAGAACAAGGGAGAATGTCCAAGTGAGTGTGAAATGTCTTATGCCTTCAATTATAAAGATCTACGTCCTTACAATGGCAAATACTTGAGGACAAGTCTCTTTTCGCAACTTTGGGGGTTTGATGCAGGGGCATTAAGAAATTTAAGCACATGTGTCCAACACTTTTTAATTGCCAATTTTATATTTTTTAATATTTAGTTTCTAGAATAAGTGGCTTGTAGCCCAAGTAGATATACTTTCCAAATTGTTATTTCCTAACTTATTATTTTCTAGTTTGTTATTTCCTTTTCTAGTTCCTAGTTGTTATTTCCTAACTACATGTATTTAAAGGGGCTTTGCCTCTTGGAAAATTCAGAGAATAAAAATTATAGGTTTGTGCTTGAGACTTTGTCTTGTTCTACTTATCACCTTAGGCCGAGGATCCTAGGTGTTGCGTAAAAACCTTATCTTAGCCTAAACCCGGTTAAGTGGCGGTTAAACCTTATCTTAACCTACAACCGGCTAAGTGGCGGTTCTATTCCTTAAAACCATGCCCAATTCTCTACATCTACCTTATTTTCTCATTCATTCCTACATATTCTTCGATCGAAATCTTCAATCCCTAGAAACCACCAAAATAAATTCAAATTCATCATGTTCTACTTATTTCCCGTAGCTATCCCCGTGTCACGCACGATCCACAACCCGCCTGTTTGACATCTATTAGGAAGCATGTCTTGCGTCTTCGAGTCCTTGGGTAAGTCTGGCCAAACCCAAAGTTCAAAACCGTAGAGCCTTAAGCAAAACTCATATGTATCAAATTCTATTATTTGAAAACATAAAAACAAAACTTTAAACTAGCATTAAGGACAAAGTTTTGTATATCTAAATATTTGAATAAATAAAAAAAAAAAAATACACAACACTGTCTACAAGTTGAGGCTTATTGTCGTTGTGTACCATATCATTACGCTCTTTATATAGAGAAGTGTGAGGTTGTTATTTTTGTTCCCAGCCGATGTGGAACTTCAAAAGAAGTGAATAAAACACTTCATTCCACTTATGCTTCCGAACGCGAACCACATCACTATTTATGCGACGTCACATGGACAACTCTTAGGTCAACACAAAAATTTGTAGTCTCACTTGGGTCAACAAAAAACATATTTAGTTTCACTGTTATAACTTCCGTTACTTTTTTTTCGTTATCTCCCTCATGTACGCAGCACGTGACCAGAATTTTTCTAATAATGGCCAAACTACCCCTAATTAGGTCTCACAATCTCTCATATGAAACTTTTGATATTAAGTGCATCACATGAATATAGAAAAATAGTGTCCCTAAAGAGGGGAAGTCGAGAGAGGCTTATTCCATTGCTCAAACCGAACCATCCATCTTAAAAGTCAAATTATTTTATCATCAAATCACCCATAAAATTATTAGATTCCAAACACCAAATTCGAAATTGAGTTCAGAAAAATTAGGGTTTCAGTACAACAATCTCTTACCGTGTACTTTGCACAAGTAACATATTTTCTACCAGGGTTCTTAGTTGTATGCGATGTCCGAATCGGAGAAGAAATCTCACACTCGCATCGATGGTGTCACCCCTTCTCCTTCATTGTCGACGACGAATTGGTAAATTGGAGAATATGGACTCTATTAATGTTTATTATTTCGGTACTACTAAATTAGAGATTAGGGGTAATTTGACCATTATTAGAGAAGTTATGGTCACTTGCCATACACATAGACAAGATAACGGACAAAAAGTAACGGAAGTTATAATAGTGAGACTAAATATGTTTTTGAGGACCTCACAAAACAAATTAGATTTTTGGTGACCTAAGTGAAACTACAAACTTTTATGGTGACATAAGTGAAATTACGCCTTTCTTCACTTAAGAGTCACACTTAAGGATAACAAAAAAACCAAACCTGACGAGTAAATTATAAACCTGATCCTAATTAAAGCGAGAAGATCAGCAATTTCGGGTAACATGGTGGTTAATGGGACAAACCAACGGATATCTTGTTTGGTCGGGGTGACCAGTACTCGTCCCAGTGCATGTTAAAAGAATAATGATTTTTTATTTTTATTTTAATTTTTTAATAAGAATATTTTCATTATTTTACAGAAAGTTAACATAATTTTTAAACAAGTTAATGAAAAAGGATAATGTGAAACTTTTTTAAATTTAAAAAGTTGATTTTGAAGTTAAGCAAAACTTGTTAACAAGGTTATGTAGAATTTTTGGCTCTTTTATTATTAGGCCGTGTATAGAAATAGGATAAGCGCTCAGATTCCCAGAGGCCTGCTATTCGTTTTCATCTCCACGCTTCTCCGTTGCCAACAGTCCGAACGGCTCCGACGCCAAGTCCCAAACCGTCCGGCAAATCCTGAAAACTAAGTAAGTAGCACTAATCTCAGTTCAAATTTGGAAATCCTCAGTCGCAGTTTGATGGTTGGGCGTTTTTGCTTTTGGGTTGTTTTGTCATAGAGACTGCACATAAGGTGTTCGATCATATTCCCGTGAGAAGTTTAATTTCTATATGATGTAATTTAGTACCCTAGATTGTCTGGCAGTTTAAGCTTTCGATTCAAGAAAATGGGCTCTGTTCTTTTTCCGGCTATCTCATGTTTAACATTGGTCAGAAGTGATGTCATAGGGAGGTCCAATACCAGAATTTACAACAGGAAAAAACCCAAAAACACCCGTTATCAAGGGCGTACCCAACTTCCTCCTGATCTGGGTGTTAACTTGTTCTTGAAGAAGCCCGACACTGTCGCTGACCCTTCTCAAACTGATTCATTTGATCATGATTCTATGGACTCAATTGGAGAGAATCAACAAGAAGAAGAGGGTAGTGATAATGATGATTTTTGGGATTCTTGCGAAATTGAGGCAATTTCATCTCTTTTCCAAAGAAGGCTTCATCAGAAACCCGGTAGCTTAAACAGGGAAAGGCCTCTTCCACTTCCGCTTCCTCACAAGCTTCGACCATTGGGGTTTCCTACACCAAAGAGGCATATTAAATTGGCATCACCAAAGGTTGCCTCTTCGCGGGCTTTCTTGTCCAAACAAGTCTACAAGAGTCCCATCTTCCTTGTTGGTCTTGCAAGGGACATTAGTAAGCTATCTCCAGAGGAAAATGCATCTGTGGTTCTCGACCAGTGTGCTCGGTTCTTGCGCAAGGGGTCTCTCTCGCTGACAATTCGAGAATTGGATCACATGGGTCTTTCAGCAAGAGCTCTGCAGACCTTCTCTTGGGCACAGAAACAGCCACTTCTATATCCCGATGATTTGATTTTGGCTTCGGTAGTTGAGGTCTTAGCAAGGAACCATAAGTTGAAAGTGCCACTTGACTTGGAGAAGTTCATTACACTAGCTAGTCGGGGTGTGGTTGAGGCAATGGTGAGGGGATTCATCAGAGGGGGAAGCTTGAGACTTGCTTTAAAGCTTTTAAAGGCAGCCAAGAAGTATAATAGAATGATGGACTCAAGCATATATGTAAAGCTGATATTGGAGCTTGGGAAGACTCCAGAAAAACAAGTGTTTGTAGTGTCTTTACTCAATGATCTTGGAGAAAGAAAAGACATGAACTTAAGTCCACAAGAGTATAATGCCACCATGAAAGTTTGTACAAAGCTTGGCAATTTTGATATGGTGAAGAGACTTTTTGAATGGTATAAACGAAAGGGGAATGAACCATCTGTAGTTATGTACACTACTTTGATCCATAGCCATTGTTGTGCAAAAGAGTACAGGGAAGCCATGGCTTTGGTTTGGGAAATGGAGAGTTCAGAGTGTCTCTTTGATCTTCCAGCTTATCGTGTAGTCATAAAGCTTTGTGTTGCTCTAAATGATCTCTCAGGAGTTGTGAGATATTTTTCTAAACTCAAGGAAGCAGGTTTCTCTCCAACCTATGACATTTATAGGAACTTGATTCAAATATTAATGGCCTCTGGAAGGCTAGCTAAGTGTAAGGAGATTTGTAAGGAGGCAGATTTATCAGGGTTCAAGTTGGATAATCAACTGAGGGCACAGTTGTTGCAACTTGAAAGAGAAACAAGGTGAGGCTCCAAGTTCTAGTAGTTCATTCTTTTTTAGTGTAATTACTACTCAAGTTTGGATGCTTTATTTTACTTTGATATATCCTGAATGGTTTTCTTCTTGTAAAGTGTTAGGAGCTTAAGATTTTGGATTGATAACTTTGACAACTTTTGAAGTGGTTTGACCAAATGATTTAAGATTTATAAACAGTAAACAGACACAGTAAAAAAGTTCAAAATCATGCAGCGCCTTACATGTTTGTCTCTGATCTAAGATTTTCCCTTGCATGTAGGGCTGATAAATAGGATATCATCAGTACACGTTGAAACATTTACATCAAGGGTTTTCATGTGTGTGTTTGTACTTTGTACCCTCCTTATGATATCTGAATCTCAGACCTCCCTCTAAAGTGAGAGTGAAAAGTTGGTTTAGAGCCACAGCCTGGACCCTGGGGCATGGTTGGGCATGTTCTTTTTTTTGTAGAGAATCAATTAGTATCAATCAGTGGGTAGAAAATCATGTAGAGAGTCAATCAATTATAATTGATTGATTCTAGTGTATCTTGTAGATTATACTTCCTATTAGGATTATCTTTTGTACCTATAAATATGTATAACTCTAGAACACAATATTATCATCAAGTTATTTCTTCTACACTTCTATTACAATTTGTCAAACCACAGGATATGCTTGCGTGATTCTCTGACTTGGATTTTATCTGTTGTAGATATATTTTTTGCCATTAAATTATACAGTACTTTTTTTCCTCCTGGAAATGAATAATTTTAGCCTATGTATCATGACAATATTCTTATAATTATCTGCAAATTTGTAAGAGGTATGAGTTATTTTTGTAGATTAAAAATACAATACTTCTTAGTGTACTTACTGCACCATATGTATTATTGAGCTAGAGCTATTCTTTGGGTAAAAAATGTGTTAATATTATTGTGTGTCATGTAGAGTGTGACTGATGGATGGTCAAAGAAGACGTCTGAATGCTTTCAGTATAACATACACAAGTCTCTTTCATGGAAACTCCAAACAGTTAGCGAGGAGCACAAAGGCAAGCAATGACCAAATATTTTACCATATTCTAATGCATGTGCACAGTATTTGCTTCAATACAATGATAAAATCAGTCCATCCTTATTCACGCCCAACAATAAACGTCCAATGCAATACAGGAAACTTGCCTAACCAGCAAGTTATGCATGAATGGTGTGAAATCTTTGGAATTGCCCATGAGGCTTAAATAACTTACTCATTCGCAAATCACCGAGGCTTCTTTTTGCTTATGTTGTTGGAGAGTATTATCCATTTTTGTGTATGATTTTTCACTTGTCCTAGTTTTCTTTCGTGACGAGGTGAAAACTTAATTATGTCTGCAAATGTACACTATTATGCTGAATTTGATTATTATGTTGACGTTCAATTTCCGTTGCCCTGTTTGATCATATACTGAAGCTGATATTATTTTTATGGAATAAATTTGCATGTATTTAAATTTTCAGTATTTTCCTTACACTATCCTGCATAAGAGAATACCTAGCCAGGATCCATATGCAGTTGGGATGAAGTAAAATGCGTAGGCAATGACCAATAAAAAATGTGTAGCAGTCTTTATTTGAAAATCTTGAACTGTTGCAGATGATAAATCACGGATTGGCTTGAAGTGGTTTTCTAGACTTTCCTCATCTACTTCAATAAAGTTGGTGGTAGCCAGATAGGTTACAACTTGAAACAAATTGTATACTCGGAACATGAAGCTTAGTCTTATTGTGGTCTTCTTGACTGATTCTGCAGAAAGGAAGTGAAGATTGGGGCTATCACACTTTTTTTCGTTTCAAGTTGATCCTTTATATTATCTTAGCTAGTTATTATAGGTCTCCTTTACTTTTCATCTTGCATTCATGTATTGTTATAGCTATATATCCAGCTTCTGGATATGGTAATTGACAGTGTGCTCCTTCCATGCACCCTATTGTAGACACTTATATCACAGGTTCCTCTCATCTCACTACCAGAGTTGCAGGTGCATTGGATCAGAGTTAACAATCAATATCAGCTATGAGGCTTTTTATCTACTTGGATTTATATGGATTTCCATGCTTTCATCACTTTTACCAACCATTTCCTTCACAGGTACCGTATATCATCTTGGCCGAATTGAGTAACTCTTTGAACTTCAGACCTAAATGCTCGAAAATGACGTTGGAGATCTCAAGAGATATCAGATTGAAACCATTGCAAATTCCTTAGGATTCTGCTCTGTGCATAGTTTGAAAGAAATAATGAAAGGTACACATTATCAAACTTGATCATGACATTGTTTTTAGGGTCACATAATGTTGGATTAAAAGTGATATGATCATGACAGAGATGTATCTGTTGGTGCAAATCTGCTCTCCAAAGACATTGGCAACCTATTTTCCACCACAAAAGCTGCAGTACATGACTGATGAAGCAGCTAGGCTAATTGTTTTTAGGCTCTGACAATTATATGTGATTTTTGGATTGCACCCATACCCAGTAAAGTATAGACGTCAATGCTGGTCACTAACTTGAATCTTCACCAATTCAAGTATTTAAAACTCATTATATTGATGTTTTATTTTGGATTTCCATACATATATACTACAAGAATACAGATGAGGATTTGTCACTTTTCAATTCTATCTCTACATATACTTTTTGTTAATTTTTTTCAATGCTTAATTGTAATAAGTTATATGGATTAATTTCATAAGTGGGAGGCAATAGTAATAAATAAATAACATTCCTCTACACAAATGAAGTGTTGTAGAAACAGTACGAAAATTGGGGTTAAAAGTGCAACCAATTTAAAATTATTCATTTATAACTCTAGCAATACTCAAACCTCACATGTAGAACTTGAACACTTGAAGCAAAGTGTGATGCATAGACTATGAGGTTCTTCAAAACTTAAAAAATATCTCATTAAGAGGGGACTACGTCATCTATCAATGTTTCATGGACAGACTTTCTTGGGTCACATACCCGCAACTTTAAAATAACTCAACGAATTAGAAAGACAATAGATGAAATAATTTATCCGTTCATTGAGTACATTAAGCCAAGCTTTAAGAACAAATTACATCTACCCGGAGTTTCTACTATCTGACAGGGTCAGGGAATAAAAATGCTACTCTTGGTTTGAGGTGTACAAAAATATTTCTGGGAAGAATTTCTGTTACAGTTAGATACAAGATACCACAACAAAATGATAAAAGTTTTTTTCAAGCAGTGTTTCAGTGGTTATATATTGGTCGAATCTTTTGTTGGTTTACAGTTTTCTTTCTTTGCTTTCCGCAGAAGGATGTTCTCTTGATATATATGTTCAAATGCAAATACCTACTCCAGACAAGTTTAAGGTTGCTGAAGCATCAATTAGGAGTTTTCATGCATCTCATAACAATGAAGCTCATAGCAACTGGATGTCTGAATGGGAGAATGATCTTATTCTTCTGTAGTGTTTTCAGTGGCAATTTAGTCCTATTTTAATCAAGAGTCCAAGTGATGATATTCCTTTAGGGAAATTATTTGGCATGGTTGACCGTATTTTAGTTGTTTTATGTTCCGGTACTCTTCTGAATGTTGATATGTTATAATTTTCTAGCCCCTGAAGCCAGCCTTGAGCTATTTTTTTTCTTTTTTCTTTTGGCTTGCAGCTTCTGTATTGAAGGCTATGGGAAGAAACCATATACAGTAGATGAGAATAGACGTGATTCATACAAGTTTTCGTTGGCGAATTGAAGCAGTTAATGGCAGTATGTATAATTGGAATCTTATTTGCCTCGTCTTCTTCTTTTGAATAGGATTCTTGAATTGCTTGGTGACATACAATATAGTACTATACTGATTTGGACGATTAGATGGTTTGTGGCTTTGTTTACCTGACAGTCTTTTGCCCCTTTGCTTAAATTGTAATGGCATCTTTTATACCGGTTTGGAGGAGTTTTTTAGTATGAACCAATTTGTGGTGGTATTTTATTGTAAAATATGGTTTTTGGGAACTTTAAAACTAAGGCCCAGGTCATATTATTTGTCATAGTGGTGTGTAGATATTTGGTGCTTTCTCCTCCAGTGTTATTCATGTAAAGGATTGACATGTTTGTTGTAAATATTGATCAGGTTGGTGTAGAGATGGAGCATGGTTATTTGAGAAGCCTAGCCCGATTTGCTGCAGATATGAGGCCTCGTGTATGGATGATGGCTACAAAGAAAATTGATAGGATATTGCCTAATGGCGTGAATTATGGCTGTGGATGGGTGGGAGAAAAGGATGTGATGGTAAGGCAGCAGGTTTTATGTTGTGTTGCAGATGATGATGATGATATAAATTGAGTGCTTCCTCCCAGTACTTGAGGTTCTAGCAGGCCCTTACACGACACAGAAGCGATGAAAGGGCAAAGAAGATAATTTCGTGGAGCGGTACTATAGATGATGGGATGAGAGGTGTGAAGAATGAGTGATGATATGGGGTTATACGCCAAGGGAACCAAGATCAGTAAGTGGGTTGGCATTGCATTTGGAAGTCGTTTTGTTGGAAAGGGAGGGATTGATTGATTATACAGAATTTTAATGTAATTGAGGCATCATATATATATATATATATATATATGTATATATTGGTTAGCAATGGCGTTGTCACTGATGGACCTGCAATATATACGGTGAGCGTATGTAAGTGCAAGAATGAGTACAAACTACACTGCACTGCACTGCAGTAGATGGTGTGATTGTATCTCATATCTTATGGTTGCAGATAGTAGATGCATACACATGTTGTCTGCTAATATATGATACTTGTAAGTAAAGGGCACGTATTGTAAATGTAGAGGGTTTTGTTTCAACTTCCCACGTCTAAGCGCCATTCAATTAAACAAATTTCCAGACTTTAGTGCTACCCCACTAGCCTAGCAAGGTTTTGAATGGAATATAAGTAAATTGGACGTTTAAATTCGCATATTCTTATGTTGGTTTTGGGATAATCGGGGATCTCAACTTGTGATTGAGTTGAATTGTCTTATGCTGATCTTGGCCATTAACTTAACTTAGATTGTTGTATTGTCTTGAACCATCTTATTTCTATTAATGTTTGATTTGCCATAATATTAGTGAACAGGGTAAGCTCATTTCCTAGCCAAAACACTCTAATGAGTTTTGATTGAGTGTTGGGTGGGGGGTCATTCCTCCCTAACTTAAAAAGTATTGTAAATCTTGATATACATCAGTGTCAAAGATTGCTCTTTAAAAAAAATCAAAGTAAAATGTAATATAGATAGTTATAAAGATAATAATCTCAATTAAATTAAATAATAATTCAATATGACGTGTGTATTTAAAAGGAGAATATCAACAATATAAAAATAATAATCTATATCCAATTCCATATGTATATTCGGTTAAGCAACATATATTGATGATGCAATGCCACAGCCACTGTTACATGAGTTGATTGTTTCAAGTTTCAACAACCAAGCAAGCAACCGGTTTGATTATCAAAAAGAATAATGTGTATCCATTCCTAACTCAAACAGAAACAGAACACCACAACACTCTGGCAGCCAAAGCCCAAAGCCAAAGGCATGTATGTATTTACTAGTCTACCCCTCCTACAAAGTAATGATAGAGAAAAAGAAACAGTTGGTGACTTGGTGTTGGTGTCATTGCCATGGCATCCTGTAACCGTATGGCGTGGCGTGACCGAACCATCTCTGGCACAGTTCCTTCAGTCTGGCGTCCTTGACCTCGCAGAACTTTTGTGGCCACCCCTCCGGCTGGACTGGGTTGAATCCCAGCCCCGGCGTCCTGTCCTTTGAGGCCGGGTTGGCCGTGTCCGTCCAGTCGGCGACGTAGGCCGAGACCCTCCTCCTGAACTTGTTCCTGAACTCCTCCCACGCCTGGTACTTGTAGTGGTTGACGACCGCCCTCCCCGTCCCCAGCACCCTGGTCCTGTACCCTCCCCTGAGCCTGAAGTGGTGTATCACGTTCTCCAGCGAGCCCTCCACCGCCTCCAGCCTCACCGCCGACTTGTGCCTCTGCTCCCCCCTCCTCCTGCAGTCGTACCCCTGCGTCACCCCCTCCTCCGGGTGCGCCTCCCTCCCCGACGCCCCGAACTCGTTGCACCTGATGGACACCTGCCCCACCTCCCCCTCCCCCGGCAGGAGCGACCCCAGCATCCCCCGTGACGGCCCTGCCGAATCCCCCCACTCCGGCGCGTACACGAACTCGTCCACGTCCGCGTACACCATCCACTCGCACCGCCCCCTCGCGTACACCGCGCTGTGGGAGAATCCGGCCTCCTGTGTTTTTGGCCAAATCCAGTGCACCATCTCCACCTGGTACCCCTCGCCGCTCAGCTCGCCCACCACCTCCCGGAGGTTATCCTCGCTGTCGTTGTCGTACAGGATGAACCGCTCCACCCCGATGCTCGAGTGGTACATCACCCATTCCTTCAGAAACTTCCCCACGTTGTACACCATGGTCGACGCGCAAACTAGCGACGCCGTCTCGTTCTTCCGCGGCGGCGGTGGACTGTAGTACGCCACCGACGGAACCACTAGATTCTGTTCCTTGATCTCGATAGAGACTCTCATCATTGGGCCTAGATTGGGGGGGTGGGGGCATCGGAACACCTCCTGGGCGGAGCTCGTCACGGCGGTCCTCACCGCGCCGTCCCCGAACACGCAATTGAACTCGGCCGGCGGCCTGTTGATGCCGGACCTGTGGTTCAGCCCCTTCACGAACACGACCACGTCCTCGCCGGTCGACAGCGACTCGTACGCAAGGAACTTCCACCGCAAGAGCGCTGCCGCCGAGGACTCGTCGAAGGCCTCCTTCTCCGGCGCCCGGGTCAGCACCGGCTGCAAGAACGGCTGCCGGCGCCGGAGCCTCTCCGGAAGAAGGCACTTGAAAGTGGATCGGTTCGTCGAAGGGAGCACGCCGGAGAACCTCGCCGGGGACGAGTGGTTGTTCTGGAAGAGGCAGAAGAAGAGATCGCCGGAGCTGGTCCCGGGAGAGGCGATGACGAGGACCTCCCAAGAGGGGAAGAGGACGGCGACGGAGGGATCGGAGAAGCGGCGCTTGGGGGGGAGGTGGTCGGGTTCTTGGATGACGGAATTGCGGGAGGAAGAGGAGGAGGAGGCAAGGAACCTGAAGCCGTCGTCGACGTCGGAAACAGGAGAGCGAGAGAGGTAGAGGGAAGAGAAGCCCAACAGAATGACGAAGAAGAAGACACTAGCTCCTCTGCTGCCACGCATTGTCTCTAATCTCTATGCACACCCTTCACGATTATGATTATAGCCTATTAATAATATGCAAATTAAAGAGGAGGAGGAGCAAATACAATTCGAATAGGAAATAAATTTGGCACTCAAACCAGGATGAGTAAGGGTCAATTGAATTGAATTTAGGAATACAAATAGAATAAGATAAATACAACAGGTACATGTATATCTTAGCTATCTATATATGGTATTGGTAAGGTTGGTTTTGTTTTCAATTTAAAGATAAATAACTCCACCTTTACCATTACCATTACTTTTAACAAAACAATAACTCCAATATTACTCACGAGTTTACTACCACCACCAGCAGATGAAAGGGCAAGCATGGAAGTTCAATTCTTTCATATTTATAAATATATATATATATTCATTTTAAATGCTTGCAAAATTATCATATTTCAAGTTATGAGGTAGGATTTAAACACTTATTTAAGCAAAATCTGTGAAATAAATTAATTTAAAACAAGTCGGTATTCAAGTTACTATCCAGAAACTATTTGTTAAATAGACATATATATAGATGGAGTCCACATTTGAACACATATTGATATCATAATAGACAATTGTTTGTTTGTATGTATTATTAGGTGTTTTAGGAATATTATAGATAAACAATATACATTGTCACGTATGATGGCGGTTGTTTGGAAATGGTTTGATTATTGGCAGCCAAAAACAGATAATAAAAATATATAATTTATATACATAGAAAATGATATGAAACAAGACCCACTTAATAGAATTGATTAATTAATGCGAATAATTTAGCCAAATGTTGAATTGAATGATTGACCAATAACTTAAGTTAACCTTCAAAATGAATATTAATGCTTCCTAATAATTATTTTCTTTTCAATAAATATTACTATTAATTAAGTTGGATGTTAATTAATTTTTATATACCCATATTTGGGAAGGTGTAATTACAAAATAAATGTTAATTGTTTGTTGGGTGAACCTTATATTCTTTTCTTATCATAAATTAAGAAAATATATATTTTGTACTTATACATGATAAGTAATTATAAATAGTTTTCAATTTTGAATTAGTATGTAAGGTAAGTTATTTTAATTGCATCAAGTATATAATCTATTTTAATGTATCTAAACCATTAATTAAATATCACAATTTATTTTTATTACCTGAATAATGCAAATCTAAACATATATACATGAATGTAAAGGGACATGATTAAGATTCAACTCTTTACATCGTCCTTCGAATTGAGAATCAGTCTACACCTTAATTTTAATTTCTTTTAACTATGTGAGTAATTTAATTGCCCTTGTGTTGCTACTTTTTGTGGTATAATTTTGCAAATTTTTTTTTAATCATAAGTTTTTTATCATCACTAAAACAAGTCACTACACCATATGAGCATAAGGAATGCACATATACCGGACATGCAATGTGTTTAGAGTATTAGGACGGCGTACAATTACAAACAATGTAAGCTGGCCCAATAATCAGTCAAAACGGTGATCCTTAAAAAGTGCAGGTACAAGTGAAGGTCTGCGCATCTAAACAGAATATGCATGTTTCGTCAAACTTTGTGACGATGATGAATTAGAGTACGCATGTTAAAACGTTGACTACTATTGATCGACCGCTGAGCAACGATCGTTTATGTTGCCGTTGATCGGACAGTTAGCTAGGAACGGCACACATTGTCATTGTGCGCCGTCCTTATACTCTTGTACATGTGCATCATTATAGGTGCGCTGTCCTTAAAGCCGAGTTACAGTGCCTACAAATTGGCAGAATGCTTGCTTGAAATGTTGATGGGTTTCGAAATGCTGGTGGGTTTTGAGTGTACATGTATGGAGAATTAATAAGTTTTTCAATATTGAGGGTTCAAGCATATGTGGGGGAGGTATAGACTATAGAGCCAGAGAAATTCATCAACAACCGGAGAAATTATATATGTATGGCCTTCTATGTTCGTCAAGCAACGAGGGGAGTTTGCAGACAACATCATTTGCACAACGAACATATGAGGGAATCCAACGCCTCAAAGCAAGTAATGAAATGCTGGCTGCACAGCTCACCCAAACTCGAGAGGAAATGGCACAATAAATTATAGAACAAGTGGCCGAACAAGTTGCCCAACAACTAAAGAAAAGCCAATGATAATGATAACAAGCGTCTACACTGGCGTGATACAAACAATGTCCCCATTCCCGAGACATCGACCTCATATGATGATGATTAGTTTCTTCTTTTCTCTTTCCCCAAATTTTTTTTTTGATCAGGAAGAAATAAATTTAATACAAAAAAGACAATACAGGAAAAAAAGAAAGCAAAAAAACTACGCTGATGCGTGAGGCTTCTATGTCCCTGATTCCACTGGCCGCGAGTCTTGAGTTCTTAGCTGATGCGGTCTGATCAATGCGAGAGGCTTCAATATGGCCGATTCATCTGAATCCTCATGCCTCACATCTTCAGTCTCTTTCCCTGTGTCTTCTCCATCATGGACCCCCTTAGGTTGAGCTGTTACAATCTCATACATCCCACTTTCCCCCTCATAAGGAGAAAATTTATGCAAAATGGAGATTGGCAGATCGATGACAATCCCTTCGAGCCTGACCTCGCTCCCCAGTAACGGGAATAATATTCTCTTATACCTGCTTTGGTACCTCAATAGTTCTTAGAGCCTTAAAAAGAGAACTCTCCAAAGAATAACTTCTTTGTCGTTCTGATCACTCTCAGCTGTTTTTTGTACCATTCTCGGCATCTCAGGAACCCCGGACTGATCCTGCCTCGGTGTCTCCTCTACTTCTACCTGAGAAAATTCAGGTGAAGTCCAACACTGCACCGCTTGGTCCACAGAATCTCCAACTATCTCCTTGTTGGTGGTGGTCTTCTCTGATTCAGTGTGAGCCTGCATATTGCTTCCATTGGTTAAGTGGTCTTCATCAATCCCCACCTTGTTTGTTCCCGACTCTCGCCATAGATTAAACCTCTGACGCAAGTTTCTAACCTTCCAAGTATTTTTTCGACTTCCTGCATAACCATGGATACGCCTGCTACCCGATTAGACTCGCGGAGTTGATTAGGGTGAACCAGTTGATCTCTGTCCGGGTTTGTACCCGGTTTTATTAAATCCGATCTACCCTATTTTGTCGGTTGTTCATCTGGTCCAACTCGACC
Source organism: Geranium rotundifolium (assembly GCA_963920655.1). Taxonomy (NCBI): domain Eukaryota; kingdom Viridiplantae; phylum Streptophyta; class Magnoliopsida; order Geraniales; family Geraniaceae; genus Geranium; species Geranium rotundifolium. The sequence goes on along the minus strand of OY987313.1, from coordinate 30,233,036 downwards.
ACAACACGCAATGATCCCCTTCCGCCAGGACTCATCGGTAATGGCGAGCCTCTCCAGCTACATCTTCGATCCGTCTGCTCCTTCCATATCGTCTGTGGTGTTGTTCGGCGAGGCAACATCCTTTCTTCCATGTCTCGCAAATGGGTCACCCTGAGATAGCATGAGACTTCCATGATCGGGGGTTCCTCCCATCCATTCCAAGTCCGGCCAACCACCTCCATCGAGAGCTCCCCTCCTCCTTCTCTGAGCGCCTTTCTTCTTTCTCTCTACCCACCACGCCCCCATCTATGGCTTCCGCCGATCTGCACACTGCCATAGCTTCGCACTGAGACATTAGGGTTTGTGTGTCAGCATCCACCATTCTTCTTGGTAGCTGCCTACTCGGCCTGAGGACGGAGCCGATCTCTGCAACGACTTCGAAGGAGTGTCTCTTGTCCCTGGAAAACATCAGAGGACCCTTCTTTGCCGATTGTCCCAATACCTTTGAGTCTCTCTCTCTGGATCTCGTCACATGCGATAGGGTTTGAAACCCTAGCCACCCTTCTCCTCCATTTTCCATCACTGACACCACGACCGAGACTCTCCCCTCATCGCCGAGTCCAGATCGGCCTCCCTCTTCATGACCTAATCGGTCTGGAGCAAGTATACATAGCCTCTGGCCACCAGTTGCGTACAGTTGGCCAAAACGATTAGAGAGAGGTTGAAGCCTATTAGAAAAAAGCTTCTTGCGATCACCATTGCCACATCTACCTTCTCTCATCCAGATCAGGCGACAAAACGGAGCAAAAAGTGGTCGCCGGAGAATCGTCGGACCTCCGCCAGAAATCGCCCCAGCAGAGAGATTCTTACTAGTCCCAAAACATTTTCGCTTATTAGTTATCGAGTTTATTACTATTATGACTTTTAATTTTGGAAATTTCTTGATGTTGAACGTTATTATTATAAATTTTTGGATGTTGAACTATATTTGATGTTTTCGGTGTTAAAAAAAACTGTACTGGAAATTGAATTTTTTATTCCAATTTTTTGTAATATATTTTTTAAATCTTACTGTCTTGAGACCTGCGCACCTACACTTATGCACATACCTTATATTGTAACTGCACATGTACAAAAAGAGCGCAATTACAACACTAGACCTACATGTAAGTGTATGTGTACAGTTAGATTGCGACACTTCCGTACACAGATCTATGTGATGTGTAGGACTCTACCTTAATACGATTGTAAGACCTGCGCATCTACATTCATGCACGTGTTATATTCTTCATGCCCAGGTTGAACTGTTATACCTGCGCATATACCCAAACATGTGAACATGCATAATTTTCGGCATGCATCATATTAACATCGTCATTCCGCAAGCGCACCGTGTGCAATTGTACGACCCCAACGATGCTTTTTCCCTTTCCGCCTGCGCCTCTCGTGCAATGCCCTTATAGAAATAATCTTGTTGTGAGTTTTTATCAACTATTTCGTTAATTCGACTTTTAAATAGTGAATGAATATATGTTTATGAATATCTTTAACACCAAACATACAATTAGTGCAACAAGTTGTTGTTTAGTTTTTATCAACTACATAAGTTTTCATCAACTAGATCAGTTTTTATTGAGGGGTAAGTGAACTATAGTTCTGGTCAATTTCTTTAACAAACATCAATAAACATGTATGTGTGTTTTGTAATCGCTTTAACCCCAAACAATCCATTAAAATGTTTATTTTCTAAAGAAACATTTGTGAAACAGTTCCAATCAACATAGAAAATGGAACAACATCCAGCCCAGAGATATGTTAGACGTGAGGTTAGTCCATAAGCGTTAATAGTAAACCTTTGTCCCGTATGAACATGTCTTCCAAGATTAAAGGATAGACGTTCGAATCTATGCACGTGTAGAGAACAATTAAAGAGAAACTAATTCGATGCTTTATTTTTTATTAAATTCATGTGAATATATGTATTGTATGATGTGTGATATAGCCTAATAATAACCTATATATGTAAAATTTAATTTCACACTCTGATTGCAACATGTTACTATTATAATTTTAGAAATGTCATATAAGTACAACATACATTTTGTTTCTTATTCTATTGTAAATATATTAAATATTTTACATTAGAGAATTAGAAGTAAAACTTGGGATGTGGCTTCTACTGCAGGACTTGAATCACACTCAAAGTTCGTTCATACACAGCTTTATGGCACAATATATCGTCAAGTTCCTTAATTGCCTCCTAAGATAAGTACTCATACCTTCCTTAAATCGAATGTTCAATTAATTTGTTGACACGTGTAAGGTTTGGACCGATACCCAATTCACTTTGACATTTTCAGCCCCTCAATTTTCCACAGTTGAATTTATTAGATTGCTTTCGATACACAATTTTCATTATTTTCACAACAGTATTAAAAATCATAGTTGAATGTGTCTAAGAGTTAGTTATTTGAGGAGACCAATTACGTTATTGCCTGCACCAATGATGCTTTTGTGCATATGAATGCCACTTGACAAAAGATTACATAATCAATATATCATAGTAAAACATTCAAAGTTAGAACAGATATGTATATATATATATAGTCGCTGAATCTTCAAATATCTGATTATATATATAAATACAGAAATACTTATGTATTTGTTTTTAAAGAAAAAGTCAAGAGAAAAACAAGTTGTGCTAATGCATAAACACACGGCAATGAGGTGCTTTTTTTCATGTGACAAAAGCTAACGTGTTGGTCTTTACATTTGACCTTTATACCATTACAACCATGCATTTCATGTAACCTAATGCCAAAACATTATTATATAATTTCTGAACTAGGGTCATAAACAAAATCAAAAATTCATTTGATTGCTTTATATATATATATTATACGTTAACATGTATATGTACTGAGATAATAATCTATTATATAATTACATCATAAATAGTTTATGATCATTACATGTTAGTTTGAGTTATTAGGTAATCGTAACAAGATATTATTACTTAATTTACTGTATATGTCCCGTTCTGGGTAAAAACTTATTTAATTTAAGTGTTTACAATCTTTCAAAATATAAACTTTCTTATTCTAACATGAATTTATGGAGATTGCTGATATCCCATGTTTAAAATATAAGCATATTAAACATTTGACCAATCACATTGATTTTAACTTATCCATATAAATAAATATATAATTAGTATTTTGGAATAATGTACATAACTATTTTGTGCGATGGCCTTAAATGTTGGAAACGATAAGGAGGCAACAGCACGCATGGCCTTGAATAAAGCCCATCAGAGCCCATTAGTAGAAGTGTTTTAGTTTTATTTAACTGGGCTTCGTAGGTGCATGTTAGGTCCACAAGTGCCGTTCAATTTAATATGTTTTCGATGGTCCGATTGTATTATGCACCGCAGGACAGCACCAGAAGGAAAGGGAAAAAATCAGCAGAAAACCATGGCTCTAAATAGGTACCAAGGGACCAATCTCAGCCACACGATTATATGACCAACGGTGAAGATGGACGCGGTGGCATGAGGCGTAAATAAGTCGAAGTTGTAATTTGTTTTTCGTCATTTCACATTTTCGCCAACATGTGCAGGGGTATGATTGTCATTTCAAGTAGTTTTCTGATATGTGCTGAGTCGAGTTGCGAGAGGTGGTGATTTGCGATCGATCGATCGAGTGATTAGCGATTTTGGGAAGGCGAATTGACATAGGAGGTGATTTTGGGAAGGCGATTTGTGAGTGATTTGCGATTTGGGGAAGACGATTTGCATTAGTAGTCGATTACGAGCTTTGCGAGAGGTTGCGAGTTTTGAAAACTTAGATCTCTATATCGTGCCGTTGATTCTGTTGCAGTGATGACCAAATTATTGCAGAAGAGGAAGTTGAAGGAGGCTCGTAGCATTGAGAAGAAGAAGACAAGTAATTATTGCTTAATTTTCTTGGAGTTTATTTATCTGAAAGGTCTTCATATTGTGTAAATGGCTTGGTTTGAACATAATGTATCTGAAAGGTCTTCATAGGTTTTTGCGTTATATGAAAGCCTTTCATATTTTTAGAACTCCCTTAATTTTTTTAAATGTGTCGCTGTGAACTGGTTTTTTTTATATAAACATGATATTTGTTTACAGAAAACCTGTTCAGTGTCACTATGGCTTGGTTTGATATGTTTTTGCGTTATATGAAAGCCTTTCATATTTTTGGAACTCCCTTGATTTTTTTAAATGTGTCGATGTGAACTGGTTTTTTTATATAAACATGATATGTGTTTACAGAAAACCTGTTCAGTGTCACTATGGCTTGGTTTGATATGTTTTTGCGTTATATGAAAGCCTTTCATATCTTTGAAATTTGTGTGTATATGTCCATGTCAAACATTTGTTAAGGTATAGTGAAATGACTTTCATATTTGTTAATGATATTTTGTGTAGGTGAGGTTGATTCTGATGACAACCAAACTATTGATTTTGTTATGAAGAAGTGGAGAAATGTTGGAGCATATGTTCGTTTTCCTTTTCTGATTTCTACAGAAGAATGTAATGTGGATGACTTACCCCTTAAAGAGACAACAAACAAGTGCATAACAAAGAAGCCTAGAGCAGAGAAGCCTATTTTGAAACCCAAACAGAGCATGAAGAAGTCTTGTGCTATAAAAGAAAAACCAATTGTTGAGTGTATAGACACTCGTTTGTCTCCAAGAGGTCTTTTCTGCAGCATGAAAGTTTTTAGTGATAAGCAGAGGAGTGATATTAAGGAGATGGGTTTTGAAGGGATTTTACAGCTTGGATTAAGTCGTACTCAAGGTGCTCTTGGGTACTGGATTGTGGAGAATCTCAATTCTCAGTTTGCAACAATTAAACTGGATTTTGACCATGATTTAGTGATTGAAGAAGAAGATATTCAGTGTACCCTTGGTATACCTCGTGGTCATCGCCCTATTTTGGGTCATAAGGAAGGCGAAGCTCTTCAGTTGTGGAGGTCACAGTTCAGCAAAACTGGTGAAAAAATCCATAGTTCATATGTATATGATGCCATGGAAAGGCAGAAGGAATGGGGTATTTTGTTTAAGCAGAACTTTCTCGTCATGTTTTGCACAAGTTTTATAGATTTTGGGTCAAGTAGTTATCCCAACCTGCATACTTTGGAGCTATAGCAGATGTTGAAGTCGTTAAGGACTTCAATTGGTGTTCTCCTATACTAGAAAGTTTGAGAAGAAATAGTTACATTTGGAACTCTCAACTAAGTAATGTTAAACGCAGATACTATGGTCCACTCATATTTTTGACTGTAAGTCTTTCTTTTTTGTTTTGATATGTTTTTGTGTATCTGAAAGACTTTCATATTTATAAAATGAGTATGATTGACATAGTATTATTTGTTTTGTCTCAGCTTTTTTACTTGGATCGAGATGATTTTGTGGGGAATGTTTCTGTACCACGTATATTTCCAACAATTACTGGATGGACTGACACGTTTGCAAAGACTCGTGTGAGAGAGGAGCTGAAACAGGGGGGATTTGGAAAGAGTTCTTTGATTTTGGAGAGGGTTGAGATCCCAGTGGACATGCAGAATTCACAAGCCAAAGATGCTGAAATGAAAGTAAGGATTTTATTTTGTCTACTACAGTGTGAATTTTATATCCTTTATTGTTTTAGAAGAATTGTTTGAATGTTTTTCTTCATATGTTGTTCAGTTGTCGTATGAAAGGTCTTCATATTTTTTAATATGTCTGATTCGTGATACTGATGCATGGTCTTCCATTTGTTCAATTTTATGAGAGCCTTTCATACATAACGTTAATATTTTTATAAGTGTTTGATTGGATTTCAGTTATATGAAAGGTTTTCATATTATATTTCGATACATGTTTGTGTGTAGTTTCATACAGTTTTGCATACTCTGATTTGGTTATTATTTGAAGTGTGTTTGGTAGAAGCAGTTGAATTCTACTTCACCATTTTTTTTTTATAGATTTTCTAGTTTTCTGAGAGCCTTTCATACATAGCTTTCATGGTTTTATGAGTGTTTGTTAGATTTCACTTATATGAAAGATGTTCATATTATATTTCGATACATGTTTGTGTGTAGTTTCATACAGTTTTCCATCTTCTCATATTTATTCATTTATGTATTCAGAATCTGATTGAAGAAATCAAGTGTGTGAGGAAAAAAGTTGAGGAACATGTTCAAGAGCTTGTTGGACTATTGTCCCGGGTTGATGTTTCGTTTTATGGGAATAAATCATAACATCACGAGAACAGACCGGCAGAGGACAAAAATCACAAGGACAGATGTGATGAAGGATTTTATAATGATGCTTATTTGAAGACACCCTCTGTTATTTCTGCATTGGCTGTTGCAAAAGAGACTCTTTCCTGTAATAGGAAGAAGAAGAGTTCTCCAAATTTTTCCTTGTGTGTTTTTGACGTGGAGGAAATATCTACTCCTCTGGAAACACCCCATGATGTCTTGAACGCCATAAGGAAGAATATGGGGATGTCACCAAAGAAATATCTGGAAGCATTGATTGCTGCGCAAGACTGTTTTGGAGATGATAATTTGGGAAATTATGAACCTGGAATTGATGTGCATCATTCACAAGCCAAAGATGCTGCAATGAATGTAAGGATTTTATTTTGTCTACTACAGTGTGAATTTTATATCCTTTATTTTTTTAGAAAAATTGTTTGAATGTTTTTCTTTATATGTTGTTCAGTTGTCGTATGGAATGTCTTCATATTTTTTAATATGTCTGATTTATGTGAATTTTGTAGTAAATACCATTCTCTGATTTGGTTATGATTTGAAGTGTGTTTGGTAAGACCAGTTGAATTCTACTTCACCATTTTTCTATAGGTTTCCAGTTTTATGAGAGCCTTTCATACATAACGTTAATATTTTTATAAGTGTTTGATTGGATATCAGTGATATGAAAGGTGTTCATATTATATTTCGATACATGTTTGTGTGTAGTTTCATACAGTTTTGCATGCTCTGATTTGGTTATTATTTGAAGTGTGTTTGGTAGAAGCAGTTGAATTCTACTTCACCATTTTTTTATATAGATTTTCTAGTTTTCTGAGAGCCTTTCATACATAACTTTCATAGTTTTATGAGTGTTTGATTGGATTTCAGTTATATGAAAGGTGTTCATATTATATTTCGATACATGTTTGTGTGTAGTTTCATACAGTTTTGCATACTCTGATTTGGTTATTATTTGAAGTGTGTTTGGTAGAAGTAGTTGAATTCTACTTCACCATTTTTTTAATAGATTTTCTAGTTTTCTGAGAGCCTTTCATACATAGCTTTTATGAGTGTTTGTTGGATTTCACTTATATGAAAGGTGTTCATATTATATTTCGATACATGTTTGTGTGTAGTTTCATACAGTTTTCCATCTTCTCATATTTATTCATTTATGTATTCAGAATCTGATTGAAGAAATCAAGTGTGTGAGGAAAAAAGTTGAGGAACATGTTCAAGAGCTTGTTGGACTGTTGTCCCGGGTTGATGTTTTGTTTTCTGGGCATAAATCACAACATCACGAGAACAGACCGGCAGAGGACAAAAATCACAAGGACAGATGTGATGAAGGATTTTATAATGATGCTTATTTGAAGACACCCTCTGTTATTTCTGCATTGGTTGTTGCAAAAGAGACTCTTTCCTGTAATAGGAAGAAGAAGAGTTCTCCAAATTTTTCCTTGGGTGTTTTTGATGTGGAGGAAATATCTACTCCTCTGGAAACACCCCATGATGTCTTGAACGCCATAAGGAAGAATATGGGGATGTCACCAAAGGAATATCTGGAAGCATTGATTGCTGCGCAAGACTGTTTTGGAGATGATAATTTGGGAAATTATGAACCTCCATTTCAGAGTGGAGTACCTGGAGATACTATTGTTAACTTTTTTGGCTTGGAAACTACTGTGAAGGAGTTGGACTTTAGCTTACATGCTGGATGCTCTAGTGGAAGCCCAAGTGGTCATAGTATTCAAACTGAAATTGAAATGCACAGTGTAACTGATTCAGGTTCAGATGTTGTGCAGAAGGATTGTGTTAGAATTGAAGATATATTGAAATTACAAAAACCTGAAGAAGAAGTAGAAGTTGTGCCATCTGAGATTATGCTGTCAAAGTTTTGCAATCAAAGAACAAACTTCCATTCTGATTTGAGTTGTTGTGAAGAGAGGTTGTATTCGTGGGTTATGAAAGTTGTGGATGAAAATGAATTTTTGAAGGAAGAGATCTCAGGATGTTCTCTCTACTGTGAGCATTTCCAATCCCTCAAGTTTAGTATGTGGGTTCATATTCCTGTAATTGATGCTTGGTCTTCGTACCTGAACGAGCAAGAAAGATACATGGATAATGCTGCCCCTTCTCGATTATTTTTATACTGTAATATGTCGGTAGGTGACTTATATTAACAATCCATAAAGTAATTTATGATTTGTTATAATAAGTTTTATGTTTTAAGTAATGTTATTTGTTTTGCAGGATCCACTTGTTCGGGCAAGAAAGTTAACAACTACTTTAAGAAAAGAATGGATAGATGCTGCACAGAAGCAATTGAAAGATTTATTTCTCCGAATTGATCAAATTGATTTGGTACTTGAACTGTCCTTTTTCCACTAAATTTTGTATTTTGTTGTCAATTATATGAAAGACTTACAGATTTAACTTTTATAGGTATTTGTACCAATTTGGCAGTCCAACCACTATTATTTAACCTGTTTCAATACTAAAAAATTCAGCTTTGAGGTTTTGGACAATCGCCAATTGCCTTTGGATCACTACCAAAATGTTCCCAAGTTTGTGGTATGTGTATTAATACTGAATTTTATTTTAGGTTTTGTGTACTAGATGTTGTCATGATTTATAATAATTTGTTGTATGACAGCATGAGTGTTTCTGTGAATTAATGTCCAAGTACAACAAGACCATTGCTGCAGAAATGAGGCTAGTTGATTATGATCTTGTAGAACTGCCATGGGCTTCAATATCAAATAGTAATGACTGTGGAATTTTCACTATGTGGCATAAAAAAAACTATATGGGTTGTAATCATTGGAAAGCGTTTTTGGAGAAAGATAACGTAAGTATATGTGATTTATGGATTATGCTATATGACTATTAAGTTTTGTTGGATATATGAATTACTTACAACATTTTGTGTTGTGTTTCTGTAGATTGATCAATTAAAAAGGCTTTGAGTCCGTTTCCTTTTTCAATTACTCACTTGGAAGAAGAATATAATGTGGCCAGAGATATATCAGAAATATCAGAGTTCTTCAAAAGTGAGGGGTAGTCAGTTCAAGATAGTTGAGGATATGAGGAAATAGGTTGTACAGTTTTGAGTTGTTTCTTTTATTACTCAGTTGAACACTTTGTAGATACAAAATGTATATGAAATCATTGTTCCGTATATAATTACTTTAATTTGACAATTTTTATGTTATATGAATGGCCTTCAGATTTTGAAAATTGATTACAGAAATCATGTTGCAGTCAATAATTTGTTTATATGAAAGGCCTACAGATTTTACAAATTTGCCTTGTCTGATTTTTGGATGGATACCTTATTTTTATTTTTTTGTTAAATATTACATTTGAGTTTCATATAATGTATCACAGAAAACCTGATGAAATGTTGTTGTCCCTCAATTTGACAATTTTTATGTTATATGAATGGCCTTCAGATTTTGAAAATTGATTAAAGAAATCATGTTGCAGTCAATAATTTGTTTATATGAAAGGCCTAAAATTTTACAAATTTGCCTTACTTGTCTAATTTTTGGACGAGTAGAATTTGAAAGGCTTTCATATGTTTCCTAAATTTTTAGTATGTGAAAGGCGTTCATATTTTGTGAACGATTAGCCAGTGGTATTGTTTTGTAATATTCTCCAACTTTTGTGGCTATTAAGTTTTTTTTTAATCGTTGTTTTGGAAATGAGTTAGGTATTCGAGTTGTGCATATTGGCGGTCACTGTGATCTCTTAGTTGCGATTTCTGGAAACGACATTCAGAGCGAATTCAAACCAAATAATTCATCAGAGAATGAAGAATCGCGGAGGCTCTGATAACCTTGGAAAAAGTTCTGACAAGATGTTGGAAGTGCGCCGAAAGCGGAAAGCCGGTAAGCATTGACAGCTAATAAATCAATTTCAGTGAACCCTAGCTTGTGATTTTGTAGGATTTGTGATTTTTAGTCTATTTCGAGCTTTATAGATATATTTATCGATGTAATTTTAACCAGTACATTTGCATGTCATTGTTCGATTGAACAAGTTGTAGCTCGATTTGATGAATTTACTTGATTCTGTGTATAGATTCAAGGCCAGTTGTGACTGAAGGATCGTCTGATTCTGACGACAATCTGGTAATCAGTGCAGTAATTAAAAAGGCAAGAATACAAAACATTGATGAACAGATTGAGAAGGGGGAAGGTACTAGTGCAACTGCTGGTACTATTGTTACTGTACCTGATATTGTGGAACCAGAGGAGATGGAGGTTGATGACAGGCAAAAGAGAAGTGCTGGTAGAGGCAAACAGATTAAAAAGAAGAATGTAAAGAAAGGGAAGGACAGAATCCCTCAACCGCATTTCGACAGACTCGACACACGATCATCCCCGGATAAGTTACATTATGCTATTTCAGTTTTCAGTGAGAAGCAGAAGCAAGATGTGATTGATATGGGGTTTGGGGGTATACTTGAACTGGGATTGGATCGGACTTTTTGCCCACTTGGATATTGGCTGGTTAATAATTACGATTCAAAACTGGAGGCGATTATTTTTGAAGATGGCAGAAAACTTGCAATAACAGAGGAAGACGTGGTTTCGACCCTAGGTATACCACGTGGTGAAGAAAAAATTCCCATGCTACAGAATGACCAAACAACTGATTCACTTATGGAATGGAGGGCTCAATTTTTGACGCATAAAGCTTCTATAACTCCAAGTAAAGTTTTTCAACAAATGGAGACCCATACGGGTGGCGGCAAGTTATTCAAGCATAATTTCTTGGTTGCCTTCTGTAGCTACATGATTGATTTTCGTCCAAGTAGCTACATCAACCAATTATATTTTGAAGCAATAGCCGATGTTGAGTGCGTCAAAAAATTCAATTGGTGTGCTGCCGTGATAGAGAGTTTGAATAGAAACAAGGAAGATTGGGTTGCCCGGGCCACAAATAAGGGTAGTTGGTATTATGGTCTAATCAATTTCTTGACGGTATGATATTTCAGATTCATTTGAATGTTTGGCTTTTTACAGAATATTATGAATATTGAAATGTAGTTCTTGTTTTTACTTACTTCAGTTTATTTTTTGTCAGCTGTTCTATCTCGATCGAGTCTATTCTGAGAACTATCAAGTCCCTTGTGTATTGCCAAGCATCACTGGATGGGAAACTGAAATTGCCAAGAAAAGACTCAAGACAGAAGCTGAAAGTGGAGGATTTGGAAAGGGCACTATGCCTAGACTTGGTATGGACAAACTTGTTTAGGTTGTAGATGTTTCGCAAGAGAAGGTATTGACTGATTTTTTGTGTGTGTATTTTCAAGCAATCTATATAAGCTTTTTGTTAAGCTTTTCTGTTCATTTTCTCCTTGTTATGATATATATTTGGTGTATGTGAATGGTTTGTTCTTCAATGTGTTGACATGTTCTTTAGTTATATGAAAGCCTTTCAAACTATGTAATGTTGTCCTTCACTGGTTTGATAAGTTTGGTACTATATGAATGCCTTTCAGATTTTATAAATCTGTCTGATTCATGTGAGAATTTGTCAATTGATACATTATTTTGATTTGTTTCAATTGAACTTTTGTTCTGCTTATCTTCTTGATTCTAACTGATATCTGCATTCAGGATGTCATAAGAGAAATGGAAGTAGTGAACCAGAAGATGATCCAAATCATGTCAGAAGCCAGATGTGTAATGGTTCAAGGATGGGCTCATTTTAATGATTATAATTGGTTGGAGGGCATTATGCGAACTAGGAAGAAAGATGGTTCTGTAGATGTTGTTGTTGAAGATGTAGTTCAGCAAGCTTGTCATGTACTATTTTCTTCTCTGAAAGAAGGTACTCATCATTCTCCTATTTCAATTGCTGACCAAACTGATGGGGTCCATAGAACAGAATGTTCAACAAGTGTTTCAGATGTTGAAGAAAATGTGGACATCGATGCAGTAATTGATAGTGTTGTGAAGGATATTCAGACAACACAAAACTTAAATGTTTTGGATTGCTATAAGACTGGAAGAGACACTGTCTGTTCACAACAAACATCAGAACCAGTTATCGATGAATATCATGACGTTGACGCTGACTACTTTGATACACCTGATTTCCCGTCTTTTAGTCTTGGAATCACACAGGATGAAAATGAGCAAGATGCTGCGATTGGACTCAAGGAGCTTAATTCCGGAGCTAACATTTCTACACCTATTGAGAAATTATGCTCTGCATTAGGTGAGGACCTTATACCCGAAGAAGAAGATGATAATGGACAGAAATCACATGACAGTGTTACTACTTCATCAGACGAATGTGCTGCCTCATACCCGAAGAATGTTAGCAGTGAACAACCAATACTAGGGAAGAGAGTTGCATCTCAAGCTGCTGTGTTTTTGTCTCCATATCGTGAACGCAGCACTAACATCACCAGAGCACTGAAGTCTTATGAGAAGCTGCTGTATGAGTGGCTATTTAATCAGAATAGCAGTGAACGTAACTTACAGTAAGTATATAAATAAAAAAAATATATGTTTTATTACTTGTGTGTTAAATTGTTGAACAACAGTAATAATACGACATGATATGTTGTAGGAAATCTGTTGTGGTTAATCATTTTAATGAGACCCTGTCATTATCCAGTGTAAGAACTCTACAGTCAGGTGTTTGTGCTGATACAAATGTTATACACATGTGGGCGAGGTTCTTGAACTATGATGAGCATTATGGAAACCCATATGCTCCAAAGAGAATTTTTCTTTCTACCAGAGTGTACCGTAAGTACTACTACACTAGCTAGTGTTTGTTTGAATTTTGTTATATTGGGAATGAATATTAGATGTTTAACTTATTTGTTTTGTTTTGCAGAAAAATATTTTTGACGATGCATGGGATCCTGAATTGGCTGTAAGAAGTGCAAATGCGTTCTTTAATTTCAAAAAAGTAGCAATGAGAACTTCTGTAGTCAGTATCAAACTCTTTAATGTATATGTTTTTAATGATAATTATTTTGAAATTATCGTGCACAATTTTTATCTACTTCTGGTGTTTGTATGTTGTTGTATTTTGTTTCATATAGATTATGGTTCCTGTGTGTAATAATAACAATGTGTGGTTGTTATGCTTTGAAGTGAAGAAACGTGTCATACGCATAATTGATAACATGTTTTCAGAAGAGAGTGATTTTGAACGATACAAGGAAGCACCTTTAAGAATGGTAAACACATAAACAATTTATTTCTTTTTCACTTTAGTTTGTTTTATAACTAATTCTTTTTTTATTACTGCCTGCAGTGCAAAGTTATTTTGGAATATTTCAAGACGCTTAGTATAAAATTGGCTCAATCTTTTGAAAATATACAGCCAGCGTTATTGAACATCCCTTGGGCGTTCTCAGAAAAATTTGACAATTCTGCAATATTCGCAATGTGGGTGATGGAGAACTACATGGGCAATTTAGAGTGGAAAGCATCATTGGCTACAAACAAATTGGATGTATGTCTATTTATCAATTTATTTGCTTATATACACATTAAAATGATTAAATGATAGTGGAAACTATTACTGATAATATGTATTGTTTTTTCACAGCACGAAGCTCAACTTAATATTCTCCGTGTGCGCTTTTCCTTTAAACTGTTGACTTGGGAGCAAAATGTTGAACGCGCTAAAATTTTAGAAGATGTTGAAAGCTTTTACAATGGAATAGGCAAAACATTTAGAATCGACGAAAAGAATTTAAAGTTTATGAGAAAATATTTAACTTCAATTGGTTGTCGATGAATACAATGTCACACAAATATTATAATTTTTCTATTATGTCATTTCTATAATATGTAATTGTTATGGCATGAAACATGTTGTGATGATAAGCTGATGAACTCATTTTTTTCGAGTGTGTTTCAGAAATCTTGTTCAAATGTAAATATCCACTGTTTTGTTTTACTTGTAGTTATATGCAAGACTTACAAATTTTGAAACATGTCTTATTCTCTTAAATTCCTCTTAAATATTTCAGATTCTTCTGGAATCTGAAAGGCCTTCAGGTTTTGAACATATCTGTTCACATGACTCTCTTATGGTATATGAAAGGCCTTCACATTTTCAACACACTGGGTCCCTTATTTGTCTGGTCGACTTGGATCTGAAAGGCCTTCAAGTTTTGAACAGATCTGTTCACATGACTCTCTTATGGTATATGGAAGGCCTTCACATTTTCAACACACTGGGTCCCTTATTTGTCTGGTCGACTTGGATCTGAAAGGCCTTCAGGTTTTGAACAGATCTGTTCACATGACTCTCTTATGGTATATGAAAGACCTTCACATTTTCAACACACTGGGTCCCTTATTTGTCTGGTCGACTTGGATCTGAAAGGCCTTCAGGTTTTGAACAGATCTGTTCACATGACTCTCTTATGGTATATGAAAGGCCTTCACATTTTCAACACACTGGGTCCCTTATTTGTCTGGTCGACTTGGATCTGAAAGGCCTTCAGGTTTTGAACAGATCTGTTCACATGACTCTCTTATGGTATATGAAAGGCCTTTACATTTTGAACAAATATGTTCACATTCTTTTGGTATATGAAAAGACTCCAGATTTTGAACATACCGGGTCCCTTATTTTTGTCTGGCTGACTTGGATATGAAAGGCCTTCAGATTTTTGAAACGTGTGAATCAAAGGTTGATCAGAAAACCTATCATATTTTGCACCGGGCCTACTTGTAAATATAATATGCTGTGAAAGTAATAGACATCAAGCTCTTCATTTTCTTATATTGTAAATTTTGAATAATATAACAGTTGGACATAATTTTCTTGCTCATACTGAATACCAATAACATCTCTAGTATCTAAAGTGTGAAACAGTTTATTACTCAAACTCCTAATTAAGAGTTTGTTGCAGCATTTGCCTTCTGCTCATCCCTCTTACGTTTGCCACAGGTTGTTGAATTGTGTTCTCCAACTTCCTTACAATATCCACATCTCCGGTGATTGTCTTTTTACTTCATTGCCTTTGTTATTGCCTTCTCTCTTTCACTCATTTCCCGTACAACATGTCCTCTATTCTTGCAAACATTTGGAATATGTACTTTCACCACTGGTGGTCTAGGAATACCTGATATTTCTTCTATTGAAATTCTTGTAGAATTGGATGAAGATGCTGAACTTGTACTTGCAACGTTCTGATGGCTTTTTATTGCTTGTAGAATTGATTCCCGTTGTGCGTATGTTGTTGTTGGGTTTCCTAGTACTGTGCGAAGAGCTGTCCAAATCTCAATATTGATAATGTTTTCATTCTTGTTTGTGTGCTTCGAGACGCCACCATATTCTCCCAATGCTAGTGATTCTGGTGTCTCCCTACACCAACGCTCAGATATTAACGAACGTGGGATCTCCTTTACATTTGCAGAATTAAGAGCTGCAAATATGTGTGGACAAATTAGTCCTCATCCTTCAAACTTTTTGCAAGTGCACAGGCAATGATTGGTCTCCAAATCCATTGCCACCTCATACTCTGACTTCTCTACAAGTTCGCCAAAAACTATGTAGACATTGCAATGTTGTCTCTTGATAATATCCTTTATTCCGTAACCAAAAATGCCTTCCATTATATATTCTTTTACCTTATAGAAAATGGTTCGGCTGAAAACATTCCAAGCATGTGTCTCCAAAAGACAAAATGCATTCTCACTTGGACGTGCATTTGCTGCATACTGTGTGACTGTCTTCATATGTTCACTTCTCTGTTTCTTGACAACAGTATTGTATTCTCCCATGAACTGAAACAGACTCAAAACTTTGTGTCTGTCACATCCAAATGTACTGTTCTCGCTTTCAAAACGTGAAGTAGTACGCATTAACATCCCTATCGGCCAATCTCTGAAATATGCTGGTATCAACAATCTACGCAAATCAAACAAGCTTTCAAGATGTTTTACAGTTTCGGCAGAACACTTTTCCATTAGTGATTTCCAACAGGCGTCAAACTCTTTCGTATTTAGTTTACTCGACCACACAATGGAGTGGAGTTTTCTCAGAAATTCTGCTGAATTTGGCATATATCGTTGAACCTGTATTAACAAGATTATCTTCAAATTTTTCTGAGAGTGAAAATTGACTATGTACATAATTAAAAAAATTATTTTTTTCATACTTACATTTTGTGTTACCCTTTGCATGATATGCCACATGCACAATCTGTGCCTTGGGTCGGGGAACACTTGGGCGAGTTCATTCTTTTTTTGCTGAAGCTTGGTCTGTGATAATGCATAGTGGTTGTTTACCTTTAACTGCTCTCTTGAAACAGTTGAACAACCATACAAATGAAGGAATATCTTCATGGGTTAGGAACCTGGCACCAAATGTTATGCTCATCTCATGATTGTCTATTCCCGTGAATGGACAGAAGACCAGTGAATACCTTGATAAAAATAATCAGAATCTGAATCACACCAATCACACATATTTGGCAAACCAGTGAAACAATAGAAATATTTTCAAAATTTGAAGACCTTTCAGATAATTGAAACCCTTTCAAAGCATTGAAGAACTAGATTGAGACAGTTTTTCTAGAAACCATTTCATGTGAATAAAGCGTATAAGTTTTCAATTCATACAGATAAAGGTACTTGCAAATCTGTTTCGCACAAATCAAGCATGTTTTTAAAATCTGAAGACCTTTCATAAAAGTAAAATCCAAACAAAAAAATGGAAGGACAGAGATGTGAGCATATAGACTCACCGGTTTGTCGAATAAGTAGAATCAAATGATACACAATCATCATATCGCAGATAGTTTCTCTTCGAGACTCCATCTATCCAGAACAGCCGTGTAAGTCGATTGTTCTCATCTTGGTCAAATTCAAAATAAAAGTCATTGTCAATTTCTTTCTCCTTGTAAAAGTCATTGATGACCATCTGGACATCACTCCCATTAACATACACCTTCAGTTCTCGCTGGAAATTGAGGAAGTCCCTAACAGTGACACCGACATGCTTGGATCCACCTACCATGTTGGTAAACACAGAGTGCGCTTTTGTTGGTCCAACTGTCGCTTTACCATAGAAGAGAACAAATTCTTTGTGCTCTTTTGTCATATGTCTGTTTGACCGCAGATACTCATAGTGGACTTGTGAGTAGAGTGGATGATTATGATCTTCATTGAATTTCGAAACCACATAATGCTTGCTGATTGTTAATTTGAAAACTATGACAGCGTTGCATCCGGTTCTTGTTGTGACACACCTGCGTTTCTGTTTTTCAACGTGCTCTTCGTCCTGTTGATAATCTTTTTGAATAATATCTCCTTCTTTAGCACAGAAGACATACTTGAGCGAAATTCCATTACGCGATTTTTTTTGTGTGCCACGACGTGAAACAAAACCACAAGCTCTTGCATATTGTTCATAGAAATGAATTCCCGATTCCAGGTCCGGGAATACCATATACTTTGCAGGTTTAAGAGAGTCTTGACAAACCGGTCGATGAGTTTTAGAGTCTCCATGCAACCAATCTGTCTTGTATGCATTATTATCATCAAACTCTGAAACACCTACATTATTCATCATAAAAGGGAACATGTAAATCTGAAGACCTTTCATGCAAACAGAACCACTTGCAACAAATATGTTATTCACCAGAGGCAAACATACACATAAATATGAAGACCTTTCATATTATTCAAAACATGATCACATAAATCTGAATGCCTCTCATATAGATGGAAACATGTTAAATAAATCTGAAGACCTTTCATGCAAACAGAACCACTTGCAACAAATATGTTATTCACCAGAGGCAAACATACACATAAATATGAAGACCTTTCGTATTATTCAAAACATGATCACATAAATCTGAATGCCTCTCATACAGATGGAAACATGTTAAATAAATCTGAAGACCTTTCATGCAAACAGAACCACTTGCAACAAATATGTTATTCACCAGAGGCAAACATACACATCAATATGAAGACCTTTCATATTATTCAAAACATGATCACATAAATCTGAATGCCTCTCATACAGATGGAAACATGTCAAATAAATCTGAAGACCTTTCATACAAGCAGAACCACTTGCAACAAATCTGTAATTCACCAGAGATAAACATACACATAAATATGAAGACCTTTCATATTATTCAAAACATGATCACATAAATCTGAATGCCTCTCATACAGATGGAAACATGTTAAATAAATCTGAAGACCTTTCATACAAGCAGAACCACTTGCAACAAATCTGTTATTCACCAGAGATAAACATACACATAAATATGAAGACCTTTCATATTATTCAAAAATCATTGATCAAAATTTCAAATTACTCAAGATATATGTCTGAGATGCTGACCTCACCGTTTTGGTCGAAGATTATTTCCAAATTCAAGCTTGATGATGCTGCTTGACTTTGATTCGTAATCGTTTCCGGTATTTGATCTCTGAGAGCTGAAATACTTCGATTGGTGATTGTTGACATATTACTTTCACTAGTCGTTTGTGGAGATGAACTTGACATGATGGAGAAGATTGATTTGATCGTTGTTGATCAGCTCGATCTCTGTCGATATATACCTAGAACGAACAACTCGAGCTCAACTGACTGATTTTGACTTCATAATTTAAAAGTTGACATGGACTGTATTTATATTTACATATGGTTTAATCATGGCCACACGATTAAGACAGATCGAACGGTTTACATATAAGGTTTAATCATGTCCACACGATTTAGCGGTGGCACGAATTGTAATTATGTCTATTTCACATGGTTTTAAAGTAATTCTAATATGACTTCAAAATTGAGTATGATATTGGTTCTAAAGGGCCTGAATTACCTTTTCCCCAAATCAGCTTCCCTCTCGTTGTTGATCTCATTCTCTTTTCTCTCTGACCATCAACAACCCTAACTTGAAAACTAGTCAACAAACCAGAATGAAGAATCAAGGATCATCAACGATCGGGCAAAGAAAGTCTGATATGTCGATGAACATTCCGAAGAAGAGGAAATCAGGTAAAAATTGAAGTTGTTTTGAGTTACTAAACCCTAGTTCATCGTCCTGTGTATTTAGTGTAATGTAGTTAATTTAGCTGCAATTAAACAAGTTTGTGTCCTCTATGACTTGTTTTTGATATTATTTAGGTCTTCGTTTAGGTGATATCTGTTTCGAATTTTAGGTTTAACTTTCTGATTTAGTTTGAACCAACAGATCTTCGTTTCATGAGTTTTTTGACTGTTTCTCTTTAATGTTTAACTTGATCTTACAATTGCTTGAATTTTGTCTCAACTATGAAAGTCATTCAGATTTTTGTTTGAGGTATCCTGTTTTATGAAAGCCATTCAGATTTTTGTTTGAGGTTTCTTGTTTTATGAAAGCCATTCAGATTTTTGTTTGAGGTTTCCTGTTTTATGAAAGCCATTCAGAATCTTGTCTCAAGTATGAATTTTTGGTTTCTTGTGCAGATGAAATTGATACAAGAAAAAGTCTAGTAGATGAATCTTCAGATTCTGATGACAACCTAGTAATCAGTGAAGTAGTCAAGAAGGCAAAACTCCAGAAAGATGCGGAACATATTAGAGGTACAAGTGCAGATGATTTAACTCTAGCTACTGTAATAGAGGCTGTTGATCTAGAGGACATGGAAGTTGATGATAGCCAGAAGAAAACTGGTTGTAAGACAAAAAAAACTAGAAGAAAAAATGTCAAGCTAGTGCAGAACAAAAAACCTGAATGATTGACATTCGATCATCCCCATTTCAGTTATACACTGCTATTAGCGGTTTCAGTGAGGAGCAGAAGCAGGCTGTCATAGATATTGGGTTTGGGGATATACTGAAACTTGGCTTGGATCGTACATATGGTCAGCTTGGATATTGGATTGTGGACAGTTACAATTCGAATTTAGGTTGCATTATGTTCAAAGATGGTAGGAAACTGCCAATAACCGAGGAAGATGTGGCTCTCACCCTTGGTATACCACGCGGGGAACGAAAGATCCCTATCATACCTGCTGGCGGAGCAACTCCTTCTCTTTTGAAATGGAGGAAACAATTTATGACAAGTAATGGGGAGATAACTCCAAGTGTAGTTATCGAGCACTTGAAGACCCAGAAGCGTGGCGGCAAAAAATTCAAGCAGAATTTCTTGGTTTCCTTTTGTACGCTGATGATTGATTTTCGTCCCAGTAATTACTTGAACCAGTACTATTTTGAAGCAATAGCAGATGTGGATTGTGTGAAACAATTTAATTGGTGTGCTGTTGTTATTGAGAGTTTGAACAGAAATAAAAAGGATTGGGTCGCCCGAGCCAACAACAAGGGTAGTTGGTTCTACGGGCCGATCACTTTCTTGACGCTGTGTTATTTTAACTTTAGAAATCACTTCATTTCCTTGTTTAATAATATATGACATTCATGTGTAACCATTTTTATGTGTTTGTTTCTTAGTTGTTTTATCTCGATCGAGTCTCGTGTGAGGGAATTGATATGCCCCGTGCATTTCCAAGCATTATTGGCTGGACCAAAGAAAAGGTGAAGCAGAGACTGAAAAAAGAAATCGAAGATGGAGGATTTGGCAATGGTGAAATTCTGCCAAGATTTATTATAGATACAATTGGTGCGGGTTGAACTGACCCTGAAGGGGAGGTATTAAATTGTTTCCATGTTTATATTTTTATAAAAACTATTGCAGATTTTGTTGATTTTGATTCCCTGGATTTTTTGTTTGAATATAAATTTCTTTTGCATTCAGAACATAACCAAACAAATGGAACAAGTGAAAGAACTCATGATTCAAATCATGTCAGAGACAAAATCTGTTTTGTTCCATGGACATGAAGTTTTCAATGACTTTTCTTGGTTAGACCAAAATTTTAAAAGTAATAAGGAGGATGCTTCAGTGGACAATGTTATTGAAGATGCAGTCCACCAAGCATGTCAATTTATAGTATCATCTTTAAAAGAATGTAGTTCAAATGATCGCCCATTACATTTAAGGAAGAGCAGTAACGGAAAAGATGACGCTGTAATCGCAGACAATATAGAAATTACAGTTAAGAAGAAGACTCCAACTATAACATATTTCCGACGAAGAAAAGGAGTTAAGAAAAATGTTGGAAATGAACAAGAACCTGTAATCATTGAATCGTTAGTGATTCAACAGAAAATTTATGAGCATGCACAACAAGATGAAAATGTTGTACAACAAGGAGAAGAATATGAAGAGACTCAGCGGACAATTGATGACACTGAAAATGTGGAAGAGAAGGAAGCAGAAGAAGAAGCACATGAAAGCCCTTCACATCATCAAATAATTGAGTCTGCTGGTGCTTCTGACACCGACTCTGCCAAAGAGAAGGAAGCAGAAGAAGAAGAACCAAAAAGCCCTTCACACCATCACATAATAGAATCTGCTGGTGCTTCTGGCACCGACTCTGCCAAAGAGAAGGAAGCAGAAGAAGAAGCACCAGAAAGCCCTTCACATCATCAAATCATAGTATCTGTTGGTGCTTCTGACACTGAAAATGTGGAAGAGAAGGAAGAAGAAGAAGAAGCACAAGAAAGCCCTTCACATCATCAAATAATAGAGTCTCCTGGTGCTTCTGACACTGAAAATGTGAAAGAGAAGGAAGCACAAAAAGAAGCACAAGAAGAAACACCAGAAAGCCCTTCACATGATAAGATCATAGAGTCTGCTGGTGCTTCAAGTAATGCTGCAAACCGTGAAAATGTTTTTGACTGTAGTGACAAGCTTCCAAATTATATGAATCAGTTTTATATCTGGTTCATAAATCGTTATCACAGAGCAGGAAAAAAGAGACTGAAAAAAGATGAACCAGAAGAAGAGGAAGTCATAAACTTGTTCTGCACCGATTATTTTAAAAATAGTCATACCTATTCCAATATTATGCTTCTGTGCTTTAGCTGTTGGTTGATTTGATAGAATTTGTGTTATCTGAAAGGTACTCAGATTTACAAAATGTCTCACTCTGAACTGTGTTTTAGTTTATTCTTTTGAATTTCAATTATATGAAAGGTCTTCATATAATTTACATGTCTTCACACAATAAAAGAGTACATGTCTGAAGAGTTTTGTGTTTTTGCAGGGAAATTGTTTACGCAGATGGTCATATGTTTCTACTTCTTCCAGATGTGAAGACTTTCGAATTTGATACATATCTTGACAACAGTGTCATAGATGTCTGGTGCACTATGTTCAATTCGCTGAATTTGTCAATGAAAGGAAAAGGACCTTCAAAATTTTGTTTCAGCACAACAAGTGCAGTATGTATTAATTATGATTTCATTAAATTAGCTAGCAATTATATGATATACCCTATCAGCTTGTAAATCATATTCATGTTTTGAAATATTTTTTTGTTTTGTTTTGCAGAATGGTATTTATAATCTCGAAGATGATTTTCATAAAAACCTTGAAATTTACAAGGGAATGTTGGATCATGAGTTTTCACGGTCCGAGTTGGCATTAGAGGAAATAGATTTGGTAAGCTTTTGTTTGTTATGTACAATTTGTTTGTAATAAATTTTACAAACAAACTTATGCCTGCTATTTTTTTTCGTACATAGATACTGTTGCCATTATACTTGAAGAATATGAGACACTTCATCGTAATATGTTTGAACACAACAAACTTTGCGATTGAAATACTGGATAACTTAGCTGTTGTTATGGGAACACATAATGATCGATATAACGATGTTCCAGAAATACTTGTAAGTAATGATTAAATTTTAGTGAATTCCACTACTTTCACTTCATTTATTTTTCCTCATTTTGATTATATTTTGTTTGCAGGTAAAAGCTTTTAGTTCCTGGGCTAAGAAAAAAAATAAAAGAATTGGCAGAAAATTCTCGAAAGCTCCATTAAATTACATCTCTCTTGAGTGGACTACTTAAGAAAATAAGGTAGATTGTGGAATATTTACAATATGGCACATGTGGAATTATATTGGGAACCGTCATTTCAAATCAAGCCTGATCAAAGATGATGTAAGCATATTATGTTTTCATATATTATTGAATGTAAATTACATTTGATTTTTAATAACGAACTAACAATTATTTTGCACTTCTGATTATGCAGATGAAGACACTACGAAAGTTACGTAGGTTTTACCTCTTCATGTTGCTGAGCAGCACAAGTAACATATACTGGAAAGACTTGGAGGCAAAAGCTAGAAATGACTACGGAAGGTTGAAAAGGAAGATTAACTTTGTAATTGATGAAAAAATTAGGTTCTAACAATATTTTTTAATATCGGGACTATTTGTAAATTCTCCGTGTTGTTAAATAAGCATTTCTTCAGATATGTTCACATTCTTTTGTTAAATGAAAGGCATTCAGATTTTGAACAAGTCTGCACATCTTTCTGGTTTATGAAAGGCCTTCACATTTTGCAATACAGCTGTCTCTATTTTGTTATACTGATCCAAAGGAAGCTTGTTATAATACATCTGCACTTTTTTCAGATTATTTATGCTACATGAAAGCTTTTCAGATTTTGAACAAGGATTTGAAAGCCTTTCAGATTTCGAATTGAAGGGGACCCCTCGTGTATCTGAAAGCCTTTCAGATTTCGAATAGCAGGGGAACCCTCGTCGCACCACTCACCCGACGGGTATAAGTGTTTTCCTATAGAAAAATACAAGAAACCCTCGTCGCACGAGGGGACCCCTCGTGTGTCTAAAAGCCTTTCATATAATTGAAAACCCTCGTCGCACGAAGGGTCCCCTCGTGTGTCTGAAAGCCTTTTTGATTATGAACAAGCACTAGAAAGCCTTTCAGATTTCGAATAGCAGGGGAACCCTCGTCGCACCACTCCCCCGACGGGTATTAGTGTTTTCATATAGAAAAATACAAGAAACCCTCGTCGCACGAGGGGACCCCTCGTGTGTCTGAAAGCCTTTCATATAATTGAAAACCCTCGTCGCACGAGGGGTCCCCTCGTGTGTCTGAAAGCCTTTCAGATTATGAACAAGCACTTGAAAGCCTTTCAGATTTCGAATAGCAGGGGAACCCTCGTCGCACCACTCCCCCGACGGGTATTAGTGTTTTCCTATAGAAAAATTCAAGAAACCCTCGTCGCACGGGGGGTCCACTCGTTGCACGAGGGGTCCCCTCGTGTGTGTGAAAGCCTATCAGATTCTGAACAAGGACTTGAAAGCCTTTTAGGTTTCGAATTGAAGGGGACCCCTCGTCGCACCACTCCCCTGACGGGTATTAGTGTTTTCCTATAGAAAAATACAAGAAACCCTCGTCGCACGGGGGGTGCCCTCGTTGCACGAGGGGTCCCCTCGTTGCACGAGGGGTCCCCTCGTGTATCTGAAAGCCTTTCAGATTCTGAACAAGGACTTGAAAGCCTTTTAGATTTCGAATTGAAGGGGACCCCTCGTCGCACCACTCCCCCGACGGGTATTAGTGTTTTCCTATAGAAAAATACAAGAAACCCTCGTCGCACGGGGGGTTCCCTCGTTGCACGAGGGGTCCCCTCGTGTATCTTAAAGCCTTTCAGATTCTGAACAAGGACTTGAAAGACTTTCAGATTTCGAATTGAAGGGGACCCCTGGTCGCACCACTCCCCCGACGGGTATTAGTGTTTTCCTATAGAAAAATACAAGAAACCCTCGTCGCACGAGGGGTCCCCTCGTGTATCTGAAAGCCTTTCAGATTATGAACAATGATTTGAAAGCCTTTCAGATTTCCAATTGAAGGTTGATCAGAAATATTACAGTTGATCAGAATCGAATTACAGTTTTAGTTCGGCCAATCATCAAAGTTTAATCAGAATCGAATCGATTAATGAATTACAGTTTAGAATCGATGAATCGGTCAATCAGAATTGCATAACCGATTTCTTGATGGATTACAAAATTAGAATCGATCAAACGATGGATTACAAATTCAGAAGTCGTAGATTACAATTGCAGAACTGACCGATCGAAGATGATTGATTATGTTCGATCGAAGAAATCGCAGATCCGTCGAAGAGATCGCAGAACTGTCGAAGATATCGCAGAACCGTTGGAGATCTAACGCAAAGATTCATGACGCTGAATGACTGTTATGCCCTTTTCATGTTTTTTGATTTAAATTTGAGCAGAAATTGGTTAATATTCATAGCCGTTGATGAGATTGCATCCGACGGATGGTGGAGGTCCCTTTGTACCTATTTGAAACATGGTTTCTAGCTGATTGCATCCCAGGGGGAAGGTACCATAATACACTCTTAGGGGGTGTATTCAATCATGATTTTAATGGATTTAAGAAGTCTTTTAAAGTCTTGTGGTATTCAATCATGATTTTAGAAATACTTTTAAAATCTTGTGGTATTCAATCATGACTTTAAAAATCTAAGGGTATTGTAAATGTCAATGACTTTAAATGATTCTAAAAAATGGATGACTTTGAATGATTTTGAAAGTAAAGGCATAAAAGACTCTTTAGAAATATCATCTCAAATCATGAGATTTGCAAAGTCATTCCATTAAAATCATCAAGACTCTTTATAGACTTGAAAAAGTCTTGTAAACTTTAAGAATCCATGAACTTTTGAAAGTCATTCAAAATCCTAATTGAATACACTCCCTTAAAATCTGTCTAAATCTATAAATTTTATCATATGCAGGTACAAATTGATTATGACCTTTTAAAAATATATATTTTATGTTCAAAAACCCAATTCACCACACTCAACAATAATATGTCAATAACATCTTAAAGAACAAAGCCCCAAACCTGTTGCAATATTAGAATCAAATAGTCATAATTTTTAGAGAATTTTAACGAATTCTTTTATAGATCTCGGCAACAAAATCCTCAGAGTCACTATATACAAGAATATCAACAAGACTTTTGTGAACTGTTCTTTTTCAACTACATTTTTTGTTACCAAAGCAGATCCAGAAAATTTTATAAAGGGGAACAAAACTTACACTAAAATTTTAATTTAATTAATAATATTATATAATAAATTAAAATTTAATCTTTATGATAAAATAATTACTAAATGGATATAAATACTAATTTGTGCTTGATTGTTTACTTTTAAGTTGAGTTCGAATTTAACTCTCATGTATATTGCTTTAATTTTAGTTGAGTTTGAATATAATGAGCAATGAATATAAATTATAAAAAATTAATTCTATAAATTATTATTATTCTCTATTTTTTTAAAAAAAGATCATAATATTTTGTTACTAATATTAATCTACTTAAAATTTGAGACTTATTTTGTTTATAAAAATTCCAATAAGTAGAAGAGAAAGAGAGAATGATTGGTGTTGGTGAACACGAGAAGTTAAAATAAAAACAAACACAATGAGAATTAAACCCATGACCTAAAGGTTGTTGGAAAAATGTTTATATCACATTTTTCTAACTTAAGTTTTGAATGAGATAATAGTATATTGAACTTGAAATTGATACATTTCATATGAATGTATCTTTTCACTCTAAATATTGAACCGCACTTGTGTCTTTTGGAAACATCATTTTATTTCAAAACATTGAACCATACTTATGACTTTTGGCTTTTATTAGGAGCACCTTTTGGTTGAAGGGTCGCAACCTTTCCAAAAGAGGCATGTTACGAAAAGACGTGTCTGTTCGAAACGGTGCCAACTCTCCTATTTAAAGGATTGAAATTGTTAGGAAATTCATCATCTTCTTCCTACCATCTCTTCCATACTCTAAATACACATCGATCGTTAGGTCGCCAGACTCCACTATTCGAAGCACTCGTTAGTGGTTTAGTCCGTTTTATCTTGGGAGACAATTGCTCGAGATTCCCTTCAAGTGCCATAGAGGGAGCAATATTGTCTTAAGGAAACAGCTACCTGCTGGACTCTGACGACTCTTTCACACAATATGCAATCACCGTCTAATCAAGTTTCGGTACAACTCTTACGTTTCCTTATTCAATTTGCTATAAGTTCACTTTTATTTTACATTCATAATTATTGATCTACAAGCTTAAGACAATATTTTTCTCCAACTTTCTGTTTTTTCGAAATTTTTATATATTTGTTTTCCAAATTTCGTTTCAAAAACAGATTGCGTTAAACATGACTAATGATTCTACCCCTACATCAAAATCCCCCATGACTCGAGTATCTTCGAGTATGACGAATGCTCCTGTCGGACCAGTGCTTTCTCATCCAACCTTGGTTGTATCTCATGATGAGAAGTCAGAGAAGTTCAATGGTACAGACTTCAAGCGTTGGCAGCCACAGATGCTGTTCTGGCTAACTACGCTCGGCGTAGACAAATTCCTTACGGAGACTGCTCCTGTTATAGGAGAAGATGAATCTAATAAAGATAAACTAATGGCTTTCGATGCATGGAAAAGTTCTGATTATCTGTGCAGGAATTATATCCTCAACCGCCTAGAAAATGAATTCTACGGCATATATTGTGTGTACAAAACTGCAAAGGAACTATGAGCTTCCTTGGAGAAAAAATACAAGACTGAAGATGTTGGAATGAAAAAATTCATTGTTAGTAGATTCCTGGACTTCAAGATGGTAGACTCCAAGACTGTTATCAGTTAGATTCATGAGCTACAACTGATCATCCACCACATTCACGATGAAGGAATGTCTCTAAGCGAGTCGTTTCAAGTGGCTGGAGCTGTCGAGAAGTTACCTCCAGAATGGAAGAACTTCAAGAACTACCTGAAGCATAAGCTGAAGGAAATGTCACTTGAAGACCTCATTGTTCGTCTGAGGATAGAAGAAGATAATCGCAAGTCGGAGAAAAAAGCATATGGCAACAATATGGCTGCAAAGGCCAACATTGTTGAGAAGGAGAGCTTTCGTAAAAGAAAGCGGAATGATGGTGGCCAATTCCAGAAGGCCAAAAGGTTTATGGGACCCCTCGTCGCACCACTCCCCTGACGGGTATTAGTGTTTTCCTATAGAAAAATACAAGAAACCCTCGTCGCACGGGGGGTGCCCTCGTTGCACGAGGGGTCCCCTCGTTGCACGAGGGGTCCCCTCGTGTATCTGAAAGCCTTTCAGATTCTGAACAAGGACTTGAAAGCCTTTTAGATTTCGAATTGAAGGGGACCCCTCGTCGCACCACTCCCCCGACGGGTATTAGTGTTTTCCTATAGAAAAATACAAGAAACCCTCGTCGCACGGGGGGTTCCCTCGTTGCACGAGGGGTCCCCTCGTGTATCTTAAAGCCTTTCAGATTCTGAACAAGGACTTGAAAGACTTTCAGATTTCGAATTGAAGGGGACCCCTGGTCGCACCACTCCCCCGACGGGTATTAGTGTTTTCCTATAGAAAAATACAAGAAACCCTCGTCGCACGAGGGGTCCCCTCGTGTATCTGAAAGCCTTTCAGATTATGAACAATGATTTGAAAGCCTTTCAGATTTCCAATTGAAGGTTGATCAGAAATATTACAGTTGATCAGAATCGAATTACAGTTTTAGTTCGGCCAATCATCAAAGTTTAATCAGAATCGAATCGATTAATGAATTACAGTTTAGAATCGATGAATCGGTCAATCAGAATTGCATAACCGATTTCTTGATGGATTACAAAATTAGAATCGATCAAACGATGGATTACAAATTCAGAAGTCGTAGATTACAATTGCAGAACTGACCGATCGAAGATGATTGATTATGTTCGATCGAAGAAATCGCAGATCCGTCGAAGAGATCGCAGAACTGTCGAAGATATCGCAGAACCGTTGGAGATCTAACGCAAAGATTCATGACGCTGAATGACTGTTATGCCCTTTTCATGTTTTTTGATTTAAATTTGAGCAGAAATTGGTTAATATTCATAGCCGTTGATGAGATTGCATCCGACGGATGGTGGAGGTCCCTTTGTACCTATTTGAAACATGGTTTCTAGCTGATTGCATCCCAGGGGGAAGGTACCATAATACACTCTTAGGGGGTGTATTCAATCATGATTTTAATGGATTTAAGAAGTCTTTTAAAGTCTTGTGGTATTCAATCATGATTTTAGAAATACTTTTAAAATCTTGTGGTATTCAATCATGACTTTAAAAATCTAAGGGTATTGTAAATGTCAATGACTTTAAATGATTCTAAAAAATGGATGACTTTGAATGATTTTGAAAGTAAAGGCATAAAAGACTCTTTAGAAATATCATCTCAAATCATGAGATTTGCAAAGTCATTCCATTAAAATCATCAAGACTCTTTATAGACTTGAAAAAGTCTTGTAAACTTTAAGAATCCATGAACTTTTGAAAGTCATTCAAAATCCTAATTGAATACACTCCCTTAAAATCTGTCTAAATCTATAAATTTTATCATATGCAGGTACAAATTGATTATGACCTTTTAAAAATATATATTTTATGTTCAAAAACCCAATTCACCACACTCAACAATAATATGTCAATAACATCTTAAAGAACAAAGCCCCAAACCTGTTGCAATATTAGAATCAAATAGTCATAATTTTTAGAGAATTTTAACGAATTCTTTTATAGATCTCGGCAACAAAATCCTCAGAGTCACTATATACAAGAATATCAACAAGACTTTTGTGAACTGTTCTTTTTCAACTACATTTTTTGTTACCAAAGCAGATCCAGAAAATTTTATAAAGGGGAACAAAACTTACACTAAAATTTTAATTTAATTAATAATATTATATAATAAATTAAAATTTAATCTTTATGATAAAATAATTACTAAATGGATATAAATACTAATTTGTGCTTGATTGTTTACTTTTAAGTTGAGTTCGAATTTAACTCTCATGTATATTGCTTTAATTTTAGTTGAGTTTGAATATAATGAGCAATGAATATAAATTATAAAAAATTAATTCTATAAATTATTATTATTCTCTATTTTTTTAAAAAAAGATCATAATATTTTGTTACTAATATTAATCTACTTAAAATTTGAGACTTATTTTGTTTATAAAAATTCCAATAAGTAGAAGAGAAAGAGAGAATGATTGGTGTTGGTGAACACGAGAAGTTAAAATAAAAACAAACACAATGAGAATTAAACCCATGACCTAAAGGTTGTTGGAAAAATGTTTATATCACATTTTTCTAACTTAAGTTTTGAATGAGATAATAGTATATTGAACTTGAAATTGATACATTTCATATGAATGTATCTTTTCACTCTAAATATTGAACCGCACTTGTGTCTTTTGGAAACATCATTTTATTTCAAAACATTGAACCATACTTATGACTTTTGGCTTTTATTAGGAGCACCTTTTGGTTGAAGGGTCGCAACCTTTCCAAAAGAGGCATGTTACGAAAAGACGTGTCTGTTCGAAACGGTGCCAACTCTCCTATTTAAAGGATTGAAATTGTTAGGAAATTCATCATCTTCTTCCTACCATCTCTTCCATACTCTAAATACACATCGATCGTTAGGTCGCCAGACTCCACTATTCGAAGCACTCGTTAGTGGTTTAGTCCGTTTTATCTTGGGAGACAATTGCTCGAGATTCCCTTCAAGTGCCATAGAGGGAGCAATATTGTCTTAAGGAAACAGCTACCTGCTGGACTCTGACGACTCTTTCACACAATATGCAATCACCGTCTAATCAAGTTTCGGTACAACTCTTACGTTTCCTTATTCAATTTGCTATAAGTTCACTTTTATTTTACATTCATAATTATTGATCTACAAGCTTAAGACAATATTTTTCTCCAACTTTCTGTTTTTTCGAAATTTTTATATATTTGTTTTCCAAATTTCGTTTCAAAAACAGATTGCGTTAAACATGACTAATGATTCTACCCCTACATCAAAATCCCCCATGACTCGAGTATCTTCGAGTATGACGAATGCTCCTGTCGGACCAGTGCTTTCTCATCCAACCTTGGTTGTATCTCATGATGAGAAGTCAGAGAAGTTCAATGGTACAGACTTCAAGCGTTGGCAGCCACAGATGCTGTTCTGGCTAACTACGCTCGGCGTAGACAAATTCCTTACGGAGACTGCTCCTGTTATAGGAGAAGATGAATCTAATAAAGATAAACTAATGGCTTTCGATGCATGGAAAAGTTCTGATTATCTGTGCAGGAATTATATCCTCAACCGCCTAGAAAATGAATTCTACGGCATATATTGTGTGTACAAAACTGCAAAGGAACTATGAGCTTCCTTGGAGAAAAAATACAAGACTGAAGATGTTGGAATGAAAAAATTCATTGTTAGTAGATTCCTGGACTTCAAGATGGTAGACTCCAAGACTGTTATCAGTTAGATTCATGAGCTACAACTGATCATCCACCACATTCACGATGAAGGAATGTCTCTAAGCGAGTCGTTTCAAGTGGCTGGAGCTGTCGAGAAGTTACCTCCAGAATGGAAGAACTTCAAGAACTACCTGAAGCATAAGCTGAAGGAAATGTCACTTGAAGACCTCATTGTTCGTCTGAGGATAGAAGAAGATAATCGCAAGTCGGAGAAAAAAGCATATGGCAACAATATGGCTGCAAAGGCCAACATTGTTGAGAAGGAGAGCTTTCGTAAAAGAAAGCGGAATGATGGTGGCCAATTCCAGAAGGCCAAAAGGTTTATGGGCAAATGTAACAACTGTGGCATCACAGGACACATGGCAGAAGAGTGTCGCAAAACCAGAAAATTTAAGAAGCACAAGAAAAACCAAGCGCACGTCATGTGAATACCATAATTGAATCAAGGAGTACTACATTCTTTGAACACATATATCCTCATAAAACACCTATTAAATCAAGTACCCAAAAGAGACCCCGAGAAGCTGAGGAGCCAGTAGGTCTAGATGAGGATAACCACGAAGAAATTGATGTGGAAGCTCCAAGGCGTAGCAGAAGGGAATGGAAAGCTAGTTCCTTTGGAACTGATTTTGTATCATTATTGGCGATAGATGAACCACAAACTTTTAAACAAGCAATGAGTTTGCCAGATGCTCCTTATTGGAAAGAAGCAGTGAATAGCGAAATAGAATCCATCTTGCAAAATCACACGTGGGAACTAGTGGATCTTCCCCCTGGCGCAAAACCATTAGGTTACAAGTGGGTTTTTAAGAAAAAAAACTAAAAACTAGCGGGTCACTAGACAAAAACAAGGCAAGACTTGTAGTAAAAGGGTTCAGGCAGAAAGAGGGTTTATACTATTTTGACACTTATTCGCCTGTGACAAGGATAACATCCATACGGATGCTTATCGCCATTGCGTCAATTCAAGGTCTGGAAATACATCAAATGGATGTAAAGACAACATTTCTTAATGGTGAATTAGATGAAGAAATATACATGAAACAACCCGAAGGTTTCTCATCCCCTGGAAATGAGAACAAAGTTTGCAGACTTGTTAAGTCGCTATATGGACTTAAGTAAGCACCAAAACAATGGCATGCCAAATTGGACAATGTAATGTTATCCAATGGATTCAAAATTAATGACTGCGATAAATGTGTGTACATTAAACACACAAAGTCGGGATACGTCATTGTATGTCTATATGTAGAAGACATGCTCATACTTGGTAAAAATATGGACGTAATAAGAGCTACGAAAGCAATGTTATCATCCAAGTTTGACATGAAAGATTTAGGAGTCGCTGATGTTATCTTAGGAGTAGAAGCATTAGATAAAGCTGGAGAAGAAGCTGAGTGGCTTCGGAATTTCTTGGAAGATATACCTGGATGGGACAAGCCTGTACCTCCAATAAGCATACATTGTGATAGTAAATCGGCTATTGGAAGGGCGCAAAGTCTCATGTATAATGGTAAGTCTAGACACATGCGTCATAGACAAAACACTATACGACAACTACTCTCGAATGAGATTATCACACTAGACTATGTAAGGTCCAAGGATAATATTTTGGATCCATTAAGAAAAGGTTTATCTAGAGACCAAGTTGAAATCTTATCGAGGGGAATGGGTAGGGATGTTCACGGGTCGGTTATCGAAATCGACCCCTCAAAACCGAACCGAACCGAAGGTGGTAACCGAAACTGAGAAACCTGATCGGTTCGGTTCAACCGACCGATCTGGGCAGGTCGGTTGTTCGGTTTTCAAATGCAAACCGAGTATGTTATGGGACATTGGTTTGGACCAATTTTGGGCCCAAAATTGTAGAGCTCAAGTTCAAATCCTGTCAAATTCAATTTCTATGTAAAAAACAGAGGCAACATTTTCAATTTTTCTTCAATCATATTTTTAGGGGAAAAACCATTTGTAGAGTGCCAATGATGAAAAAACCCCAACTATCCTAAACAAAACCATACAAATCAAAACCAAAGGTCCAAAACAGCAACATAAAAGTTCAAGAACAACATAAACATTGAAATAAACTGAGTTTTTTTGGCAATAAACATGAAAAATTTTCTTCATCTTCAAGACTTCAACTTGAAGCTTGTTCTTCATGACTTCATCTTCACCGGAATATGTGAGGAACACCTTCACTGTTTGCAGATTGGGCAAATTCTGCAGAAGATAGAATAAACCCTAATTAATAGCAGAACAGATTCAATACAAGCAAACTAATAGAGTAGTAGCAGAACAAAAGCAAATCAATAGCATAACAGATTGAACCTAAGAAAACTAATAGCAGAACTCAATAGCATAATAGAATCAAACTAAGTTACCTTTTTCAAGTGAATCTTGTTTCAGCAGCTCATTTTCAGAAATCAAAACAAAATATGGTGACAATTTGAACCAGTCTTGCATACAAATCAAAGCCTGCACTACAAGAGGAATTAAGTTAGATCTGAAATCACTAATCACCCTCCCTCCTGTGCTGAAAGCTGATTCAAATGAGACAGTGGAGACGGGAATTGACAAAATGTCACAAGCCATTCTGCAGATTACAGGAAACCTGTGGGAATTTTGACTCCACCACCCTAACACATCAAAGTTTGCATCGTCTTCCTCAGGTTCCTCATTCAAATACCTCACCAACTCAGACTAAACTTTCCCTTTCTGTTGGCTTGACCTTAACTTCTTAATTTTTTCACGACTCACACCAAGCACTGAGAATCAGTCAAGGGAGCAGAACCAATAGGTTCTACTGCAACCTCGTTGTTACTGCAGCTGCTATGGCCATACAACTTGTCATATTAACCAAACATTTCATCAAGCAACTCTTTCACAAATACTTCAATCACATAAGCAATATCAGCTGAATAAATCTGCTTCACAATGAACATCACAAAGCTTAGTTTATGTCGTGGATAAAAAACAGGAGCTAAAAATATGAACATGTTCATCTTCACTTTATCTGAAAACTTGGGCTTAGTGATAGTAGATTTTGGATTAAGGGTAATTCCAAAATATTTATCAAATTTGAGTCGCATCTTATTACCCATGTTTACCATGTCCAGATTGTCATTAGACTGAGCACCTGAAATTATGTGATACATATCACTAATATCTGCAAGTACAAGGTTAGATGTGACATATTTTGATCCAGAAACTTTCATTGTCATGTCATAAAACATACCCAAAAATGTCATAAAAGAATTGAGCTCAACCAAGTCATATCAGTGATCATACCAAGCATTTCAGAACCATCCTTTCTAGGTTTTCTTTCCATTTCCATTCTCAAACTACTGTTGACCAGATCATACCTCTCAAAGACGCGGTCCAGAGCACATGCAGATTTTATCATCAGATAAGTCGAATTCCATCTTGTTGGAACATCAAGATTCAACAATTTTTTTTGATGTAATACCAACCTGTGTCACACAATCCTTAAACCTGGCAAGTCTAGCTGGAGATATTTTAATATAGCGAACAAAAAATCGAATTCTTTCAATAGAAACACCAAGCATACTTATATCATCAGCGACAATCAAATTCAAAATATGAGCAATGCATCTCATATGCATAAACTGCCCTCCAAGCACATTTGTTCCCAACAATCCCATCCTACGACTTAAAAAAGGTACTGCCATATCATTAGCAGAAGCATTATCAACTGTCACAGTGCAAAGTTTACTAATACCCCAAGCTTGTAAACAAGCCTCAATTGCCCTTCCTATGTCATCTCCCTTGTGACTGACAATCGAACAAAAATTAAGAACCTTCTTATGCAAAACAAAGTGATCATCAATGAAATCTGTAGTCAAAACCATGTAGTTCATGCCTTGATTAGAGGTCCAAGTATCTGTAGTAAGTGAAACCTTAGGGCCAGCAGATGCAAAATAATTGAACAATTTATTCTTCTCAGCTTGATACATTTTAAACACATCCCTAGTGCTTGTTGTTCTAGAGGGAATTTTGAAATTAGGACAAATTGTTGCTACAAACTGTCTAAACCCTTAACCCTCTACAAAATTAAATGGAAACTCATCCAAAATAATCATTTTACATAAAGCAGCACGAGAAGCAGATTGATCAAAATGACAGGAAGTAATTGACCATCTACCCCATTTTTAGTTATGGTTGATCGAAAAGTTAGTTGCTGCTGCCCACTAATTACTGCAATATTTTCAGGATTTTTGTCACAAACCTTCCAATGATGATTCAAATTGGTTGTCCCATTTCTCTTAGATTTAGTAGCCAATAATTTTTCACAGTGCTTACATTTTGGTTGAACAACAACCCCATTCGAATCAAATATTTTTTCAAAATGGATCCATGCTTTAGACACTCTACGAGTTGAACCAGATTGTTTACCTTGGGATGCAGCAGGTGTTGCATCCCCACCAACGACCCCAACATCGCTTGCATTTCCACTTTCAGATTGATTAGGTCCTGGTCCTCCATCACTGCCTCCTCCACTTCCATCAATGGCCTTCTTCTTCAAAAAAAAACATAGAAAAGAGAAAATTAGAAGACTATTTTCACTCAATCAAAAAAATCGAGTTCAGTTAGTCAGAAGCCCTAATTATTTTCTAACCCTAATCGGTGACTGAATCAGGAAATTTAGGCTTACCTTCGACGAAGAGGTGACTGACGGTGTTGACTGAGGCGATGAAGGACCGTGCAGAGTCCGAGAGGTTTCCACCATGTCGAAGTCGAACCCAGAGCCAGAGCCAGAGGAATTCAATTTTGGTCAAGCCGTCGAGGAAGTGAGGAGGAGGATGGATGAGAGATGGATTGTCAGCCTCTCCTCTCACATATTTAGAGAGGAGAAGCTGACGATTTGTATCTGCAATCATCATCAGGAATCGAAGACGAAGCGATATGTCGGGCAACGGCGCACAAGTAGAGAAGACGAGGCGATCTGCACGAGCAGAGTCACGCGGTCACGCCAGCACTAAATGAGTTTGGCTGGTTGGGGATACGTGGCATCATCTGAGACGTGTATCTCAAATAAATGAATGGTCCATATGATGTCACGTCACTAACACGAGGCGGGTCGGTTTTGTCGGTTAACCGACGGTTCCTACATTTTATTACCGAAACCCAAGCCGCTCACCCATCGATTTTGTAAAAACTGAACTGAATGGAACCGAGAGCCTCCGGTTCGGTGCCCGGAACCGACGGTTTCGGTTGGTTCATTCGGGTCGGAAGTTTTCTGCACATCCCTAGGAATGGGGTTAAGGCCGTAAACTCAATACAAGTTTGACTTCCGCGGACACCCAACCTAGTTGACTGGAGATCCCAAGATACAGGTTCAATGGGACAACGAAGCGTTGTCAAACTTCTGGCACTAGGAAGTACTTGACTTCTTATCCATTCCTATGATAAGTCAGTGCACCTACCG
The DNA here is from genome assembly GCA_963920655.1 of Geranium rotundifolium. NCBI lineage: Eukaryota > Viridiplantae > Streptophyta > Magnoliopsida > Geraniales > Geraniaceae > Geranium > Geranium rotundifolium. The sequence goes on along the minus strand of OY987313.1, from coordinate 30,196,096 downwards.
CCGCGTTAGGATAAGTTAAACTTTTAATGATGTCTATTCTGTGGATGTTTTAGGCCACAGCAGGGTATTTGCGGGATACTCTTTATTGGATATTCATACACATTCATGAGACAAGCAGGTGTTCAAGGCCAAAAAGAACACACAGAGATCTAACATTGATCGAGAGAGTTATTGTGTGCTATCTATTGCCAAACCAACACTAACAGCTTACAGTTCAACGACAATCAAGTCTACTGATTCGCTAGTAGGTTCAATAGGTTATCACTAGGAAAGTTCAAGACCACGTGCTACTTAACCCAATGCAGTAACTTTCTCACATTGTATTTAAACAAGTGAGCCTCTTATAAGCATACTTATTTGATTAATAGACTGCTAATATCCATTCAATGTGGGGATTGTTGGAATAATGTTTATATCATATTTTTCTAACTCAAATCTTGAATGAGATAATAGTACATTGGACTTGAAATTGATACATTTCCCATGGATGTGTCTTTTCACTCTAAATATTGAACCATACTTGTGTCTTTTGGAAGCATCATTTCATTCCAAAACATTGAACCATACTTATGACTTTTGGCTTTTATTAGGAGCACCTTTTGGTTGAAGGGTCGCAACCTTTCCAAAAGAGGCATGGTACGAACAGACGTGTCTGTTCGAAACGGTGCCAACTCTCCTATTTAAAGGATTGAAATTTTTAGGAAATTCATCATCTTCTTCCTACCATCTCTTCCATACTCTAAATACACATCGATCGTTAGGTCGCCAGACTGCACTATTCGAAGCACTCGTTAGTTGTTTAGTCCGTTTTATCTTGGGAGACAATTGCTCGAGATTCCTTCAATTGCCATAGAGGGAGCAATATTGTCTTAAGAAAATAGCAACCTGCTGGACTCGGACGACTCTTTCACACAATAATTTCGGTAAGATTGTTGATGAGTACCAGCTACAAAAGTGGCTCTCTTTCTGCATCGACCAGAACGTCGACGACTTGCCTAATTATAGAGAGACGCATTTGCAATAGCGTAACCACCCCAATAGATACAATGCTCTAAGCATGTATTTGTGTCGCGGGAGGACTCGAACTCTAGATTTGGGTAGAAGCCATGCTTGGACTTCGCTAGAGGGTTTTGCAAGAACGAGAGCTGCTACCAGTTTCTCTACGGCGGCAACTCTGTCGACGAAAAAAGAAGAAAACCACATCGTTGGGACCCTGAAGGAGTGCCGCGAACAGCTCCTTAGATCTAAAGCCATCGTCGTTGCAATCCAACAACAGAAACTCGCCGCCTCGTCACAGTTCATCGTCAAATATCAAAGCGGGTTGTTCCAGTACGACAACTGCGTCTATTTACAACATTTATCGATTTAAATTTAGATATGGGTTTTGTTAATGACAAAGTATTTACTTTTTAGATCTTTTAATCAACTAAGCATTTTAGATAAAAATGGTTAAACGATTTTAGAATTGCAGTGACACCATTTAAAATTTAGAAATAAATGAGCAGCTATTTAATCTTTGCACAAAAACTAATAGTGTTATTAAGTGTGAGACATCAGTTTTTTAGTGACTTGCGAAATTAAAAAAATGAACTTATCTAAAAACTCAAACTCCTCAACTATACCTAGCCGTAATTATTCTTACATACTTTTTCACATCGAAATACTAAACTCGAAATTGTACATATTTTATAGTAACATAGAATTATCCATGCATTCTACGATCATCTTATTTTAAAAGAAAATGCAGTTGTTCCTCTTGATCCTTATATTCCATAACCGATTACTGATATATTGAAATTCTGAATCCTAGCCGAGTCAAGAAGTCGAACCCAAAATCGTAACTTGTGGATCGACTACTTGCCTAAAACGTAAACCGTAAGTAAAACAGTAAACAGATAATAACGACACCAGAGATGATTACCCAGTTCGGTGACTCCGCGCCTACGTCTGGGGGCACTTTGCCAGTGGAAAGGTTTTCACTATTAGGTAGTCAATAGTACAACTTCAAGCGCCAACTAGCTATCACACAAGTTATTTTCCTAAGCTACTATAGATCTCACCGTGAACAACCTTGACCAAGGGCCTCTCCCCCTGTCTTTGAGATCCTCTCAATTCCACCCTTCGAGCAAGCCTATGCTCGGTGTCGTTGTCTTCTTGACGGAGTTGTGAATCTTCAATCACAAACAAAAACCCTAACCGATCCAAACACTTAGTCTTCGCGACTTAATGTTTGATCGGAGCAAAGATCCGTTCTAGCGAATCTTAATCAGCCTCTCAACACGCCAATGGTGCACGGTTAAGAGCTCTGAGAAATCTTGCAACTGTTAGAACAAGAACGGATGATCTGCTAATGGGAAGCCAAGGGTTTTTTATAGCAGCTCACATTCCTAATCCTTCTCGGACCAGGAACAGGAAAGTCAGGCAAGTTGTTGCCGCCTTCCACGACAGCTGGAAGTCGTCTTGCCTGTTCTGACTTCCTGAATAAATCAGGCAAGTAGAGTTGCCGCCTAATGCTGACGTGTAACTGCCAGCTGGAAGTCGCCTGACTTGTCGACGTCACTCTCTTGCGCTCCAAGTCTTCGTGGCGCCTTTCTTCTTTCGCTCCAAGCTTCGTCGAAATAGGAAAGCTTCAGATCTTTCCTAATCTGGATCGCAGCAAGTCGCTCCACATGTCATGTAACATGTTGCACGACTTCTTACTTTTGCGCTAAAAAATTATGCCAACAATTAAACGTAGCAACAATCTCCCCCTTTGGCAATTTTTTAGGCAAACACCTTTTTAAGCCCATCGTCATCTTGTGGCAGTTACGCACAGCAAGTGATTTATCTTGTGGCAGTTACGCACATCAAGTAATGTGACTTCTTACTCCAAGCAGGCACATCGTCGTCACCTTGAGGCAGTTACGCACACAGCAAGTTATGTGACTTTTGATGCGACTTCTTGTGCGTCTTTCTAGTGTATCTTCTGGAGCGGCTTCTGGTTTAACTTCTGGAGCGGCTTCTGGAGCGGCGACTTTTATGCACCACTTCTGGCGCGACTTCTGGCGTAACTTCTGGCGTATCCTTTTTATCTCCCCCTGTTTGTCTAACAATATTGCCAAAGGCAATCATACAATGAAATTCGACTAAACAGCAGGGTAAAAACCAGCTCACACAATGAGCAAAATAACAGCTCAAACATGAGCAAATATCCAAAAATAAAAAGTCATAGTGTGCGGAAAATTAACTCGGACATACCCCGAAGATTTAAGAGTGTGTTTTGTACAAAGTTATCAGAGTGAATCTGAAAAATACTTAAAACGACGTGGAGTCGTCAACATCATCTTCAGCAGCAGGAGCAGAGCGGAGGTCATCGAGTAGAGCTTCACAGGCGACTTTGCGGGTTGATAGCATCGCAATTGACTTCTCTAGATCATCGATGATCTCCACAAATTCTTCCTCCATCTTAGTGCCAATTGGTCCTGAGGGTCGAGAGCTTGAACCAGCTCCTGATGCTTTGGCCATTGGAAGTCCGAGGTCCTTCAACTGCTTCCCTTCGAAGTTCTTTGAGGCTGATAGCAAGGTGCAGTGGCTTCTTACCCAGAATATCCGATTCTCGAACAATGTGAGGACATTGTTGGAGAAGGAGACCGGTGATCAATGAAGGAAACCTGATAGGAAGTTTGACAGCACATGATTTGGCGTGCTTGACTAGATGTTCAATAACATAAGCGCCAAAATCAAGAGAAGACTGCGTACCTATTTGGTATATGAGCTTAGCCAATTCGGTTTTGATGCTCGACCCATGTGTAGAAGGTGCCCAATTTGCCAGGCTAATGCGGTAGAGAATTGAGTATTTTGCTGTAAGCTCAGTAGCCGCAATGGTGTCTTTGACGGGCCAGACCTTCTTCCATCCTCCAGTGATTTCGACCGCTACTTTGTTCAAGTGCGGGACTTTTGGAGTGACTTCTGGGTCTTCTCTGCCAAGATAGGCATTGATGGTTGAGGCAGATATTTCGAAGCATTCTCCCCGAACGAACACCTTTCTGTATTCAGCGTCTTCTGGATCATCAAACTCGCTTGAAAGGTTGGCAATAAACTCTTTGACCAATGCTGGGTAGAATGGCCCAATATTTATGACTGTATTGGTCAGGCCAGCTCTTCGGAGAAGCTTCACGATCGAGTTTATCCCCTGCGCCTCTGTGGAAAGCTCTCTTTGTGGATAGATCTTGCGCTGGTATACATACTGCCATTTAACCGCGTTGTCTACAGAGTGGAAGGAGACATTATCTGTAGGAGCTTTAGGCACATTCTTGGGGAGTTTCTGCCCTCCCATTGCCTTTTTAACCCGTGGTAGTACAATATGGGTGTCTTCTTCTTCAGATTCCTCTTCTTCTGGAGCAGATGTTGCTACAGAAGTTAGTGACTTCCTTCTAGACTTCTTTGGCTGTTTGGAAGCAGATGCTCCTCCTTTCTCTATGGTTTTCCTCTTTGGCGTCAATCTCCTTGGTACTTGGGGTTCTTCTTCTTCATCGACCAACCTCCTTGTTGGTAGCTTCCTTCTCTCAGCCCTTTTGGGCACAACTTCTTCTTCTTCCATGGCTTCTGCTACATCTCCTTCTTCTATACTGATAATGTTCTCTTCATGTTGAGCAACTTCTGGGATGACTTCAGTTTCTTCATTTATCCCAGGTTCACTGTCCTGGACTACAAGTGGGCTGTCGGCTTTTTGCAAGACTTCTGTTGGTGGGGATTTTTCTGGTGTAGGTGCAGACTTATCTCCACAGACGACGTCATGGTCCTCAGGGGGGAGAGTCCCTTAAGCCTCTTCAGACACCTCTTTGTCTATGATGTTTTCTACAGAAAGGGTAGTAGAAGTACCTTGTAGTGGTGTCTGCGAAGTGTGAGAGCCTTCCTCTTCTAGGTTGGCAGCTTTGTCCTTCTCTTCAGTGGAGGTAATCGCCTCCATTGGTCCATCCTTAGGTTTTGCCGATCCTTCCCCAGGCAAATTTCTTCCACGAATCTTTACTCCATATTTGTTTGTCGTCGATTTGGAGGCCGACAACTTCTTGGCAATCACTTTTGCCCTCATTTTTGCTCGTAGCGTCTTGGAGGCAGATGGTATTCGTCCGCTTCGGGTACCAACCATTTGGCAGAAAGCTTGATAGGATTTGCTCTTGAGAGGCGAAAACAAAATCTTTCAGTTGCAGACTTTTGATTTGTGGTGCCCTAGCGGTTTCAAAAGGTGGAGGAGATGCAGAGCCTTTTCTGCGTGGGAGTTGAACAGACGATTGCTGATTGGTTGATTGTCAGAGTGCAATCATTCTTTTAAAATTCAAATAAGACTACTGGGCTTTTGATAATAAGATTTGGGCCCGGCTTGATTTTGTGGACCCTGGTTAGTCCTGATAGAGAGAGAGTAAAATCAACTAAAAGCTCTCCCTCTTCTTGCTTGACTTCTGGTTACTCCAGACAGCAAAGTCCAAGGGATGACCTCAGACTTTCAAACCTGTTAGCATCTAATGCTTTGGTAAAGATGTCAGCGACTTGTTTCTCGGTGGGTAAATACTCGAGCTTTATCTTCTTGTCTTCTACAAGCTCTAGAATAAAGTGGTGCCTGATGTCGATATGCTTTGTTTTGTTGTGTTGGACTGGATTCTTCGAGATGTTGATTGCACTGATGTTGTCACAGAACAAAGTCATGACTTCTTGCTTAACTCCATACTCTGCCAACATTTGTTTCATCCAAAGGAGCTGAGCGCAACTACTTCCAGCAGCAATATATTCGGACTCAGCAGTAGATAAAGCAATACAATTTTGCTTTTTGCTGAACCAAGATACAAGATTGTTCCCCAGGTAGAAACAACCTCCAGAGGTACTTCTTCGATCTGGTGTGCTTCCCGCCCAGTCAGCATCACAGTATCCAACAAGAGTAGGAGAGGTATCAAAGGAATATAGCAAACCCAATTCAGAGGTTCCTGAGATGTACCTTATGATCCTCTTGGCATGAGCTAAGTGACTGACTTTTGGATTGGCTTGGTATCGAGCACAGACTCCTACGGAGTAAGCGATGTCGGGTCGACTTGCTGTTAGATAGAGGAGACTTCCTATTATGCTTCGATAGAGGCTTTGATCAACTGATTCTCCCATCTCGTCCTTTGTGCATTTGTCATGTGTGGCAATAGGAGTTCTCTTGTGTAAGGCCTTTTCTAACCCGAACTTCTTGACAATGTTCTTTGCGTATTTGCTTTGGGAGATAAATATTCCATCTGACATCTGCTTGATCTGGAAACCTAGGAAGTATGTGAGCTAACCAACCATACTCATCTCAAATTCAGACTGCATATGTTGGACGAAACGTTCCACCATCTTATCTGACTTCCCTCCAAATACAATGTCGTCGACATATATTTGAGCAATCATGATGTCCCTTCCTTCCTTCTTCACAAAGAGAGTTTTGTCTACTCTCCCTCGAATATATCCATTATGAACTAGGAAATGAGTGAGACGTTCATACCATGCTCGTGGAGCTTGTTTGAGACCGTAGAGAGCTTTCTTTAGCTTGTAGACATGGTGCGGAGAGTCATGGTCTTCAAATCCATTTGGTTGGGCAATATAGACTTCTTCGTTGAGATTTCCATTAAGAAAAGCACTCTTTACGTCCATCTGATAGAGTTTGAAACGCATATGACATGCGATGCCGAGAAGAAGTCGTATGGCTTCCAGTCTGGCTACCGGAGCAAAAGTTTCTTCAAAGTCGACTCCTTCGACTTGTGTGTATCCTTGAGCCACCATTCTCGCTTTGTTTCGAGTGATGTTTCCTTGCTCGTCAGACTTGTTTTTGAATATCCACTTTGTCCCGATGACATTGACATTGTCAGGCTTGGGTACTAGTTCCCAGACTTCATTCCTTGCAAATTGAACCAATTCTTCTTGCATGGAGCAGACCCAGTACTCATCATTGATGGCCTCTTGTATATTCTTTGGTTCAATTTTGGAAATAAAGCAAACGGTACCTATCATCTCTTTATAGTCAAGAGATGCCTTTTGTCGAGTCCGAACTCCTTCATTAATGTCTCCAATCACATCCTGGATTCTTCTGAATTCTTCTTGATGGAGCTCTTTGCCTTATAGGAGATACCTCTTTATCCGGGATGATTGGGCTTTCGTCTTCAGACTCTGTGTTGCGCTCATTGCCTTTGACTTCTGGTCTGACTTCTCCTCTGACTTCTGGTCTGACGTCTCCTGAGAGATTTAGGACTTCTTCGTCCTCGTCACTGGGTTGCTCGTTCCTGTCATCGATCACGACATTGATGGATTCCATGATAGTCCGGGTGCGTTTGTTGAATACACGAAAAGCCCGACTATTCCTGGAGTACCCGAGGAAGATGCCTTCGTCGTTCTTACGATCAAGTTTGCGTCGAGGTTCCTTATCTGCAAGTATGTAGCAGATCGATCCAAAGACATGGAAATATTTGACATTCGGCTTTCTCCCCCTACATATTTCATAAAGAGTGAGCAAAGTTCCAGGGCGGAGGGTCACTCTATTATGAATATGGAATGCCGTATTCAAAGCTTCAGCCCAGAAGTGCTGCGGGATGTCTTTGGCTAACATCATGACTCTTGCCATTTCTTGAAGAGTGCGATTTTTCCTTTCAACGATCCCGTTTTGCTGGGGAGTGATGGGAGCAGAAAATTTGTGTGCATTTCCTTCTTGTAAGATGTTGTACCTTCTTGTGTGACGTCTTGACTTGTTTCCCAATCTGGCATTCTCCACAGATTTTTCCTTCAATGATCTTGAGGTTGGGAACTCCAATGATCGCCTTTTCAGAGAGAATCTTTTGCATACTCCTCAAATTTATGTGACCAAGTTTTTGATGCCATAGCTTTTGAAATTCTTATCAGCTAGTCGTGCAAGATGCCACACACAATGTTACGGAAGAAGCTATAACGTTGTGTCTGACTTCTTGCGTAGATAATGCAGGACAGTAAATATAAAGCTATAAATAATGACACAGCCGATTGTTTACCCAGTTCAGTGCAACGTCACCTACGTCTGGGGGCTCTCAACCTAGTGGAAAGATTTCACTTATCAGTAATTCGTCAGAACATACAAGCACCTTGTGATCACCCCTAGATCTATACTTTATGCTACGTCTTACAGTGCAATCTATCTCAGGGTCTCCCCATGAATCCAAGACTCCGTCTTGATTCCACTCTTCGAGCAATCGCCTTGCTCTGTCGGTTTAGTTCTTCAATGAACTTGGTGGTTGCGTGCAGTCTTCACTCACGCGTTCAGTAAACCCTCAATCACCTAACTCTCAATAGTTATGTGATGCACAATATCCTTAGCTCGATCTGCAATTTCTCAGCCCACAAACCTTCACGTCTAAGAACCTTGCAAATTGTTGCTAGGAAACAAATAAAGAACCACACGATTGCTAAGGGGGTAGCCTAAGATTTTATAGCAATCAAGGATGAGTATTAACCTTAAAGGGTTTCCTCTTAATCGCCGTCTTTCTTCTTTCCAGATTAGGAGTCGTTCTAGAATTTCCTAATCGTCTTCTTGCTTTTCTGCCAAACTGCACTTTCCTGATTTCTGTTGATCAGGATGTTTGCCGAGACGCCGTCAACAATGTTACACAAGATGTCGTAGAAGATGCTTTGACATTCTTTGTAACATGTTTCTTCAGTTCCTTTAAAAATCAGCCAATCTCTAAAACTGTCGTAACTACAGCTTTGTCTCTTGAGCTTTGGATAAAAGGCACTTGGTTGGCAAGGTAGTAACTGTTGGAGACCATAGATAACAGTTATCAAGGGACTTGTGGTCTGTCATGACTTCCTTCCGTTGTTCGTCTTTGACTGAGCACTTGTCACGAGTGAAGTGGACATCCTGATTTAAATCGCATATATGACTTATGCTGATGAGATTTGCTGTGAGGCCTTCTACTAGTAGAGCTTCTTTCATACATGGTGAGTTGGGAAGGTTGAGTTTTCCTTTCCCGAGCACTCTAGCTTTTACTCCATCTCCAAAAGTGACTGAGCTATTTGTGCAAGGTATTAAAGTGACCAAGAAAGAGCTATTACCCGTCATATGTCGAGAGGATCCACTATCAAAGTACCAATCGTTGCTGGTTGAAGCCTTTAGAGCGGTGTACGCGATATTAGCTACGAGGTTGTGCTTTCTTGATGATGGTCCTTTGCTTGACAACGCTCCTTCCATATAGACGATAGCAGAAAGGTCGAATATGCCCTCTTCGTCCACAATGGTGACATACCCAGTTATGTCTATTTTTCTGTGTCTTTGAAGCCGCCATGGTAAGAGGCTGTTTGGTTGCTTGGTCAGCCGTGAAGTTAGGAGACTTCTGTCGCGACTTCTGGAGGACAACCTTCTGAGGGACGAAGACGGTGTGCGATGATGAGGCTTCTTTCGAATATCCAAGACCTTCCATATTCCTAGCTAGCTTCCCGATCGAAAGTATTTGGTCAAGAGTGTCAGTGCTTGGATTCATCATCTTCACTGACTTGGTGACCTGCTCTAACTCGCCTTTTAGTCGAGCTACTTCCTTTTAGAGATCAACAGTCGTCTCGAGAAGTCTTGACTTGTCTTCATTAAGAGTAAGAATGAGAGCATTCTGTTTTTCGATTACCTGAGAGTCTTCAAGCCACTTGACATACCATTCGTTGTAAGCGTTGTTGTGGGTCTCATCGGATAGGTCATCATCAGAGTCATACTTCTTTGAGCTTTCAGCTGGTTGATCTATTGTGGAGGAAGTGAAAGCAACATAGTTACTTGTATGCTTAAGGTCACGGTCTTCCTCATCTTCATCGTCAATTAGAGAGGCATTGAATCCCTTCTTTTGTTTCTTCAAGAAGTTGGGACATTCCTTTTGCATGTGTCCATACCCCTCACATTCAAAGCACTGAACTCTTTTACCTGATTGCTCTCCTCGTCTACCATCGTTAGTTGTGTTTTCGAGCTTCTGAAACTTGTGCTGGGGCTTGTCTCTGACTTCTCGGGTGACGTTCCTCCCTGTCATCTGGCCGAATCGTTTCATGACTTTGTTGTAGTTTTTGCCCAGCATGGCGATAGTTTCCTCAAAGTCACTATCTGAATAAGAGTGCGTTGAGTTCTTCTGCTTCTGAGTAGAACTTTTGAAAGCCACAAAGAGAGTTTTGTCTACTCCCCCTCGAATATAGCCATTCTGTACAAGGAATTGGGTAAGGCGTTCATACTATGCTCGTGGAGCTTGTTTGAGTCCGTAGAGAGCTTTCTTTAGCTTGTAGACATGGTGAGGAGAGTCATGGTCTTCGAGTCCCTTTGGTTGGGCAACATAGACTTCTTCGTTGAGATTTCCATTAAGAAAAGCACTCTTTACGTCCATCTGATAGAGTTTGAATCACAGATGGCAAGCTATGCCGAGAAGAAGTCGTATGGCTTCTAGTCTGGCCACTGGAGCAAAGGTTTCTTCAAAGTCGACTCCTTCTACTTGTGTGTACCCTTGAGCCACTAGTCTTGCTTTGTTTCGAGTGATGTTTCCTTGCTCGTCAGACTTGTTTTTGAATATCCACTTTGTCCCGATGACATTGACATTGTCTGGCTTGGGTACTAATTCCCAGACTTCATTCCTTGCAAATTGAACCAATTCTTCTTGCATGGCGCAGACCCAGTACTCATCATTGATGGCCTCTTGTATATTCTTTTGGCTCAATTTTGGAAATAAAGCAAATGTTACCTATCATCTCTTTGTAGTCAAGAGATGCCTTTTGTCGAGTCCGTACTCCCTCATTTATGTCTCCTATCACATCCTGGGGTGGATGATTCTTCTGAATTCTTCTTGACGGAGCTCTTTGTCTTATAGGAGATGCCTTTTTGTCCGGGATGATTGGGCTTTCGTCTTCAGATTCTTTACTGCGCTCTTCGCCTCTGACTTCCGGTCTGACTTCTCCTCTGACTTCTGGTCTGACTTCTCCTGAGAGATTTAGGACTTCTTCGTCCTCGTCATTGGGTTGCTCGTTAGTGTCATCGATCACGACATTGATGGATTCCATAATAGTCCGGGTGCGTTTGTTGAATACACGAAAGGCCCGACTATTTCTGGAGTATCCGAGGAAGATGCCTTCGTCGTTTTTAGGATCAAGTTTGCGTCGAGGTTCCCTATCTGCAAGTATGTAGCAGATCGATCCAAAGACATGGAAATATTTGACATTCAGCTTCCTCCCCCTCCATATTTCATAAAGAATGAGCGAAGTTCCAGAGCGGAGGGTCACTCTATTATGAATATGGCATGCCGTATTCAAAGCTTCAGCCCAGAAGTGTTGCGGGATGTCTTTGGCTAACATCATGACTCTTGCCATTTCTTGAAGAGTGCAATTTTTTCTTTCAACGATCCCGTTTTGCTGAGGAGTGATGGGGGTAGAAAATTCGTGTGCAATTCCTTCAACATCACAAAAATTTGCAAAGCTGATGTTTTCAAACTCCTTTCCATGACCGCTTCGAAGTTGGACGACTTTTCCAATGACTTCTCCTTTTTCTCGTTGAACTTTCCGACATAGGGCTTCAAAGACTGAGAAGGTGTATGACTTCTCTCGAATAAAGTCTACCCAGGTGTACATCGAGAAGTCGTCTACACAGACAAATATGTACCTCTTCCCTCCTAGACTTTCTACTTGCATGGGTCCCATAAGGTTAACATGAAGAAGTTCTAGAACACGAGAAGTAGTAAGATGTTGTACCTTCTTGTGTGACGTCTTGACTTGTTTCCCAATCTGGCATTCTCCACAGATTTTTCCTTCAATGATCTTGAGATTGGGAACTCCAATGATCGCCTTTTCAGAGAGAATCTTTTGCATACTCCTCAAATTGATGTTACCAAGTTTTTGATGCCATAGCTTTGTCTCTTGAGCTTTGGATAAAAGGCACTTGGCTGGCAAGGTTGTGACTGTTGGAGACCATAGATAACAGTTATCAAGGGACATGTGGCCTGTCATGACTTCCTTCTGCTGTTCGTCTTTGACCGAGCACTTGTCACGAGGGAAGTTGACATCCGGATTTAAATCGCATAATTGACTTATGCTGATGAGATTTGCTGTAAGACCTTCTACTAGTAGAGCCTCTTTAAGACTTGGTGAGTTGGGAAGGTTGAGTTTTCCTTTCCCGAGTACTCTGGCTTTTACTCCATCTCCAAAAGTGACGAAGCTATTTATGCAAGGTATTAAAGTGACCAAGAAAGAGCTATTACCCGTCATATGTCGAGAGGATCCACTATCAAAGTACCAATCGTTGCTGGTTGAAGCCTTTAGAGCAGTGTACGCAATATTAGCTCGAAATTTTACCTCCTTAACTCGCCATTCCTTACGTGATTGTGCTTTCTTGATGGTGGTCCTTTTCTTGACCAAGCTCCTCCCATATAGCTGATAGCAGAAAGGTCGAATATGCCCTCTTCGTCCACAATGGTGACATACACAGTTATGTCTTTTGTTCTGCGTCTTTGAGGCCGCCACGGTAAAAGGTTGTTTGGTTGCTTGGTCAGTCGTGAAGTTAGGAGACTTCTGTCGCGACTTCTGGGGGACAACCTTCTGAGGGACGAAGACGGTGTGCGATGATGAGGCTTCTTTCGAATATCCAAGACCTTCCATATTCCTAGCTGGTTTCCCGATCGAAAGTATTTGGTCAAGAGTGTCAGTGCTTGGATTCATCATCTTCACTGACTTGGTGACCTGCTCTAACTCGCTTTTTAGTCGAGCCACTTCCTTTTTGAGATCAACAGTCGTCTCGAGAAGTCTTGACTTGTCTTCATTAAGAGTAAGAATGAGAGCATTCTATTATTCGATTACCTGAGAGTCTTCAAGCCACTTGACATACCATTCGTTGTAAGCATTGGTGAGGGTCTCATCGGATAGCTCATCATCAGAGTCATACTTCTTGGAGCTTTCAGCAGGTTGATCTATTGTGGAGGAAGTGAAAGCAACATAGTTACTTGTATGCTCAAGGTCACTGTCTTCCTCATCTTCATCGTCAGTTAGAGAGGCATTGAATCCCTTCTTTTGTTTCTTTAAGAAGTTGGGACATTCTTTCTGCATGTGTCCATACCCCTCACATTCAAAGCACTGAACTCCTTTACCTGATCGTTCTCCTCGTCTACCATCGTTAGTTGTGCTTTCGAGCTTCTAAAACTTATGCTGCGGCTTGTCTCTGACTTCTCGGGTGACGTTCCTCCCTGTCATCTGGCCGAATCTTTTCATGACTTTATTGTGGTTTTTGGCCAGCATGGCAATAGTTTCCTCAATGTCACTATCCGAATCAGAGTGCGTCAAGTTCTTCTGCTTTTGAGTAGAACTCTTGAAAGCCACACCTTTGTGTTTCTTCTCGATAAGTGGTAGGGAGAGCTTGAAAGTCATTAGAGATCCCATGAGCTCATCAAACTTCAGTGTCTTTAAGTCATGGACTTCTTCTATAGCGATAATCTTCATCTTGAATCTGGGACTTAGGGCTCTTAGCGTTTTTCTGACCAAATCTTCATCGGTCATAGGCTTACCAAGTGAATATGATTCATTGGCCAGATCCTTGATGCGCACATTAAACTCCGCAATAGTTTCGTCTTCATTCATGGTCAGGGCCTCGAAGTTGGTCGTGAGTTACTGTAACTTCTGCTCTTTGACTTTGGAAGTACCCTCATAAGAAACCGCAAGAGTGTCCCAGGCAATTTTGGCACTTGTGCGCGTGTTGATGAGTCGAAACACATTTTTGTCTACTCCATTAAAAATAGCATTGAGTGCACGAGAATTACCTAGGGCGGCTTCATCTTCTTCTGCGCTCCACTCCTTTTCTGGTTTGATGCTCGTTTGATTTCCATGAGCATCAGCATAGTAAGGTTCCTCCCATCCATTGATGACAGACTTCCAGGTTTTGATGTCGAGGGACTTCAAGAAGGCACACATCCGAGCTTTCCAGTACCCATAGTTTGTTCCGTCAAGAACTGGTGGTCGATTTACTGAACCTCCTTCCTTTGAGTCCATATTGGCTATTCAGAAATTTTGCAGGAAAATCACCTAAAAGAAAAAGGTGCCTCCTCTGATACCAATTGAAATTCTGAATCCTAACCGAGTCAAGAAGTTGAACCCAAAGTCGTAACTTGTGGATCGACTATTTGCCTAAAACGTAAACCGTAAGTAAAACAGTAAACATATAATAACGAGACTAGAGATGATTACCCAGTTCGGTGACTCCGCACCTACGTCTGGGGGCACTTTGCCAGTGGAAAGGTTTTCACTATTAGGTAGTCAATAGTACAACTTCAAGCGCCAACTAGCTATCACACAAGCTATTGTCCTAAGCTACTATAGATCTCACCGTGAACAACCTTGACCAAGGGCCTCTCCCCCTGTCTTTGAGATCCTCTCAATTCCACCCTTCGAGCAAGCCTATGCTCGGTGTCGTTGTCTTCTTGACGGAGTTGTGAATCTTCAATCACAAACAAAAACCCTAACCGATCCAAACACTTAGTCTTCGCGACTTAATGTTTGATCGGAGCAAAGATCCGTTCTAGCGAATCTTAATCAGCCTCTCAACAAGCCAATGGTGCACGATTAAGAGCTCTGAGAAATCTTGCAATTGTTAGAACAAGAACGGATGATCTGCTAATGGGAAGTCAAGGGCTTTTTATAGCAGCTCACATTTCTAATCCTTCTCGGACTAGGAACAGGAAAGTCAGGGAAGTTGTTGCCGCCTTCCACGACAGCTGGAAGTCGTCTTGCCTGTTCTGACTTCCTGAATAAATCAGGCAAGTAGAGTTGCCGCCTAATGCTGACGTGTAACTGCCAGCTGGAAGTCGCCTGACTTGTCGACGTCACTCTCTTGCTCTCCAAGTCTTCGTGACGCCTTTCTTCTTTCGCTCCAAGCTTCGTCGAAATAGGAAAGCTTCAGATCTTTCCTAATCTGGATCGCAGCAAGTCGCTCCACATGTCATGTAACATGTTGCACAACTTCTTACTTTTGCGGTAAGATATTATGCCAACAATTAAACGTAGCAACATATATGTTGGCTAGTTCTCGTTCCCTTATTAGGATTTTTTTCAAGTTTATCAATAAAATCTTCTTGGGAAAATGACACTTTTGTGCACCTGAATATACACTTTTGACACTTTCATACCCTAACTTTTTTGTTCTCTTTTTTCCATACTTTACTTTCATTTTGGGACAACTTTCTTGAGAAATTTCAAAATACCCAAAATACCCAAAATACCCCTGAACTGAACCAAAATTAAATCTGGTTTAATTCAGGTTTAATTAAAGAGTGTGAAAAGACGAAACTGCCCTCTACTATTCATCAAATATTCAAAGGTATGCCACCCTTTCAACTATTCCTCTCCTCCTCCTCCGCAACCTCCTCCTCACCGGCGTTTCTCCAGCATCTATCGTCGGGGTTTCTCAGGCATGTGGGGAGCACGGTGGACCAACGAGGCCTCTAGAATACCTCCGCCAAGGTGTCCGTCTCGACCCCATCGTCCTCGACCCCTCCTTCTCGCTTCTCCGGTGATTCTTCGCCGGAGCCAGCCATGTTTCTTCCTCTAGAGCCTCCACAACACAAAATGGCGAGCATCGATGAAGTGGGCAGTGGGCAGCAATCATGGACGAGAGCAATCATGGACGAGGTGGGCCGCGGGCAGCGAGCATCGAAGGGGTGGGGAATGGGCAGCGATCAAAAGGGTAGAATGTGGTGCTCCAACGATCGTCTCTAGCACAGAATGACCGGAAAAGAGATATAGGGAAAGAGGGAATAAGAAATGAGTTCAAGAAATTCAAAATTTTCACTCGCCGGAAAGTGTGGCGGAACATATTTCCGGCACACTTTCCAGCAAGTGAAAATTTTGGCACAACTTTGGTCACCTCCACCAACTCTGGTCACTCCGGTCACCAAGTACGAAGCCTATCAGGTAAGATCCGGCGATCGACGATACTCACGATGCTCTATTTTGATGAAGTAGGAGGGTCCAATGGTATTCACTTGAAAATTTGATGAATAGTTAAGGGTAATTTTGTCTTTTCATACTCTTTAAAAAAATTGGGCCGGTTCTCTCCATTAGACCAGGGGTAATTTCGGTATTTTGAGATTTTTAGGGGTAAATTGTCCAAAATGAAAGTAAAGTATGGAAAAAAGAGAAAAAAACAGTTAGGGTATGAAAGTGTCAAAAGTGTATATTCAGGTGCACAAAAATGTCCTTTTCCCAATCTCTTTGTTAAGAAAAAAAAAATATATTTTATTCTAAAAAAACGGAGGATTACGTGGGCCTTACTGTCTCGACAGCCCACTTCACGAGGAATGGAAGACAGGAACGGGACTGTTGTCCACCGTTTTTTCCACGTTGGACAAGACCATTCCCTTCTGATGTTTGGAACTGATGTTAGTCCCATAAATAATCCCTATTATAAGGGTATTCTAGAGAAGTCTCTCGCCTAAAACGTCGGAGAGCGAGTTGCTGCTACAGAAACAATTATTTTTTTATTTACTGGTAAAGTTTTTCTCAATTCATCTTTTGGCACAGACTGAGATCTCTGTTCCTAAAGCTCACACACTTTCTCCATGCAGCTTCCTAAAGCTCATTTTATATACTCTGTTTGGTATAAAAAAAGTTCATGTAATGGTTTGTTTCACTTCTATCCCCAGGTAATAAGTTAATAACCCCAAATTACTCATAGAAATTTTTTCTTTAATTTGATTTTTGAAATAAACATTCAAACTCACCTCCGACTCAATTATGACCAGATCATCTACATATACACCTATAATCAGCTATTAATTTTCCTCCGTTATGGTGTATACAACATGCTCCAACTGGCTTTTTTCGAACTCAAACTCGATTAAAGTCTCATGCAACTTCATATTTCAAGCTCGAGGAACTTGATTTAACCCCTAAAAAAGCGCCTTCTTCAATCTTAACACGAACCATGGTCTCAAATTAGCAATAAAACCATATGGTTGCGAGACATATATCTTTTCTACCAACTCTCCATTTAAGAAAGCTGATTTCACATCCATATGGTGTACTTCCCACCCTTTATGAGCTGTAATAACCAAAACAAATCTTGCTATTTCCAACCGAGCCACAGGTGCGAAGACCTCTCGAAGTCAATTCCCTCTTTCTGTGCATAACCTTTAGCTACTAACCTGGCCTTATACTTCACCACTCTTTCTTCAGAGTCTTTCTTAACTTTAAACATCCATTTGAATCCAATCTCCTTCTTTCCTGGTGGTAATTATGTTAGCTCCCAGGTGTTGTTGAGCTGGATTTGAGATATCTCCTCCTTCATAGCCTCCTTCCATTCAAATAATGATCGTACAAGTTTTGAGCTCTCCGACGACTAGAACTTCGAAAAACGTGCATTTTCTGATCTTGGCCTTTCGGGCGTGGATAGCGTCTTTCTCTCTACCCTGGTATGTCGCTTTGTGGCTAGTCTTCATTCTCCCATTGCACCCTCTATCTCAGCACCCTAGGTCTAGCTCCTGTTTTCTTCAAAAACCACTTCTTGACTCACTATGAGTTTCTCAGTCATCGGATTAAAGAGCATGTATGCCTTGGACCCTGTCGATCTTTCAATTTTTTATGTGTGGATTTGTTACCATAGTGTGTGCAACACAGCCGAATACTCTCAGGTGGTATACACAAGGTTTCTGCCTAAACCATGCCTCGTATGGTGTGATCCCTAGCACACTCTTGGCCAAGGCTCGATTCAGGAGATATGTTGCTATTTCCACGTCTTCTTCCCAGAACTTTCCTAGCACACTTCTGTTCTTCAAAAGGCACCTATCTGTCCCAACAATGGCGTGATTACGCCTCTCTGCAACGCCATTTTGTTGTGGCGTGTTTGGTGCTGTCAAAAACTGATTTCCAACCCACATAAAACGTGAGTAATCATCAACCAACAAGAAAACAACCTGTTACCTGCAAGTGACTCAGGTGTTATCGGCCCACTAGAAATATCAGCATGGATGAGCTCCAATTTTTCAGTAGCTCCATACTTTGTTTTCTTGGGAAAAGTTCTTCTCTTTTGTTTTCTTAGTAGGCATGCTTCAAATAATTTATCAGGATGTGTTATGTCATAGAATGCAACGTTTGGAAGTTTAAATGACCATATCTCGAGTGCCATAATCATGATTTATCTTCTACATTTTGAACAAGCACAAGCGACAATGCACTTGTGTTTCAATACATACATTTTGTTCCTGCTTCGCCTCAATTTAGCCAATAGTCTTCTATGTTGATTATACATATTCAGTATCCCTTTTTCCAAGATGATCTTTCATCATGATTCATATCCGATTGACCCAAGTTTACATATTAATCTGATCGAGCCTCGCCTCTCAATCTCTACAACTGAGCTAACACCAAAACGCACTCTCCCTTTTATGTCTTTGTCCAACCTAGCGAACACTTGTTTATTCTCAATCATATGATTACTCGCATCAGTATCTAAGTACTGGTTCTCTTTGTTCATCTTTCTGCAATCACCTAGCTCCGGGTTCACATCCCGTTCATTTAACATCACCTTCTCACCTTCTCCTAACACTTGCGTTACTGTCATGAGCAATGCAGGTTCATCGTCTTCAAAGCAAACTCTGAGATGACCTCTTTATCGCTCATGAACATTTTGTCAAAGTTACGCCTGAGCACCATCACATTAGCATTTTTTTCACACTTGTCGCCAACATGCATCTCCTTGAGTGCAGTCTATGCTACCTTGGGTGTTTCATTCTTAGCGATCGCCATCATGACTTCCACAATCTTTCTCCTTTCCTAAGATCGCATCCCTGTCCACCGCTGGCATAGAGATCCAGAGCATCCAACAACAGTTTCATCTTTACTGACCACACCCCATAATTTGCATCAGTCAGCATAGTGTAGGTTAAGGGCAACCCTCGACTCTGAACCTTGCTGCCCGAGCTTGCCGACGAACCTTCAACACCGACCACAAGTCCAATCATTGATCACCTGATGCTCTAATACCAAATGAAAGCATTACAATAAAACAAAGTATGGAAAACAAGAGGATCTGAAAAGCCTAAAACCAAAGAGTGGTTGCTCAGACTATTATTTATATTATTCACTTCAAAAAATATAGCAAAAAAGTAGGAAACAAAACCGCTGCAACAACTCTGGGCAAGACTTGGTTGCTGGCGCTTGACTCGGAACCAGAGAGAGTAAGTAAAACAAAGAACAAAAAATTAAAAACAATTACAAGATTAATATAAGTCTAACATTGTATTTTGTCTTTATTTTGCTGCTGTAAACATGAATTTGCAGTCGTATTTACATCATACATACAACAATCTGCATTTGTACCGAATAATTTCATTCATATTTTCAGAGGTATGTTTAATGTGTATATAAGTTTGGGTTCGTAGGCATGATTTATAGAATATAGTTTGAAAAAAAGCTGAGTAATTTGCAAGCATGAATGAATTTTAAATTCCGTTTCCAACGTTGGTGTTGAAAATGAAGAACTCTCCTTTTGAGTTTTAGTTTGACTTAACTGAAAATAAAACCCGAGGATATAAGTTAAGTTCGGGTTTTATTTAAGATAACATATATAATTAAGGGAAGTCCTCTGTAAACTTGACTTGGATTATTTTGGTCGTAGCAGAAACTCTATTTCACGTTTCATTGTCTTTTCAAGGAAATACAAGAATGAAGAAAAAGTCAAGAGTGTTTTGTAGGGTAAACTTGGACACTAAGCTATTGATCATCAAACCTAATCCTCTTTTTTCCTTTCCTAAATATATATTATTCAACTCACAATCTTTTCTTACAAATCTATAAATAAATTATTTGTGAGTAGCATTCTTTATCATCAAAAACCTAACTGTATTTTCTTGGGTTAATATCACATCCTACAAGCTGCAATAAATTAGTGTGTTTAATACAAAATATATTTTAGGAATATTTACATGTGATAGCGGTAAGAAAAATATTATTTTCATGTCACCATGATGTACAATAAGTATAATTTACCTATGTGACTCTGAGCTTGATGAGCGTCGTTTGGGTGTAGAAATGCTCAAACAGTCTGAAATTGATTTTTTTTCTGATTAATTAGTTCAAATATCAAGCTTCATTTACGAATATGAGCAAAAACATTCTTTTTGTGGAAATAACAAATATTCAACTAATACATTCTACCCTAATTTGTTCACAACTATCAATGAGAAGCATTGTGATTGGTAAGATCTTCGAGCTCGGCCAGGGAGGAGCCCTATCGTCGACAAAATCTTCATGGTTGGCCGACGAACGAATCACCTTCTTATTTGATTACTTTGTGTGTTTAACTTCAAAGGCAAATGCATCACCTTCTTTTTGTTGTCTATTTTAACGACCACAACACAAATATGATATATGCATGTTAATTATGATAATATTTTGAATAAGAATAATTAAACCATAGCATATAAATACCTATATATTTTATTTAAATTAAACCAAGAATGGTGTATAGTATGAGTGTGACAAACATATTTTGAATCCATAATTGATGATTGATATGAACATCATGACCACGTGCATGTGCGATACTGTTCTTAAATGTTAATGCAAGACAAATAATAACTTGAAAGTCACAACTTACGTTACATGTAAACTGTTAAGGGGTAATTTCGTATAGGCTACAAAAGTGTTTGTATTCTCACATATGTTACTACTTTTTTTAATTTAATTTCTGAAGACATCAAAACATGATTTTATGTTGTTACATTAATTCTTTTTGTTTTTATTTTTATTTTTAAAACTTATGAAATGACCAAAATACACTCGCAATCAATATTTGAACTTGCGATTTATCTCGATTTATGATTTGACCGGCTTGAGAATCAAACGTTTGCCAAATCGGTTCGGTTTTTCTGGTTTGAGCTTGATTTCCTCGTTCTGTGTTGGCTTCTTCTCTGAGCACCATCGGAGCACCATCAGAAGCCTTTGAACGATTTCAAGACACTTCGTTCACTACTGGATTCTGTCATAAAAACGACTCACAAGGTGCGCATGCAGAAGGCAAAAAAACGCAAGTACGAGGTAAGGATGGCGCACAATTCACAGTTGTCACGCTGTTGCTAAATTGCAGATATAAGATAACAACTGCGCACACGTTCATAGACGTGCACAGTCACAACGTAAGAACCGCGCATATATGCACATGCGCAGTAAGAAGATAATACATGCGCACTTTCTCAAGCATGCAGTCAGAAGCATCAACTGCGCACATTCCTTAGTGCGCAGGCATAATCTACTTACTGCACACTAGAGAATATGCGCAGTTAGTAGGTAACAACTGCGCACATTCTTTAGTGCGCATGCATTATCTACTTATTGCGCATTTGAGAATGTACGTAGTTAGTAGATAATGACTGCGTATGAATTTGGGTGCGCAGGCATTATGGCAATGAATTTTAAAAAAATTATTGCAGGAAATTGGCATCCCGTAATCCAATTCCCTGCAATAAGTTTTTAACACCTCAAACAACAATCACCATATCAAACAACAATCACCATATGATTGGCGAATAAGAATAACGTTGCCAAAACCACAGCAAAAAATGACATTCAAGATCCATACGTTTTCAATATTAAACGTTGTAAAGTTATTGAATTATAAAAGAAGTTTGGGTACGAGAGAATAAAAACAACCTAAGCATCCTCATCCTCATCCTCCGAGTCGGTCGGTGACTTGGGCATTGGGAAATTGGTCGGATCACGCATGTGTTGGCGCAATTTTCTTACAAATGCTTTACGCTTCTTCTCCTTCTCTTTTGCCTTTGCAAGCTCTTGGGCCACTTATAAGGAAACTAGTTGGGCCATTTCCTCTCGGGTTTGGGTGAGTTGTGTAGCTAGCGTTTGATTTTGCTCTTGGAGTTGTTGAATTTCTTCATTTGTCCTTTGTACAAATGCTGCAGTCTGCGAACTCCTCTCGCCCGGTTGTCTAGCCTTAGGTGGCCTCAAAGCAGCTCTGCCGAACCCTCTGATATATTTGCCCCTCAGCGGACGACTGTATGTTAGTATATAGGCTTAGTTCATCAAGTCTTCCTCCTCTTGCGGCGTCATCGGGTCGTTGTGGGTCGCACACTACTCAGTGAACAATCTCTGGACGCAATCCTGAAAGTAATGAAATAAACATTAATATGATTTTAAGGACCGATAATCTAAAATATAGACATTCTTAAAATTACCTGGTGCTTCTTCAATTCCGTGTCTTGGACGTCTGCGTAACGTTGAAAGTGGTTCTCTATGTTCGCCAAAATAGGTATCAGACCTTGTTTCTCCCTTTCTCTCAACAACTCCACGGACGAGCTTTTGAATGATATTGGACCAGAGTTGTGATTTGCTTTTTTCTTTCAGTGCTCAGCCATTTTCGCCCCTAACTCCTAGCCAAATACATAAAATGAATTTAATTAAAAAATAATAGGTACAATATTTAAATAAAAGTTTACAAGTTCGAGAGAAATACCCGCATCAATTTGGAGTCATAATGCTCCACGAGCCACCTCCACTGGTCCTTCTTCCCGGCCAGCTTGTTTGGGATACCATTGTGCTGAAGCACGCCACGATAGACATTGTAAAACCTCTTGTAATCATTTTTCCGTTGCTTATTCGCGGCCCGTGCTCGCTCATCTATCCATTGCAGCAGTGACGGGGAGCGAAAGTCTACATCGTATGTGCTCTGCATGAGATGAAAAACAATAGGTCAATATATTTGACAAAGAATGAAAATTAAATATTTAAAAAAAAATGTACCTGCAATTTGTCCATGAACTCCATCCTCAACTCCTGTGGCACATCACGCCACTGTCGATACCGAATCGGGACAGTGGACCGAAAAATGGACCCTGTGACATTCACGAGTCGCTCATAGGTATTATTTTTTTACTTCCAGTCCTTCACAATAGAAAGTTGCAGGTTTTTCGACTATCGAAGTTTTAAATTCTTTCGTCTCAAACTATCGGCCGCGTCTCGTTCCAGTCAGTAGAAACATCACCCCCTCATTTTATTCAGTCCTGTCCACCCGTCCACGACAGCCGAGGCTGGTGTGTTTACATCAAAATACAGCTCCCGGTCAAATACTTCCGGCTCGTCTAGTCGTTGTCGTCTTGACGGGCTGGGATCTTGTCGTGGACCCACAAGAGGGCACGAATGGATCGACTCGTGACCAAAGTCGGCAACAGATGCAGGAGTACGATGGTGGGGAGAAGGCGAGGGAGACTCGTCAGGCTCATCCAGGAACCTGTCTGCCCAAAAATCTAGACCATGCCTTTGTACCTCGGTCTTGTCGCGTAAACCGACCTCGGATTCCTACGGGGATATGGGTGTAGGTTTACTCTCACCTATGGTTATTCCAGGAAGGGATCGCCTTTATCCTATATCCTCCGCATGTATGGCTGCCACAGCGGCCGGGTCGAGCTCGACAGTGTGATGTTAACCTATATCTTGAACAGACAATGCACGAGAGAACGGATTTTCGACACATAATCTTCATGCCCTTCCATATCGCTATTGTTGGATGCACTACTAATATATTTTTCTATGTCTGGTGGTATGTCGGCAATCTGAACGGGCGGTATAATTGATTGGAACTGAAAACCGCAAAGATCAATTGTAATTCCTCCCGGCCTGTCAATCTCAATTTTGTTCGTGTTTGGCTCTTGGTAAGACTCGTTCACTTCGTACATGGGGGCTTCTTCGGCTCTACGGGCTAGTGTCTTTGGGTTGTAACAACCCCTCTGGCTGACAAAGTTCAAAACTTTCCACCCGCGACCAGTTCTCGGATCTTCGACATAGAAAAATTATTTTGCCTTTAAGGCAAGACAGAAAGGGTTCTCCATGTGACAATTGGTTGTCATGTTATCCGACATCAACCCCCGATCATGCCTTAACTTGCTCTCATCGTACCATCTACACTTGAACACAACCACATGCAAACTCTGGGGGTATTTAAGTACGCATACGTCTAGAAGAACACCAAAATATGTCTTGTCGATCTCTTCTATCATTATTCCTAAATTCTGATTCACTCTCCTTTCGTCTAATCATTGACAAACAAACTTCACGCCATATACCGTACATTGTGAATATATACTCGAACTCTGGGGTCCATGAACAAGCAACGTCAATTCATTCTTATACCCAGGATGTTGCATCTGTAATGACAATAAAATTTGGGTTAAGTCAAAATTTTTGAAGGTAATTAGTACACGCGATTTCTAGATTTGAGCACATACACATTTTGCGAAATTTTTGTTGAAGGAAATGACCCAATCTTCAGTGCTGCCATTGAGTTGTTTCCTTTTGAACCAGTTTTCATGCGTGTCTCCGAATGTATCCATCTCTGCGCAATTCTCCGTGACTGTCTAATGGGCCAAAAACAACTCATCTCTTGGCAATTTTGAATTGCGAACAACGCTCCGCAGTTCAATCAACTGCGACACTACCGAGAGGTCATGAACCATGGCTGCATTTACTGCGCCAGGAATGAACGAGGTACCCCGATTTAGGTACATGTGAGTAAAAATAACGGACTCGTGCATCAAGTATTGTTGGGCTATGCACCCTTTAGGATACCGCATGTTACGCACACTTCTCTTGTACTCACCGAGTTGCCTGCACGTTAAAGCATAAATTCAAGTTTATTTAGGATGAAATGAACTGTACTAGTCCAATAACTTAAAAATCTCATACCTTTCAACCGGAAACATTCACGTGAAGTGAACTGGTCTAGTTCGAAAAACCTGATCTGCAAGATGTATAGGTAGGTGTGCCTGTATTGTGAAGAATGCCGGGGGAAAATCATCTCCAACTTGCACTGAATCATCTGGACGTCTTCTCTCATCTGGAGAAGGGTGGATTTTTTTAACTCCCTGGCACACAATTTTTGGAAAAATGTTCCCAACTCGACCAATACGTCTGCCACGTCTGGATCGACGTATTTTCGAATCATAATGAGAAATATCATATGAATCAACACGTGATAGTCGTGCGTCTTGAGCCCGTAAAATATTTTGTCTTCCTTTATTTTACTCTTTAGACTTCCCACATCCACTAGGGTATTTTACCATCCTTAGATGGTCAAGTACTTCTCAACGATCTTTTGGCTTCACAACATACCCTGCCTGAGGGAGAACCCATTTTCCAACATTACCATGTACATGCCATAGATGCGGTCGCACGTTCAAACCCTGTAGCGTGAACCGGGCCTTCTCATCATCTTTAATCTTCCTACCAACTCCCATAACGGTGCTCATAACATTGTCGCATCACATCAAGGGCATGTCTGACTTGATGAGTCTTCCAATAATCTAGCTGCCATAATACACTTTTGTGCGTTCAACAGTACTTCTCCCGAGTGGCCCTGAGTTTCAACAACATGTCTAAACTCTGTACTGGATATTCATTTTGCAATATGAATGAAAAAACTTCCTCCCCAGAGCAGATACGAGGCGCGTCTCTTTCTTAAACTGTTCCATTAAAAGGTTGTCTCGCCGACGCAATCGATGACTTCGATGTAAGTACCTGCGTGCACCCAAGTACGACGTTCTCCCCCGTTTATGAGTTGAATCAATGTCGTCCATGCATATAGGACAAGACTTGTAACCTTCTGTCTAAATTCCACCCAACATTCCTAGCCCTGGATAGTCGCTAATAGTCCGCATCACTGCAGCACTCATTTGGAAAGCTTCATCCTTAAACCCAACATTCCTAGCCCCGTTTGCTGGATGTTCGAGTGTATCATCGTCCACCCTCTTCCGCTCCCCGTGCCAACACATCCACTCAGACGTCTCGGGTACGGCAAATAGTCGCTGCAAACGCGGTGGCAATGAAAAATACCACAATGTCTTTTTTGCTACAATCGAACTTCCAGCGTATTCGTACCGACAATCTCCACATACTGAACACTCTGTGGAATTTATTTGCCCTTTTTAGTACAATATGCAACTGTGGTAACATGCATCATATTTCACCAACGACAATTCTATTGACTTCAATTTCTGTTTTGCTAATGCGTAGTTTGCCACATGCGCATTGGGTTGCAGCAACTTGCTGGAAACGTATGTAGCTACATCGTCAAATGTCATGTCTATCATCCCCATCTTATGTTTGATTGACAGAATTTGCAGCAGTGCGGCCAACGATGTATCATCACTACCAGCATACAATGGTTTCTCCATCTCTGCCACCAACCACTTGTACTTTGTTGTCGTTGCTTTAGCAGCATCAACATCTACTTGAATCGTCATATCAGTTGCTTCTCCAAGTTGTTCAACTCTAACATCTCGATCTGGGACTACATCATGCACGAACTGATGAACATGATCAACCACGGGACTGTGAACATGGGAATAACGAAGATCCTGATTACTGCTCTCCCCGACTTCTCCCACTTCGCCATGTTCGGTTCATATTGTATAGTATCTCATGAACCCTTTACTAAATAAATGTGTACAAATGGTCGACATCTTGTGGAAACGAAAATTACAACATGTCAAACACGGGCACTTGAATCTATCTGGGCCGTATTGTATAGCATTTTCTCTCGCAAAAATTACGAAACTACTAACACCTCTCTTGAAAGCATTTGTTGACCTATTCATTCCCATCCACGATCGATCCATTTTCATCTACGTTTTAAACAATCACTAATTACTAAATCACACTACTATATCTAAATTTTATTTCGAAATAAAACGATATATATATACATAACATACATACATACCTTATAATGGACGAATGATGTGCACGTACGATGTCTCTGGTATTCTTGATGCGTTTATTTGCCTCTATAATATATCTCCCCACATATATTTGAACCCTCAATTTTGGAAGAAATACCAATTCTCTAAACTCCCACAACACAACACAACACCAACTTTCTGTAATTTATAGGCAGAAACACAACAACTGCGCACCCTCCAAATGTACGCAGTCACAAGTTAAGGACAGCGCACATTCACAGTATGCACAGTTCTTAGCAACGGTCGGTCTCATAACGACTACAACCAAAGCCGATGGTTGCCAACGGTCAGCAATTTGGGGAAATTATTCAAACTGCGCACTCAAATTTAAGTGCGTAATTGTTATATTGTAATTGCACATTTTAATGTGCGTTGTCCTTACCTTAACTACTGACAACACACATATGTTGTGCGCTGTTCTTGCCGTAGCTTACACCTGCGCTCGTGCTCTATGTGCGCAGACGTCAAGACAATATGATGTAGTGGTTCACCTCTCTTGGACCTAGCAGTAGCTGAAGATTGAAGACAACCTTCTAACCAGACGAGCCGGACCGGTTTGGCAGAAATTTTATTCTCAAGCTAGCCAAACCGTTGGTTGAAGAATATTTTAGTTATTTCACAAGTTTTTTTTTACGGAGCGAGACAGAACATATTTTGGTGACCTTACAAATTAAATTAGAAAAATCATGACTTAAGTGAGAATATAAACTTTTTTTAGTGACTTATATAAAATTACTCCCATTGTTAATGATGTTTTTGTACAAATCAAAATTTGTAAAATTGTCTAGTAAAGTGAATATGTAGAATAGAAGAATAAGATCAAATGTTGACTATTAATCACTAAATTCTTTAGACCTTAATTTTTATAGAAGTTTAAAACGAGAGAATATTTATTAATCTCCAAAAAGTATTCGCTTATTTCTAAACATATATGCTATAATTCTTTTTAAAAAGATTTCTTTCGATGGAAAATATGCTATAGTTATTTAATTATTAATCTATTAAAAGTAAGAAGTAAAGTCTACCCATGTATTAATTAATGATTACGGTAATAGATACCCATTCATCAAATTTCAACACTTTTTTTTGAAAAACAAATTTCAACACTTAAAGTTTTAGAAATAATTATGTATAAGAGTTTTATTTATGACAAATAAATGAGAACTAGTTGACATTTCGCACTGCAATAAACGAAAGTAAACATGTCACAAGACACAATAACCAACTGAATTCACAAATATTGCGTCTTCACATACGTCACCAATAAAGAATTAAACAAGAAGGGTATGTATGTGACTGAGTTCCATGAATACGGAGTAGGTATAGGCCCGGTTTTAAAGAAGGGACCATTGTGGCCGCGGACAGGTGGTGTCATTTGATTTCGTCAACCTATGTTCAAGTTGTATATTAAAGTTTGACAAATGGATATTTTAACCTAACTATACACTTCTATCACTTTCATACATTTTTTTTTCTTTTTTTCAATACCTTTAATTACATTTTGGGACACTTTACTCTTAAAATACTAAAAATACTGAAACTATCCCTGAAATTAAACCAAAATTAAATATGATCTAATCTGGTCCAATTTCAATTGTACAAAAATACGAAATTACTCTCAACTATTCATCAAATTTTCAAGTGAATGTCACTCTCTCCACCTCCTCCCCCTCTCCCTCCTCTTCCTCACCCTCGGTAACGGCCCGGAGAAGTGGTTGTGCTCCGCAGAGAAGGAGAGAATGGGCAGCGCGAAAAACTCCTCCGGTAAGGAGCCAGAGAGCGAATTGAAGGAAATGAACAGAGACTTCAAGTTCTAGAGAGGGAGTTGTTGGAGAGGTCGAGAGAGGTGAAGGAGATGAGGTGACATCGACTCCAACAAACACCGCAAACCCTAACCCTAATTGGGTCTCGACGGAATCGAAGTGGTTGTTGGCGGTGGCGAAGGGGAGGACAGAGACGAGGGTGAGGAAGAGGAGGGGGGAGGCGGAGGTGGAGGAGGAGGAGGAGGTGGAGAGAGTGGCATTTAATTGAAATTTTGATGAATGGTTGAGGGTAATTTCTTATTTTTACACAGTTGAAATTGGACCAGATTACACTAGATTTAATTTTAGTTCAATTTAAGGGGTAGTTTCGATATTTTTAGTATTTTAGGAGTAAAGTGTCCCAAAATGTAATTCAGGTACTGAAAAAAAGAAAAAAAAGGGTAGGGGTATGAAAGTGACTAAAATGTATATTCAGGTGCACAAAAGTGTTCTTTTCCCTTAAATTTTAGTCTTGATGACTGTTTTTATTTAGGATATTTGTCCCCGTTAAACCTTGATATACTTGATTTTTTCATGACTTTTTGACATCCAATTATCAAATGAATGATTATGTTAGCGGTGACTAAATTTCCATTTCGTCTCACGGAACTCAACTATGTTAAGTGTTATTTTTAAAAAAGACTAAAATGCCTTTATTTTATTTTCAAAATTTTAAATTCATGCTACTCACTTTTAAACTTAATACAATGTGAAAAGACCCTTTTTATTTTCCAAAATAAATTTTAATCTCATTCTTTTACGAGTCATAAAAATAAAAGATCTGAAGGTACAAAAATTATGATGGAAAAGGGTTCCCTCATCGCCTATAACCATAGAGTGTCGCCTCTCTGTGTGGTTGCCAACATCTTCACCAGATGGTCCGTCGAGATTGAGAGCTTAGTAAGTGCTAAATTACACCACTTTTCAACACTAATTTTTCACATTTTGACCTAATTTTTATCCCACAAAAACTCATACATTTTATCTCTTTTGCTTCACGACCACTTTGGATGAAAAATTCGGATTTTTAGGTTACAAATGACATATTTTGGAGAATATTTAAGGCTTCCCAAGGGCCACGGGACCGTGACCGGAAAAGGGCAATCTCGTGGCAATCAACCTGGGCCTCAACAACCCAACAAAGAAGCCCAAAGAAGGACTACACTGTGGCCACTCACCACTTCAGATCGTGGAGAAATCATGACCGAGACTTGCATACGAAGTTGTTGACCGTGGCCGTAGCCACGGTACATGTTTACCCCGTGGCCAATGGACCAGTCTTCCAGTCAGACTTCGTGGACGCTAAAAACAAGGCACGTCCTGCCACGGTCTCGTGGCGATTCGGCCATGACCCCGTAGCTGGTCGAAAACTTTTTACTATTAAAGGGCTTCACCGCATTTGTGAAAAATATCAATTATTCCACATTTACACTTCCAAAAAAGGATTGAGAGCTGAGTCTGCATCAGAGAGTTCCCAGAAGCTAGGGGTTTCCAAATACGATTAACCCGAACCGACGGCTAAAATGGAAAACCGAACCGGTCGTGTCCGGTTTTCATATTCCGAAACCAAAACCGACCGGAATTTGGTAGAGACCGGACTTTCGATCAACCGAAAATTTCAGTCTGTTTTGACGGTTAACCAAATCTGATTATACTTTTAAAAAGAATTAAAATTTACTAAAAAAAATATCTCAAAACCCTAGTTTCTCCTCTCCGCCGTCACCACCCCCTCTGTAACCATCATCTCCTCCACGTTGATAAAAAAGACTAAAAAGTAAGCAGATCTGAACCCGAAAAACCTATCATATCAAGAGTTGGTCAAGGAGAGGAGAGAAACGGAAATCGTATCAAGTGTGATGATACCGAAAATCATCAAGATTGAGATTTGAATTGATTTTATTTGAGTATATGATGATGAGAAGATGGAGCCGAAGATGAAGGAGTATGAAGATGAAGGGGTGGTTATGAGATAGATGAAATCCTATAATCTAGAGAATAACGGAGAGAGGGGACATCCGAAAGAGAGAGAGAAAACGTGAATTGGTGGTGTGTAATGATAATTATAATAATAAAGAGAAGACAGGGAGAGAATAATATTTGATTTGAGAGTTGTGATATATGTGTTGGGATGTGGGAGTGGGAGAGAAAAGAAAGGGAAAAATGTGGAGGTGAGTGAGCCATGTGACTACTTGAAGACCATTGATCTATGAAGATCAACTGTTGTGATTAAAATTTGATTTATTGGCTGGATGAGTACCAGTTTATACCAGTTAGCCATGGTTATCAAAATAAAAAACCAAAAACCGGACCGATTCTTACCAAATTGAAACCAAATCTTTACCGGTTCGTCCCGGTTCCGGTTCTATTCGGTCCAGTTTGGTTTGGTTCTGGTCTGTTTGTCAGTTTTCGGCTTTATACGGACACCCCTACTAGAAGCATCAGGAGCCATTCCATAAATCTATCGTTCAAGCTATAGAGGAATCAAGAGATCATCAAAGCCAATTCCATGTAATAATTATCATGTTTGAGAATTAAATCTAGGTTTTTCTTTCTATACATTTAATTCAAATACATGTTTATTATGCTTTTATATGTCAATTTTGAGATTGAATTTGTTATTCATATGAATACTTGATTTTATTTATGATTAAATATGAAATCTATGTTAAATTAATTCACATACCAGTATGATTATTTTGCACATGAACATGAACAATCGAACTATTTTGGGATTGAGGCTGAAATTTATGAACGATGATTTAGGAAAATTTAGGTGATTAATTATTATGCTTGATGCGCCGAAGAGGGTGATTTCAATTAATTTGTAATTAATGTTTCGTTCCATTAATTCCGAATAGATTGATTAAGTTTATTAATATTCATCCGGGAGAGGAGTTTGTAAATGCAAATGATATCTGAAAGTCGGGTTGAAATCCTCATTAGAGATAGTGGGTTAACATGGTAATAATGGTCATAGGTGACACACAACGAAAGTTAAGAGAATTTACAAATCGTAATGTTTCTCAACCGGTTAAATCATTGACTAGGGATAGCGTGGTTTCTTAGAAAGAGAAAGACAATTTATTCACCTAGGAGGGGGTTCTAGGTAGAATAGAAATTCTCCTTACCTCCTTGAAGTAGAAACACCAACAAGCATATTTTAAACTCAATTTATCTTTCCAAATTTATTATATATATGTTGATTGTCTCGACCCGTGTTAGATTAAATTGAATATTATTATTTATTTGATCTTGCATGTTTATTTTATGTTTTGTTAATCATCGAACTTAAACCAACATTTTTGACTCACTAAGATTAATTTAAAAGTTAAGTTCTAGTGCTTAAAATAAATAATTCATTATCCTTTGGGTTCGATAAACTCGGGGTCATATATTACAACCCTATATTACTTGTGACCAATACATTCCCGTAAGTCCGAGATTTGGCTCGCATCGTTTCACGTGTCCGGTTTTGGGTGCATCAAGTTTTTGGCGCTATTGTCGAAGACAGTTGCTATTTATTTTAACATTTATAATTTAATTTTCAAATTTTATTAATACGTATTTGTTCCTGAAAATTTTATTTCCTTGAAATTAGAAAAACTTATTTATGCTTACTTTGTGGTTCATTCCTTATTATGAGGTTAATTCCCTTTTTACTTAAAACTACATAGTATAGTTAATTGTCATCATGAGAAACACATGTCAGACAAAGGAAGGGGTCAAAACTTTCAAGAAAAAGGAACTGCCTAGAGACTTATGGATTATTGGACGCCATATTTCGCACAAGTCAGATTTGGAGTGGTGAAACCAGCAATCAATATGAATCATATGGAGACTGCCCGAGCAATGATATATAAGAGCTTGTGGCCTAGTCCAAGTCTTTTCTCCATGTAATCTTCTGTTTAGCAATAAAAGACATTTTCTTTATTATTGTGTTGTAATAATGGGTCAAGTGAGAATTTCATCTAAAGTCATTGAGTGTGTCATCAATCTTTAGATACTATGAAATTATTCTTGACTAATCTCTAGTCGAATACTTATCCATAAGTGACTAGCGTGGGGATGACTTACGATCAAGTTCTGCTGATCTAGGTAATGGGATTACCAAATTCATATCACGGATATCATTTGGGAGATGGTATTAGATGACCCGACTTGGAGTATGACGCATAGATTAAGTCACCAATGCATACTCCGTCGTCGTGTGATCACTGCCTTAAGACCTTGGAGTGAGTGACTCACATGCACGTCACTCCAGTAGTTTGACATGCTTCAAATGCTACCTGTAACAGGGTAGTCATAACGGGCATCGTTGGCTATTGGAAGGACTCTAGTGGGAGCGCACATTGCGTCCGAAGGGATTTGTTTCCCCACGGATTTGCGTCCGAAGGGTATGGTTCTAGGCCCCTTCATGAGCATGATTGATGAAGTGTGCGGCTGCACCAGTTACGTATCAGTCATCTCGAAATTCAAGGAACTAGATCGAATACATGAGGATGACGGCTCTATGCCTCATTTCGATCTCATACACCTTAAAGAAAACAAAGGGTTAGTGATACAGATGACATATAGGAGATATCAAATCGATACCTCATGGACATTGGGTAATCACTACGTCTTACTAGAGACCACTTGTGATGGATCAGGTGAAATGACATTTCACGCCGATATGCCAATGGGTCACGGCCCTACAGGGTCACACACTAGTGGAAAGAACCGAAGCATCTCGATTGGACTCAAGAGGTCCAAAATAGGTGGATAGAAATGTAGCCAACATGTGCAACCGATGACAAAAGATAATGCAACCGACCCATTAACAAAGGCTCTCTCATAGCCTAAACATGAAAGCCATGTAAGGTCAATGGGTTTACGTTGGGATTTAGATTGGAGCTAGGGGCAAGTGGGAGATTGTAAGAGCTTGTTCCCTAGTCCAAATCTTTTCTTGTAATCTTCTGTTTAACAATAAAAGCATTTTCATTATTATTGTGTTTTAATAATGAGTCAAGCGATATTTTTATCCAAAGTTATTGAGTGTGTCATCACTAATAGTAGAACCTTTAGATACTACGAAATTATGCTTGCAAATCCCTAGATGAATACTTATCCATAAGGGACTAGCGTGAGGATGACTTAAGATCAAGTTCTGCTGATCTAGGTAATGGGATTACCAAATTCATATCATGGACATCATCTAGGAGATGGTATTGGATGACCTGACTTGGAGTATGGCGCATAGATTAAGTCACCTACGCATACTCTATCAACGTGTGATCACTGCCGTAAGACCTTGGAGCGAGTGGTCCAAACGTTGCTTGTAACAGGGTAGTCATAACGGGGATCATTGGCTATTGGACGGACTGTAGTGGGAGCGCACATTGCGTTCGAAGGGATTTGTTTCCCCCACGGTGAGACGTGGTGAAGGGTATGGTTCTGGGCCCCTTGATGAGCATGACTGATGAAGTGTGTGGCCGCACCAATTACGTATCAATCATCTCGGAATTCAAGAAAATAGATCCAATACATGAGGATGACGGCTTTAAGCCTCATTCGATCTCATACGCCTTAAAGAAAAAAAAGGGTTAGTGATACAGATGACAGGAAGGAGATATTTGTATCGGTACCTCGTGGACATTGGGTAATCACAACGTCTTACTAGAGACCACTTGTGATGGATCGGGTGAAATGACGTTTCACACCGACCTGCCAATGGGTCATGGGACTACAGGGTCACACGCCAGTGGCAAGAACTGAAGCTTCTCGATAGGACTCAAGAGGTCCGAAATGGGTGGAATAAAGTATGGCCTGTGAGTGGTGTGGTGTCGATCGATGCACGCCACATAGGGTGTCGATCGACACCTTGGTGGTGTCGATCAGGGCCATCGCCAATAGGTTTTCGATCGACACCTTCCCGGTGTGGATCGGGCCGTCGTCAATGGGGTGTCGATCGACACCTCTGTTCTTAGAGGTGTGTCGATCGACACAATAGGCGGACGAGTTGAGCCCTAGAGGTCCTCACCCAAGCCTATAAATAGAGTATTGGGGTGAGAGCCTCCATAAGCTTGATAGAGCATATTTGCTATTCACCCAAAGAATTTTCTTCTAAATCTCTCATTGAGAATAGAAGAACAAGAGAGAAAGAGAGGCCACCAAGAAAGCTAGTGATTCTTGTGGAGGTCTTAGCTTCGCAAGGTTCGAGCTCGGTTGTGTGTGCACACGTAGAGAGTGAGCTCGATTGCTTGCTTGGGATTCGAAGAGGACAAGTTTGCTAGACATATCTGGAGGTAAAAGTTCTCATCTTTATTATAGTTCATGATTCATCTAGTGTAAGCATAAGATCCTTGAGGGGTTCAGGTCAATGATTCCAATTCTGTGCGCTTAACCCGCTAGGGAACCCCAATAGTGGTATCAGAGGCTATGTTGCTCTCTAGATGAATCATTGTGCATGATTTATGGTAAAAATGCATGCTTGATGATATGTGATTGTTGCCATGATTATTTTATGCATGAATCTCTATTTCTTCTCTTGGTTTTGTCTCATGGCAAAGTAAAAATCCGATCTTGATCGTTCTTCGGATAAAGTCAGGGTTTTTATTTATTTTCGGGTGTTATTTCGGTTGGGAATTGGCGTACTTGGTGCATACAATCATTCATGGGCCTCGGGAATCGACCCGTGTGAAATCAGATCGAGAATCGGGCTCGAGAATGACCAATTTTGGATCGGGTCGAGGAGGGTGTCGATCGACACCTCTCCTCGGTTTCTTCGCCCAAGTCAAGGGCTGTCGATCGACACAACTTGGCTGCTTGGGGTGGCGATCGACACTTAGTGTCGATCGATACTTCTCGGACCATGAAGGATGGCGATCGACACCCATGAACAGAGGGGTTCGGTTCGAGTCAAAATTTCGACCTTGAGGCAAATCGAAAGGTTGAATGGGATTGTTTAATTTCTATATTGATTCCATGAATATACTCAATCCTCGATATGTATTAAATGGTTTTGATCGAGTATATAACAATATCAAAAACTATTTTTCCGTCGAGATAAAGTACGTTCTCGAGTTTCCACGGGTTGATGACCGAGAAACCGGAGGACCGCATTGTTGTGTCGTTCAATGTATTCGGTACATTGTTGGCACATTATGTTGAACTTTTTGTATCCCCCAACGACCTATTAGGGTTTTGCTCGATACACCGGAGTTTTAACATACCGGTTGATGAAGTGATTACATCAAGCGGCGGTGGGGCCGGGTCCTTGCGATTAGTTTGAAGAACCGATTCCCGGATTTCATCGAAAAACACGGGAGTCTCGGTTTAGGATTTCTAGATCGGGACATTCGAGTGCCGAGTGAGATCGATACAGTAAAATCATAAAGGTTAAAATACGATTTAATGTGATTGATAACATGTATTGTGTGACAACATATATGTTTGATAACATGATATGCTTGCAACATGCGTAAGTTAGATGACATGTTATATAGCTAAAGCCGATCAAGACAAGAGCGTTTATATTGCATTTGATTTGTAATTATAAAATGGCGATTTGTGCCATCTTACAATTTGGGTTGTATATATTTTGCGACGAGATGCGTCGTAGTTTACATATATTATAATTACACCCGACCTGCGAGCCGTTGATATATTTTGTAAATGCACTTCTCGGAGATGGCACGTTGGGAGTCTTGGAGATGACATTGAGTCGTGGAGACGTCAAGAAGCCAGTGGGAGCGTCACCAAGGATGAAGAAGACTTGTTTAGTTGTAATCTTCACCCTTAGGATGTGACCCCGATCTTTATGAACTGGCCCCATAAAGATCGAACCTAGATATGGGTTTAGGCTGTACATGTTTAAATTGTGCTTTTTAGAATTGCATGATTAGTAATGTAAGTTTATTTTATATGTATGAGAGCATGATAAGTTTAAACGTACATATGTTTTGCTTGTCTAAAATTGGTTAAATAACGTAAACTTGGACATACAAAACTATGTGAAGCATGAAACATATCATCGTACTCGGTACAGATGAAGAGTTGTCATGTAGAAAATGTACTCAATGTATGTCTCGCAAAACTTGATCATATCACAATGAAATTGAGTCATGCGATGATGTTATCCAATTTTGACACTCAATGAAACTGCGTAACCACGAACGTCGTGTGCGTTTGTAGTGCGTTCGTGGAAACAAAGCTTGTAGAGGTGGACAGTTTTGTTTGGGGTGTAGATGCATTAGCTCTCTCTAATTCAAGTTCTGGTCCACATGTCGTTAATTGGTTGACTCAACTAGGCCATGAGCGTCGTGTGCGTTAACAGAGCGTTCATGGAAGCAATGATAGAGGATGCAGAGAGATTTTGTAAGGGAGTAGGTTCATTAGCTCTCTCGAATTAAGATGTGGTCCACATATCTATGATTGCGCCGGCCTAGAGCATTAGATAGAACAATGTCAATGTACTTTGTACATATGTTCTAGCCAAGAGTCAAACACGGTGTGATTGGAAAGTACTCCTAACTAGATAGCTTAATTGAAGCGTTGATGCATTAGCTCACTTTAAGAGGGTAAATCAAGGGTCTTGATTCTTGATTCTTACGAAGGATCAAAATGGTCAAGGTTTTGCAACATATCTTCATGGATAAATTCAGAGTCTAACTTGAATTTATTGATATGTGTAGTTAATGGCAACGAGCCAAACACACATCGTGTCACTAAGGTCGATCCTGGAGAAGGAGAAGCTTAGTGGTGCGAACTTCCTCGACTGGGAGCGTAATTTGAGGATTGTCCTTAAATATGAGAGGAAGGAATATGTACCTGACGAGCCCATTCCCCCTGTGCTAGATGTTGGTTCCATGAGGAATGTTAGAGATGCTCACCAAAAGCATCTTAACGACTCGCTCGATGTGGGATGCATCATGAGGACAATGGAGGCTGATCTCCAAAAACAACTGATGGATATCAGTCCAGACTCATTTGCCATCATGTTACAGCTTAAGGAGATGTTCAAGGAGCGGGGTAGGATCGAAAGGTTCAAGTCCGTTAAGGGTTTGATGTTCACTAAGATGCCATCTTGAGAGTCGGTCAACCGTCACGTTCTAAAGATGAAGGGTCAATTCGAACACCTTGCCCGCCTCGGTGTTGAATTTACTAATGAGTTAAAGGTAGACATGATCCTGTCAACTCTCCCTTCCATGTATGATGGGTTCATCATAAACTAAAACATGCATGACATGAACAAGACCATCGTTGAGCTCCATGGGACATGACATGAACCTTAAAGGTAAGACCAAGGAGATAATGATCGTGAAAAAAAGGGGCATTAGCTTCAAGAAAGCTAGTGGGAGCTCGGTCAAGTCCTTCACACCGATTGAGGGAAGAGGAAAGGGTCCCATGGTCCAGGTGGCCAAGCCTAAGCTAAAAGACAGAGGTAAAGCCAAGTTGGACGTGAAGGACGTCGTTTGCTTCTTTTGCAATCAGCGTTGTCACTGGAGGAGGGACTGCAAGTAGTTACTAGAAGAACAGAAGAAGGCCGGTGCGGCTGGCGCTTCAGGTATTTACGACATTGAAGTAAATATGTCTACTAACTCTGGCTGGGTGCTAGATTCCGAATCTCAATCTCATATTTGGGTTGATGCGCAGGTGCCAGAAAGTAGACGAGATTTGGTTGGGGATGAAGCGGACATACGGGTTGCATATGACAAGAGTGTCGTGGCAACAACCGTAGGGGTCGTTCGTCTCAGTCTCCCATCGGGCATTCTTTTAGTTTTAAACAATGTTTATTGTGTACCCTCTTTCCATAAAGACATCATTTCTATTTTTGTTTTAGACATTGAAGGTTTCAATTTTGTTATTTACAATGGTCTTTTCAAGATTTACAGAAAGAATGTTTGTTATGGGGAAGCATTGCTTGTTAATGGTCTCTATGTTTTGAAAACTAGTGACATCAACGAGAATGAGGTATACAATGTGAATACCAAAAGGCTCAAGGTTGATGAATCGAGTGAGACTATAGGGTTTTTGAGCGTTCTTTAACATCGAGATAGCAGAAGCATTAACAAAAGCAATTCCAAACCTTGTCCAAGAACATGAACCATTAACAAGGCAAAATCTATTCCACAAGAAATTTACCTTTAAGTCTTTGTTGAATCGATAAAAAAGAACTTTGTGATCTTCTTCTCTAGAGCAAGTCCACACCAAGGGGATGATCTTCAAGATCCTTCACTTAATGCCTACTAGAACAATTAAATGAAGAACAAGAGAGCAAGAAGAGAGGAGAGCAAGGGGTGGCCGGCCAAGGAGAGAGGGAGAGAGATTGTGAGAGTGTGTTGTGTAATTAATTCACTTGATATTTCTCTACTTCATCAATCTCATAAGCATGGGTCTAAAAGGTGATTGGTATGGGCTTAAAGGTGTCATTACCCATACCCCTTAAATCACTCACCTCTTAATCAACAATCACCAACTAAGCATGTTGTGTTGTGGCCCCCACCTTTGGACCCACCAAAGTGGCCGGCCATGTTGGGCTAATTGGGCCCAAAATGGGCCCTTGTTGGGCCGGTCATGTGACCTCATGGACCGAGCCCAATGGGCTTGCCCATGTGGTTTCGTGCCGTGTCCAAAAGTCGCCCGACCCTTTTTGTCGTTACTTATCAAATAAAGTCCGACGCGACATCGACGAAAAAATTTCAATTTTCTAGATTCGCTAATTATTCTCTCACACCAAACCTATGATTCAAAACCTTCAGTTTTGTCCATATATTGCTCCTCAAGAAACGTTAAGGTTTCCTTGTCTCAAGTTATCCGTCTTGTATGTGTGTGACCCACGAGGCTCAAGCCACCGTTGGCAGATCGGCACAAAAGATCTCTCTTGTCCGATCCATCATAAGTGGTCTCTAGTAAGATGTTATGATTACCCAAGGTGCATGATGATCGATGATTCGATTTAACCTTGTGCGTACAAGTCACTATCCTATTATCTCTAGACATCCCGATTGATCACAAGGCATAGAGTCGTCATCCTTGTTTAATCAATCATTGTTACTTGATATGTGAGATGGCTGAGAACTGATAACCCGTATCACTGGCATGGCCATGCTCTTTCTCTCAGTCACTCTCCATCAAGAGACCTTTAACGGATATCTTTCCCATACCATAGTACGAGGGATAAATCCCTTAGCCGTCTTTCGTGTCACTCATGCAATCTGTTCCGCCACCCAATCATGCCCGTTATTGCAATCCTGTTACGGAAAGCGTTAGGCGCAAGTTAAAGCCGCACGTACATTGCATAACGATCACAAAGACTCCTTGGTCTAAGGATATCGTGACAAGCTATCGCATTTGAATATGTTCATGGCTTAATCTGCGAAACACTATTCAAAGTGGGTCGTCCGATATGAATCACCTTATGGTATGTATGATATGATTCTGGGATCCCTCATCCCTATGAAAAGTAGAACTACGTCATTGAGAACCATCCTCATACTGGTCGCTTCTATTGAAGCGTATATTGACCAGGGACTCGTTAAGTGTGATCCGTACAGATTTATGTTTCTACTACTTTAGTGGTCATAAATCAGATCATGCTTCACATATTACTTCAACACATAAGTAATACAAAGCCTTTTTATTTATTACAAACGATGATAATTATACATAGACATTTACAAACCACTAGCAATTGGACTAGGGCACAAAAATGCTACCAATCTCCCACTTGCCCCTAGTTCCAATCTAAGTCCCAGTCTATACCTATTGACCTAACATGTTTATCATGTTTCGCTTGAGGAAGAGCCTTGGTCAAGGGGTCGGCTGTGTTATCATCAGATGCAACGTAGTGGATCTTCACGTCACCTCTAGCAACTATGTCGCGGATGATGTGATACTTCCTGAGTACATGTTTGGATCTGTCATGTGCCCTGGGTTCCTTAGCTTGCGCAATGGCCCCGGTGTTGTCACAATATAAGTCCACTGGGTTAGATGGGTTTTGAATTACACCTAACCCAACCATGAAGTTCCTGATCCATACAGCCTCTTTTGCCGCTTTCGATCCAGCAATGTACTCATCTTCGGTTGTAGAGTCGGCAATGGTGTCCTGCTTCTTGCTTTTCCTGCTGAATGCTCCACCGTTCAACGTAAACACATATCCCAACTGACTCTTAAAGTCATCGGGGTCTGTCTGGAAACTAGCGTCGACATATCATTTCTTCCCCCGTATACAAGAAAAGCGTCTTTGGTTTTTCTCAAATATTTGAGAATCACCTTGACGGCAATCCAGTGTTCCTCACCGGGTTTGGATTGATGTCTACTGGTACATCTTAGGGCAAAGGAGACATCCGGTCTCGTACATATCATGGCATACATTATGGACCCTATAGCCGAAGCATATGGGATCTCATTCATTCTTGCTAGCTCTGCAGGTGTCTCAGCACACTGCTTCTTGCTAAGCTTTATGCCATGACGCATGGGCAGCAATCCTTTATTTGAGTTAGGGATAATTCCAGGTGGCTACACTTAGAAATTGTTGTTTTTCACCTGGCTACACCTAGAATTTTTTTTTCGACCTGACTACACTTAGAATGTGCAAATTTTTCATTTTGCACTTTCCCGTTAAGTTCTGTCAAAGACTGTTAGTTTTTCGGTCATGTGACTTGCACGTGACCCAATTGTTGTAACTTTGTGACGAAAATACCCTTTCAATTGCAATCCTTATATTGACAGTATATTCAGTATTGTATATG
This sequence comes from Geranium rotundifolium, assembly GCA_963920655.1. Classification (NCBI taxonomy): domain Eukaryota; kingdom Viridiplantae; phylum Streptophyta; class Magnoliopsida; order Geraniales; family Geraniaceae; genus Geranium; species Geranium rotundifolium. The sequence goes on along the minus strand of OY987313.1, from coordinate 30,154,816 downwards.
CATTATAACTTGAGCTGAAGAACGAAGAAGTGGAGAACGAAGAAGTGATGTCGTCGAGCAGATGCAGCGACGAAGGGGAGGACGTCCGGTGCGACTGCGGGATGAGAGCGCCGGTGCGGACGTCGTGGACTGTCCGAAATCCTGGGCGGAGGTTTGTTGGATGCGGAAAGTATACAGTAAGTCATCCAAATTTTGATTTACATCTTCAATTTTGAGTAGATTTGTTCATAATTAGAAGTAGTTTATATGAAATTAGGGAATTTTAGCTTTGCAAATTTAGTTTAATATGGTATATTGCAATTATTGGTTAAATTTGGAACTAGAGTTTTGTTGAGCTGATAAAATTAGGGTTTAGAAAATTGGGGCTACTGGAATTGGGGTTACTGGAATTGGGGTTACTGAGATTTGACAACAAGTGTTGTGAGTATGATTGGCATAATTAACTATGAGACTGTTAAGTATTTGGCTTTGAGTTCATTTTAGTTATTTTGGTAGTTAAATTTATGCAATTTCTGATGTAATTGATACACATTTTGTGTTTGTTTTGCACAGAGTGGTTTCAAATGCAGCTACTTTCAATGGGTAGATCCGGAGCCTTGTCAATATGGGAGGAGAGTGGTACCTGGTTTGTACCAAAGACTGAAGTCTATAGAGGCAATTACTGATGTTAAAAGTCTACAATACAAACAAGAATTGGATAGATTAAGAAAATGGAATAGATTATTAATGAAGATGTTAGTTTGTTGTTTATTTTTAATAGGTATTTTAGTTTTTAACTAGTACAATAAGTGTGAACATGATTTGTAATAAGTAATGTAGTTTGAACTTGTTTTGATTAACATGATTGTTGAATGAGAATACAAGTATTGTAATTTTAAACTTTGTTGAATCATTTGTCTATTGTTGAATCATAAGTGAAAGTTATTGTTAAAGATGATGTGAACTTTGAATGAGTAACAATAAGTTTTAAGATTTTGTAATTTTTGTTCAAAAAATTTGGCAGAACTTCCCTGCATTTTTGTCCATAACCTATTATTAACCTGAAATTGTACAATACAAGTCTTTTACAATACAAGTCAATAAGTAAGAATACAAATTCATAAGTGAAATCGTACAATACAAGTTGCTGAAATTTAAGAAAAGACCAAAATAAAAGCTAAACTTTACTAGCCAAAAGCTACTGTCCAAACCATCAAAATGACAAAACCAAGATATATGATGAAGCTACTGTCCAAAGCAGGTCCAGCAAACAAAAATATGGGGGACCAACATAAGATTCCTTGTCCCCTCACCATCAAATCCCATCATAATATTCACATTAAATACCAAAAGAAAGTAGGTAATAACAATAAAACATCACATGGGGCAGAAACTTCATGGCTGGCTGTGATAATCAGATCCAGATCCAAAAGGGTCTTTGCTCTTTCTCCCTCGCTTGACGGCAACTGGTGGTGGTTAGTGCCCTCTGCCTTTCTTCCTCAAGCTTGGAGTTGTTATGAAGATACCCTCCTGTCTGTGCAAGTTCTCCCACTGCCAAATGAATGGCAGATTGTAATGGTTTTCCAGGTATGTATGAAAGTGAAACAAAATTGAAAGTCTACAAGAGTTGTAATTTTTTAAACCTGCTCCTGAGTTGTATGCAAGTGAAGCTCCTCCTCTGCCAAGCCAGGAGCAGATATGGTAGGCCTCACCACTGGAAGCTTTGGAGGCCTTTGTTGAGCTTTAAGCCTGTTTGCCATCCTTTCTTCGGCTACGCGTTTCTTCTCAGCAATCTCAGCATGTGTGCACTCTTGTCCTCTTTTCTTCACCCTCATCAGAGCACTGGCCACTCTTTTTTTCTCCAGCCTTTTTTCAGCAACTTCCAGCCTATTGTCCATAATTTTGTTACGCTCTTCCTCAGTCTTGTAGTGTCCACTCTTCCTTCCTTTTCCTTTGCCTTTGCTGTTTGAACACTCACCTACACCTTGGGCAGAAACAATAAAGCAATTAATTAAAAAAATATATGGCAGAAACATTTTGTTTCTTAAAACAGTAATTAAGAAACATATATGACAGAAACAATATAAATAATTTAATTAGAAACATATATGGGCTGAAACATTAAAACATTTAATTACAAACATATATGGGTAGAAATAGTGATTACCTTTACCCTTATTGTCTGAAAGTTTTGTTTTTGCAGATTCTCCATGATCCTTAGGATCACAAGACCTCGAGTTATGCCCTTGCTTGTGACATGTTGCACAAAAAAGCTTCCCAATTTGCCTATTTCCCTTGGACGCCTCCTCATCCTGTTCTGCCACATGTTTCTTTCTCCTAACTCTAGGCCTTCCAGGTGGTTTTAAGACTCTAGGAGGTAAGACTTTAGGGGTTTTCAACTTAGGCCAATCATCCATACAAGGAACGGGTTCTATATACCCACAATATATTGAGTTGTAGGCCTCAACAGTGTAGTATTTGTTCACATGATCAACAGGATTTCTCTCTGATAATAAATTGCACGAACAACATGTTTGCATGGAATTCCAGTTAATTGCCAATCTAAACATGAGCAAGTTTTCTCACTCATTCTCACAATTGCACTTTCTCTACCCCTTTTGACCTCAAACACACCATTCCCACATGATTTGGCAACAAAACTTTTACCAGACTTCTTAATTTCCTCTAACTGGTCTAGTATTCCATCACAAATTGTATGCCTATAATTTTCATACTTCCCTACTCTCTCCACAAACATGGTAGTCAACTTCTCACGAATAAACTCACACAAATCATATATGGGTAAATGTCTACCATCATTAATCCAAGCATTAAAACTTTCACTCAAGCTTTTAGTTTGAATATCTGACCTAGCACGGGGAGTAAAGAATGCCTTACACCAAGCTTGAGGTTCCCTTTCCTTCACCCAGTCGTGAGCGTCCGGATTGAAAACCCTCAACTCCTCCATCTTTTCTGCGAACTTGTCCTTAGTTCCTGCATTCGATAAGCCCCACAACATCTTCTTCAATCTAGGACACTTACACTTGAGATAGAAGTTCTCATACAAGTGCCTCATACAGTACCGGTGCTCTACTTCTGGTATCCAATACTTGAATAGTTCAACCAAACCCTATGTCAGAAACAAAATTTTAGTTAGAAACCTAAAATTTATATAGGCAAATATTTAGTATAAAAATATGAAATCTAATACCAAAGTTAAAGTGAAGTACCTTTTGTTTATCGGACATGAACACCCAACCGCGTTTAAAATTTCTCCCGTAGTCAGCAAAAAACTCTTCCAGAAACCACTTCCAAGACTCTTTATTTTCTTGCTCTACTACTGCGAATGCCAACGGAAACATTCCGTCGTTGGCATCCCAACCAACAGCCGCCAGTAGCTGACCTCCAAATCTCCCTCGTAGATGGCACCCGTCAATTCCGACTATCGGACGACAAGCATTGATGAAGCCTGTCTTCTGCACCGCATACCTTATACATTGACAAACATGGATGGTCAGTATAATGATTAAGTAGATAAATAAATGAATAAATACCAAAACACGTATGTAAAGAAAGAAAAATCACCTTATATAAATTCTATGGAATCGCTCAACATAACCTTCACCTTCATGGTTCTTGTACATTTCTGTCTTCACAACCGCCTTACTGCCAATGTCCGACTTCTCTATCATGTGAGCATAAGTCAACAACATATCGTATTGCATGTCAACATCACCGGCGAAGATCTCTCTACCCTTACGCAAAGTCCTATATATGGATGACATCCCTATTTTGATGTCTAGCTTGTGGGAGATGTGATCCTGGAGTACTTTCCCTTTCATGCCGGGATTGACTCGAATGAACTCAATGAACCTAAGACAACAACATGTCAATACAATTATTAGAAGAAAAAATCAGTAATGAATAAAAAAAGTAATGAATAAAAAACAATAATGACTATAATACCTTTTGGCCAAGAAGTCCGATGTTATTTTGTTGTTGGTATGGGTTTTGCCACATATGTGTTCTGGTGTCCATCGCCTTATCTCCATTGTCTCTTCACCGCCTAATCTCCCACAGTAGCACCAGAAAGGGCACCTCTTCATTGTGCAGCGGATTTCTACCTTATACTTCTCATTCCTACACATAATGTAAGAAAAACCCTTCCACACTGCATAATTCTTGAAGACTTCCCGAAAAACTGTACTATCTTCGAATGTTGAATACAATGCAAGTTCGGATTTCTTCATCTTTGAAGCCATGGTCCACATAACTTCATCAATTGGAGCCTCCCGATTCTCGGTCTTTTCTTTTGCCTTCACTTTTGCCTTGGTACCATGTACATTAACATTCGAGTGGGGACTCTTTTTTTCCTTCCCTTTTGCATTCGACTTCATATCTGCAGCTTCAACTTCTTCGTCTTCTTCTTCGTCTTCATCTCCATCACTTGGTTCATCTACAAGGCCAGAAATAATTCTTTGCCCTTTTGATTAAACTGAACTTGCTTCACCCACCGAGGTATCTCGTGATCTGGTTCTTCCTCCAACTCCTCTGAAAGTTGAGAGTCTGTCTCATCTTCATTGCTATCAAGCCTCTCTTCGAAATCGAGATCGTCCGAGCAATCCTCTTTAGATACCTCAACTGGTACTGCTTCATCGGTTTCATTTCGTGTTTCTGCCTCAACATTTTCCTTCTCGCCAGGTACTGCCTCACCGGTTTCATTTCGTGTTTCTGCCTCACCATTTTCCTTCTCGCCAGGTACTGCCTCACCCTCTTCATCATCACTTGAAACAATGCAAGCTGTTTTAAATTTTTCCTTCAACATTTTTTCCACATTCTCTGATCTTTGTTTTCTATAGCCTTCCTTTGGTTTCCAACCACAATGGCCATCAGGTACAAGTACAGTACCCTTTGGGGAAATAATTGATATTGGTCCCGGCCCATTAACGATGTACAATGGGGCAACCTCGCCAATGGAGTATGATGCTAGAATATCTTGAACCTCCCATTCACTGTCTATCTCGATGAAGGATTTTGTCGGTGCCATACCTGGTACTTTCCAAAATATCTGACTTGTTGGGTTGTAGCCTAGATTTCCAACAATGGCCTTGAACTTCCCAACAGAGCATTCATCTTCATCAATTATGAACGGTTGTATGCTACCCCTAGTGTAAACCATCTCGGGTTTTTGAAATTCACCCCCATGGTAAACTTCAAAAACCCTACATTTTGGTGGGGTAGGTATAAAAACATACCGATTTCCCTGTGTAAATCAGTGGGGAAAACATTCAAAATTATAAGAAACATAGAAAAATTTTCAAACCCTAGGTTACCAATCAGACATTGATTTCTAAAATCGAGTTATAAAAACCACAAAATCGATTTTGTAATCACAGACAAACAACCTAGGGTTTACAAAATCAAAGAACCTAGGGTTTACGAAATCAAACACAGAGAACTTACTTCACCCATGCTTTTGCCGAATCTCAGCAAAGAAGATGGTGTTCTTCTTCCTCAATAGTCTTCGGCTCAGGTCGCTCTCAATGCTCCAACTCTTCAGCTCAGGTCGCTCTCGATGCTCCAACTCTTCTCGCCTCAGAGTTCTCGGTCCTCAGTCACTCAGTCAAGTGTTTGGTATGACTGAGAACACTTGGAAGGAGGACATAATCGTAGTCAACGACAGTGGGGATCAGTTTTGTCTTTCCGTATCCTTTAAGGGCAAAATCGTCTTTTCCTATCACTTTAACAGAAAACTTAACAGAAACAAACGGAAAGTGCAAAATGAAAAATTTGCACATTCTAAGTATAGTCAGGTGGAAAAAAAAATTCTAGGTGTAGTCAGGTGAAAAACAGCAAATTCTAAGTGTAGCCACCTGGAATTATCCCTTTGAATAATGCATTGAGAATCTTCTCAACACTTTGTCTATACAGGTGCTTTGACTTAAGCCCAAGACCCGCTTGGCATGGTCTCTATATATCTTGATCCCCAAGATGTAAGAGGCCTCGCCTAAGTCCTTCATTGCGAAACACTCAACTAACCAAGTCTTTGTTAGGAGCAAGGTAGGGACGTCGTTTCCAATGAGCAGTGTGTCATCAACATAGAGCACCAAGAAGACTACTTTGCTCCCATCTGCCTTTTTTATATACGCAAGGTTCATCATCGTTCTTGATGAAGCCAAACTGTTTCACAACTTCATCAAAACGCTGATTCCAACTCCGAGATGCTTGCTTCAAACCATAAATTGATTTGAGCAACTTGCAAATCTTTCCCTTATTCTTAGGGTCCTCAAAACCCTCAGGCTGGGACATATAAACGTCCTCAGCTAACCTCCCATTAAGGAAGGTTGTTTTGACGTCCATTTGCCATATCTCATAATTATGATACGCTGCTACGGCAAGTAGAATGCGGATAGATTTGACCATAGCTACTGGAGAAAAGGTCTCTTCATAGTCAATTCCGTGGACTTGCCTTTAATCTTTTGCTAACAATCTTATTTTATAGGTCTGAGGTTTACCATCCATGTCTATCTTTATTTTAACGATCCATTTACACCCAATGACTTTTACGTTAGGGGTTTGATCCACCAAGTCCCACACTTGATTATCTAACATGGATTGCATTTCTTCCCTCATGGCTTCCAGCCATTTCTCAAAGTCGGTTCCGTCCAGGGCCTCTCGAAAGGTAGCTGGATCATTGTCCACTAACACTAAATCATCACCTCCAGTTACTAGGAAACCGTATCTGATAGGTGCATGACATATCCTTTCAGACTGCCTTGGACCGTCCTCATTAACTGTAGCTATTGGTTCTTGCCCAACGACCACTTCTGGCTCTACTTCTTCCAATGGGTCGTCCATTGGTTCCCGAGTGACTATCTCATCTAGAACTTCATCAAGATGAACAACCCTCCCACTGACTATCTTGGAAATAAATTCTTTTTCCAAGAATGTCCCACCTCGAGTGACAAAAACTTTATTTTCGCTCGGTTTGTAGAAGTAGTATCATTTTGTTTCTTTTGGATATCCGACGAAAGTGCACTTATCTAATCTCGGTTCGAGCTTGGTTGCAAGCAACCGTTTTACATAAGCCTCGCAACCCCAGATTTTTAGGAAGGACAAAACGGGTTCCTTCTCGTACCATTTCTCGAATGATGTCCCTTCCACTGCTTTCGACGGAGCCCTGTTTATTATGAATGCGACCGTTTGTAGAGCGTAACCTCAGAAGGAGATCGGGAGATCAGTGAGACTTAACATCGATCGAACCATATCCAACAATGTCCGATTCCTTTGCTCGGACACACCATTGAGTTGCGGTGTTCCTGGCGGAGTCCAATGAGATAGTATTCCACTTTCAGTAAGATGACTAAGAAACTCCTCGGATAAATATTCTCCACCCCGATCAGAACGGAGTGCCTTGATACTCCTTCCGAGTTGATTTTCTACTTCAGTCCTAAACTCCTTGAATTTATCAAAGGCTTCGGACTTATGTCTCATGAGATAGACATAACCATATCTACTGAAATCGTCAGTAAATGTGATAAAGTAGCCTAAACCACCTCTGGCTGATGTACTCATTGGTCCAAACACGTCTGAATGTATTAGACCCAATAGATCACCTGCCCTCTCACCTAAACCAGTGAAGGGCGCTTTAGTCATCTTGCCTATTAAACAAGCTTCGCATCTATCAATCGTTTGGAATTTGAATTGACTTAGAAGTCCGCGCTTATGAAGCGCTGAGACGCGTTTCTCATTTATGTGACCTAGACGACAATGCCAGATTAGAGTTTGGTCTAAATCATTAGCTTTAAACCTCTTAGCATTTATATTATAGAGCATGTTGGATCTCGAGTTTTGCATATTTAATATATATAAACCTCCAACAGTGTGAGCATTTCCATAAAACACGTTGTTGCGCATAATATTAAAAAACCCGTTCTTAATATCAAAATAATAACCTTCTTTTTCAAGAAGGGATATTGATACAATATTCCTGTTGAAAGCAGGTACGCAAAACACATCAGAAAGTTTTATTAGAAGCCTACTTGGCAAAACAAGGTCAACAAAACCCACAACAGTTGCGGTAACTCTCACGTTGTTCCCAACTCTTAGGTCTACCTCGTTTTCCCCCATATCTCTTCTACTATGCAACACCTGCACATCCCTACCTGCATGAGACTCAGCTCCAGTGTCTAGTACCCAAGCATTTATAGTAGAAAGATTTAGCTCTAATGGAATACCTGACAAAGTAGCGGCCCCACCGCCCTTCTTCTGATCTTCCTTCAGCTGCTGACAGTCTTTCTTCCAATGACCAGGCTTTTGGCAGTAGAAACAGACCGACTCCTTTGCCTTCCCATTTCCCTTCATGGGCATGGAAGGTCTAGAAATGAAAGGTCATCTGTTCTTCCCCGTTTGGTGCATTGGGCCTTTGTCCTTACCACCAACAGCTTTGAAGTCGGATCCCTTCTTGACCATTAGAACACCTTTGGGTGTACTGCCCCTTATGCTCTTCTCGGCAGTCACCAACATGCTGTGCAACTCGGATGCGGTCTTGGCCATGTCATGCATGTGATAGTTCATGGCGAACCTACCATATGCATGAGGAAGGGATTGCAGAATGAAATCCGCAGCCATCTCTTTCTCCATAGTTATTCCGAAACTAGTCATATGATCGAGATTTCCCTTCATACGTAGGACGTGTGGACCTACGGAGCTGCCTGCTGACATCTTGCAGGCAATGAGTTCTTGGAGAACAGTGTATTTTTCAATACGTACTTGCTCTTTTAACATATCCTTGATCTGTGCAAACATTGCAAACGGATCATGGGATAGCTCCATAAACTGCTTCTGTAGGTCCGCCTCCATGCAACCTAGCATGACACACGCAAAGTCGATAGAGTCGCTAAGGTGTTTCTGGTACGCATCCTTAACGATCCTCGTTGCGTTGGCAGCTGGCTCCACCGGGATAGCCTTGTCAACGACGTACTCCCTGCGTTCCAACTTTAACACAAGTCGTAAATTTCTGTCCCAGTCCAGATAATTCATTCCATTGAGTTTACACTTTTCAAGTATAGTCCTCAACGACAAATTAGACGAGTTTGTTGAATTACTAGCCATTCTTAAACGAAGAAAGTAAATTTAATCAGAAAAGTTGAATAAATTTACGAAGATCCGAATTAAACACCAACCATCCGATTCTATGGTTTAGAATCTTTAAACCATGATCCCTTATTTGTCAATTGAAGTATGCTAAGGCACACCGCTCCAATTGACTCATTTGGGTAGGACGTCCATCTAATTACAACCCGTGTAACTCTTGCAAAATCACACGGCTTACCCTTCCGACGCCCCAGCTCGACCTCAGGCCAAGAATCGTGGTCGAGTTAATCAACCTTCACTAATGCGTTAACTTTGTGCAGATGCTCCGCTAAGGCGCACGACATCCCACAAAGTTGACCATTTCCATATAGAACCCATTCCATCGATGCTCCGCTAAGGCGCACGACACCGATAAAATGTTTCTACACGGGTGTGAATTTGGGTGGCATCTCACTTGACTCAAATTATGTTGTGATTTGGTTGTGTTTAATAAGTCGAAAGTATCTTGGTACAATTACGAACCCGTCATCAACAACCCGTGTTGTGACGTTTCTAATTGTATCATATACAATCTTCTTTTGAAGTCGTCATTTGCAACCCGTGCAAACACGTTTCAAAATCGAACTCATCCATCACAACCCGTGCGATGATGGTTCTCAACGCTTTAAACATGCAAAACAATTAAAATCGATTTTAATCTTTGCATGTGAGGTGATGGCTTATAAACTTATAAGCTAAGCATGCAAGCATACAACTATTTCTAATAATTAAAGCAAGCAAGTATAAAGCGTTTAAACATGCACCAATAGCCCATCCTATTCTTAAGATTCTACGAGACATCACATCTTCTCGTCTTTCCCATTCGGCCTCCCACTAGCTCTTGGACTTCCTCCAAGACCATCATTGTGCTCGATTTTCTATCCGACTCGTCTTTGAGTAATAATTACAATTAATACTCGGTTCGTAGACCGGACAAAAAATAATTACACTTTATGGGCGCGAATGAAAGAATAATTACACGCTAACACTAACGGTGTGCAAACCGTGAAAGCGATAAAATCTAATGGGCTACTAATCCATCATACATCTCATCACATCATCCAACAAGTTATCACAGAAACATGTTATCAAATAATATGCAATTATTCCGGTTTTAATTTTGCCAAGTTGCTTGGTCGGGTTTATCGAAACTAGACCTTTTCGAAAAACGGTTTATCGAAACCGATCAAATTGAAAAAATTTCGAAATATTGGATCGCGGGTTCATCCACGGACATAATCAACATGCACGAACCAAATCGGGCCAAGCCCAATGGGCCGAAACCCATTGGGCCGAGCCCAACATCATGGCTCGGTTTGGGCCTACAAAAGCCCAAACCGAGCATGCCTCTCCTCTCGGCCTCGGCCAAGAGGAGGGACGGCCCCGGTCACCGCCGGCCTCTCCCGGCCTCCGGTGACCTCCGTCCGGTACCTCCGATCCGGCTCCCCGAGAGTCTCTTCTCGGATCCGACCAATCCAATAAAATCCAAAAAATTCCAAATTCAATATATTTTCCAAAAATAACTTATTTCATGCAATTTACCCAAAAAGCATTAAAACATGTTATCAACATATATGGCATGCAAATCATCATAAAACCGAAACAAGTTCAACAAGACAAAGATTAAGAGGGTTAACCACCCTCTGATACCACTGTAGGGTTTTGGAGCATTGTTTAATATCGAGATAGCGGAAGCATTAACAAAAGACACTCCAAACCTTGTCCAAGAACATGAACCATTAAATCACAAGGCAAAATCTATTTCACAAGAAATTTACCTTTAAGTCTTTGTTGAATCGATAAAGAAGAACTTTGTGATCTTCATCTCTAGAGCAAGTCCACGCCAAGGAGATGATCTTCAAGATCCTTCACTTAATGCCTACTAGAACAATTAAATGAAGAACAAGAGAGCAAGAAGAGAGAAGAGCAAGGGGTGGCCGGCCAAGGAGAGAGGGAGAGAGATTGTGAGAGTGTGTTGTGTAATTAATTCACTTGATATTTCTCTACTTCATCAATCTCATAAGCATGGGTCTAAAAGGTGATTGGTATGGGCTTAAAGGTGTCATTACCCATACCCCTTAAATCATTCACCTCTTAATCAACAATCACCAACTAAGCATGGTGTGTTGTGGCCCCCACCTTTGGACCCACCAAAGTGGCCGGCCATGTTGGGCTTAGTGGGCCCAAAATGGGCCCTTGTTGGGCCGGTCACATGACCTCATGGGCCGAGCCCAATGGGCTCGCCCAAGTGGTTTCGTGTCGTATCCAAAAGTCGCCCGACCCTTTTTGTCGTTACTTATCAAACAAAGTCCGACGCGACATCGACGAAAAATTTCAATTTTCTCGATTCGCTAATTATTCTCTCATACCGAACCTCTGACCCAAAACCTTCAGTTTTGTCCATATATTGCTCCTCAAGAAACGTTAAGGTTTTCTTGTCTCAAGTTATCCGTCTTGTGTGTGTGTGACCTTCGAGGCTCATGCCACCGTTGGCAGATCAACACAAAAGATCTCTCTTGTCCGATCCATCATAAGTGGTCTCTAGTAAGACGTTATGATTACTCAAGGTGCATGATGATCGATGATTCGATTTAACCTTGTGCGTACAAGTCACTATCCTATTATCTCTAGACATCCCGATTGATCACAAGGCATAGAGTCGTCATCCTTGTTTAATCAATCATTGTTACTTGTTATGTGAGATGGCTGAGAACTGATAACCCGTATCACTGGCATGGCCATGCTCTTTCTCTCAGTCACTCTCGATCAAGAGGCCTTTAACGGATATCTTTCCCATACCGTAGTACGAGGGATAAATCCCTTAATCGTCTTTCGTGTCACTCATGCAATCCGTTCCGCCACCCAATCATGCCCGTTATTGCAATCCTGTTACGAAAAGCGTTAGGCGCAAGTTAAAGCCGCACGTACATTGCATAGCGATCACAAAGACTCCTTGGTCTAAGGATACCGTGACAAGCTATCGCATTTGAATATGTTCATGGCTTAATCTACGAAACACTATTCAAAGCGGGTCTTCCAATATCAGATCATGCTTAACATATTACTTCAACACATAAGTAATACAAAGCCGTTTTATTTATTACAAATGATGATAATTATACATAGACATTTACTAACCACTAGCAATTGGACTAGGGCACACAAATGCTATCAGAGACTTGGTTGTGGCACTTCCGTCTACGCCACATAAGCGAGTGACGACTATTAGCACTTCACAAGTGTGTACTGTTAAGTCCGTTTGAATTCGGACAAATTAATAGGTGCGAATCTTGCTTGATAGGCAAGATGACGAAGTCGCCCTTCACCGGTAGGAGTGAGAGGGCGGGTGACTTGTTGGGCCTAATACACACTGACTTATGTGGGCCCACGAGTACACAGGCTAGAAGAGAATTTAGATACTTTATCACATTTACTGATAATTATAGTAGATATGGTTATGTCTATCTTATGAGGCATAAGTCTGACTCATTTGAAAAGTTTAGAGAGTTTAAGGCTGAAGTTCAGAATCAACTTGGGAAGAAAGTTAAATCACTTCGCTCAAACCGAGGTGGCGAATACTTGACCCATGACTTCATCGAACACCTAGGAGAGTGTGGGATATTGTCTGAGTGGACTCCGCCTAAAACACCTCAATTGAACGGTGTGTCCGAAAGGAGAAACCGAACCTTGCTAGACATGGTTCGCTCTATGATGAGTCAAACAGATCACACCGTATCCTTTTGGGGATACGCTCTTGAGACAGCTGTGTTCAATCTGAACCAGGCACCTACGAAGGCGGTGGAGACAACACCATACGACGTGCGGAGTGGTTAACTGAAGGAATTTTTTAGGGTTCCATAGATTTAAAATCATGCCCATACAAGATTTTAATCTCAACAGTGTAGGGTTTTGGAGCATTCTAGATCGTCGAGATAGCGGAAGCATTATAATAAAATCTAGTCCAAACCTTTGTCCAAGAACATAAACCGTTAAATCTCAAGGCAAAATCTATTCCACAAGATGTTTACCTTTAAGTCTTGTTGAATCGATAAAGAAGAACTTTCGGATCTTCTTCTCTAAAGCAAGTCCACACCAAGGGGATGATCTTGAAAATCCTTAACTTAATTGCCTACTAGAACAATTAAATGAAGAACAAGAGAGCAAGACGGAGGAGAGAGAAAGTCTTGGCCGGCCACTAGAGAGAAAAGAGAGAGTTCTCGTGAGTTGTGTGATTAATTTGATTAATGAATGAATGTTAAATATTTCAATTCATCATCCAACTCATAAGCATGGGTCAAAAGTGATTGGTATGGGCTTAAAGGTGCTTTAACCTATACCCCTTAAATCACTCACATCTTAATCCACAATCACCAACTAAGCATGGTGTTGTGTGGCCCCCACACATGGACCCACCATGTGGGCCGGCCAAGAGGGCTTATTGGACCCTTAATGGGCCCTTGTTTGGGCCGGCCATGAGACCTCATGGGCCGAGCACAATGGGCTCGCACATGTGGTTTCGTGCCGTGTCCAAAAAAGCCCGACCCTTTTTGTCGTTACTTATCAAACAAAGTCCGACGTGATATCGACGAAAAACTCAGTTTTCTCAAATCGCTAATTATTCTCTAAAACCGAACCCATGGCACAAAACCACCAGTTTTGTCCATGTATTGCTCCTCAAGAAACGTTAAGGTTTCCTTGTCTCAAGTTATCTGTCTTGAATGTGTGTGACCCTTCAGGCTCATGCCACCGTCGGTAGATCGGCGCAAAAGATCGCTCTTGCCCGATCCATCATAAGGGGCCTCTAGTAAGACGTTATGATTACCCAAGGTGCATGATGATCGATGATTAGAATTAACCTTGTGCGTACAAGTCACTATCCTACTATCTCTAGATATCCCGATCGACCGCAAGGCATAGAGTCGCCACCCTTGTTTAATCAATCATTGTTACTTGATATGTGAGATGGCTGAGAACATATAACCCGTATCACCGGCATGGCCATGCTCTTACTCTTAGTCAGTCTCAATCAAGAGGCCTTTTAACGGATATTTTTCCCATACCGTAGTATGAGGGATAAATCCCTTAGCCGTCTTTCGTGTCACTCATGCAACCCGTTCCGCCACCCAATCATCCCCGTTATTGCAATCTTGTTACAGAAAGCGTTAGGCGCAAGTTAAAGCCGCACGTACATTGCATAGTGATCATAAAGACTCCTCAGTCTAAGGATATCGTGACAAGCTATCGCATTTGAATATGTTCATGGCTTAATCTATGAAAACACTATTCAAAGCGGGTCGTCCGATATCAATCACCTCATGATATCTATGATATGATTCCGGGATCCCTCATCCCAATGACAAGTAGAACTACGTCACTAAGAACCATCCTTATACTGGTCGCTTCTATAGAAGCGTAGATTGACCAGGGACTCGTTAAGTGTGATCCGTACAGATTTATGGTTCTACTACTTTAGTGGTCAAAAATCAGATCATGCCCAACATATTACTTCAACACATAAGTAATATAAAGTCGTTATATATATATTACAAACGATGATAATGTACATAGTCGTTTATAGGCTACTGGCAATTGGACTAGAGCACAAAATGCTATCAATCACCCACTTGCCCCTAGTTCCAATATAAGTACTAGTCTATAGCCATTGACCTAACATGTTTATCATGTTTTGCTTGTGGAAGAGACTTGGTCAAGGGGTCGGCTGTGTTATCATCAGTTGCAACGTAGTGGATCTTCACGTCACCTCTAGCAACAATGTCGCGGATGATGTGATACTTTCTGAGTACATGTTTGGATCTGTCATGTGCCCTGGGTTCCTTAGCTTGCGCAATGGCCCCGATGTTGTCACAATATAAGTCTACTGGGTTAGATGGGTTTTGAATTACACCTAACCCAGCCATGAAACTCCTGATCCATACAGCCTCTTTTGCTGCTTCCGATGCAGCAATGTACTCAGCTACGGTCGTAGAGTCGGCAATGGTGTCCTTCTTCTTGCTTTTCCAGCTGAATGCTCCACCGTTCAACGTAAACACATATCCCAACTGACTCTTAAAGTCACCGGGGTCTGTCTGGAAACTAGCGTCGACATATCCTTTGACGACTAGATCATCATTTCTTCCCCCGTATACAAGAAAAGCGTCTTTGGTTTTTCTCAAATATTTGAGAATCGCCTTGACGGCAATCCAGTGTGCCTCACCGGGTTTGGATTGATGTCTACTGGTACAGCTTAGGGCAAACGAGACATCCGGTCTCGTACATATCATGGCATACATTATGGACCCTATAGCCGAAGCATATGGGATCTCATTCATTCTTGCTAGCTCTGCAGGTGTCTCAGCACACTGCTTCTTGCTAAGCTTCATGCCATGACGCATGGGCAGCAATCCTTTCTTTGAATCTTGCATTGAGAATCGTCTCAACACTTTGTCTATGTAGGTGCTTTGACTTAAGCTCAAGACCCGCTTGGCACGGTCTCTATATATCTTGATCCCCAAGATGTAAGAGGCCTCGCCTAAGTCCTTCATTGCAAAACATTCACCTAACCAAGTCTTTGTTAAGAGCAAGGTGGGGACGTCGTTTCTAATGAGCAGTATGTCATCAACATAAAGCACCAAGAAGACTACTTTGCTCCCATCTGCCTTTTTATATACGCAAGGTTCATCATCGTTCTTGATGAAGCCAAACTATTTCACAACTTCATCAAAACGCTGATTCCAACTCCGAGATGCTTGCTTCAAACCATAGATTGATTTGAGCAACTTGCAAATCTTTCCTATATTCTTTGGATCCTCAAAACCCTCAGGCTGGAACATATAAACGTCCTCAGCTAACCTCCCGTTGAGGAAGGCGGTTTTGACGTCCATTTGCCATATCTCATAGTTATGATACTCTGCTACGGCAAGTAGAATGCGGATAGATTTGACCATAGCTACTGGAGAAAAGGTCTCTTCATAGTCAATTTCGTGGATTTGCCTATAACCTTTTGCTACCAGTCTTGCTTTATAGGTCTGAGGTTTGCCATCCATGTCTATTTTTATTTTAAAGATCCATTTACACCCATTGACTTTTACGTCAGGGATTTGTTCCACCAAGTCCAACACTTGATTATCTGACATGGATTACATTTCTTCCCTCATGGCTTCCAGCCATTTCTCAGAGTCGGTTCCGTCCAAGGCCTCTCGAAAGGTAGCTGACAGGTGCATGACTTATCCTTTCAGACCGCCTCTCCACTTCTGGCTCTACTTTTTTAGTGGGTCGTCTAGTGGTTCCCGAGTGACCATCTTATCTAGAACTATATCAAGATGAACAGCCCTCCCACTGACTGTCTTGGAAATGAACTCCTTTTCCAAGAATGTCCCACCTCGAGCGACAAAAACTTTATTTTCGCTCGGTTTGTAGATGTAGTATCCTTTTGTTTCTTTTGGATATCCGACGAAAGTGCACTTATCTCATCTCGGTTCGAGCTTGGTTGCAAGCAACCGTTTTACATAAGCCTCGCAACCCCAGATTTTTAGGAAGGACAAAACGGGTTCCTTCCCGTACCATTTCTCGAATGATGTCCCTTCCACTGCTTCCGACGGAGCCCTGTTTATTATGAATGCGGCCGTTTGCAGAGCATAACCCCATAAGGAGATCGGGAGATCAGTGAGACTTAAAATCGATCGAACCATATCCAACAATGTCCGATTCCTCCACTCGGACACACCATTAACTTGCGGTGTTCCTGGCGGAGTCCACTGAGATAGTATTCCACCTTCAGTAAGATAACTAAGAAACTCCTCGAATAAGTATTCTCCACCCCGATCAGAACGGAGTGCCTTGATACTCTTTCGAAGTTGGTTTTCTACTTCAGTCCTAAACTCCTTGAATTTATCTAAGGCTTTAGACTTATGTCTCATGAGATAGACATAACCATATCTACTGAAATCGTCAGTAAATGTGATAAAGTAGCCTAAACCACCTCTGGCTGGTGTACTCATTGGTCCACATACGTCTGAATGTATTAGACCCAATAGATCACCTGCCCTTTCACCTAAACCAGTGAAGGGCGCTTTAGTCATCTTGCCCATTAAACAAGCTTCGCATCTATCAGTCGTTTGGAATTTGAATTGACTTAGAAGTCCGCGCTTATGAAGCTCTTAGATGCGTTTCTCATTTATGTGACCTAGACGACAATGCCAGATTAGAGTTTGGTCTAAATCATTAGCTTTAAACCTCTTAGCATTTATATTATAGAGCATGTTGGATCTCGAGTTTTGCATATTCAATATGTATAAACCTCCAACAGTGAGCATTGCCACAAAACATGTTGTTGCGCATAATATTAAAAAACCCGTTCTTAATATTAAAATAATAACCTTCTTTTTCAAGAAGAGAAATTGAAATAATATTCCTCCTGAAAGCAAGTGCGCAAAACACATCATAAAGTTTAATTACAAGCCCACTGGGCAAAACAAGGTTAACAGAACCCACGGCAGTTGCGGCAACTCTGACGTTGTTCCCAACTCTTAGGTCCACCTCGCTTTCCCCCATATCTCTTCTACTATGTAACACCTGCATATCCGCACAGACATGAGACTCAGCTCCAGTGTCTAGTACCCAAGTATTTATCGTAGAAAGATATAGCTCTAATGGAATACCTGATGAAGTAGCGGCCCCACCGCCCTTCTTCTGATCCTCCTTTAGCTGTTGACAGTCTTTCTTCCAATGACCAGGCTTTTGACAGTAGAAACAGACCGACTCCTTTGCCTTCCAATTGCCTTTTACGGGCATGGAAGGTCCAGGAACAAATGGTCGTCTGGTCTTTCCTGCCAGGTGCATTGGGGTTTTACCCTTTCCACCACCAGCTTTGAAGCTGGATCCCTTCTTGACCATAAGAACACTTTTGGGCGAACTGCCCCTTATGCTCTTCTCGGCAGTCACTAGCATGTTGTGCAACTCCGACGCGCTCTTGTCCATGTCATGCATGTGATAGTTCATGACGAACCCACCATATGCATGAGGAAGGGATTGCAGAATAAAATCCGTAGCCATTTCCTTTTCCATAGACATAATGATACTAGTAATATGGTCGAAATGTCCCTTCATACGTAGGACGTGTGGACCTACGGAGCTGCCTGTTGACATCTTGCAGGCAATGAGTTCTCGGAGAACAGTGTATTTTTCAATACGTACTTTCTCTTTAAACATATCCTTGATCTGTGCAAACATTGCAAACGGATCATGGGATAGCTCCATAAACTGCTTCTGGAGGTCCGCCTCCATGCGGCCCAGCATGACACACGCAACGTCGATAGAGTCGCTAAGGTGTTTCTGGTACGCATCCTTAACGACCCTCGTTGCGTTGGCAGCTGGCTCCACCGGGATAGCCTAATCAAGGATGTACTCCCTGTGTTCCAACTTTAACACAAGTCGTAAATTCCTGTCCCAGTCCAGATAATTTGTCCCGTTGAGTTTACACTTTTCGAGTATAGTCCTCAACGACAAATTAGATGAGTTTGTTGAATTACTAGCCATTTCTACACGAAGAAAGTAAATTTAATCAGAAAAGTTGAATAAATTTATGAAGATCTGAATTAAACACCAACCATCCGATTCTAAGGTTTAGAATCTTTAAACCAAGATCCCTTATTCGTCATTTGAAATACGCTAAGGCGCAACGCTCCAATTGACTTATTTAGGTAGGACGTCCGTCCAATTACAACCTGTGTAACTCTTGGTCAGGGTATGTGCATAAAACACACGGCTTACCCTTCCGATGCCCCAGCTCGACCTC
The DNA here is from genome assembly GCA_963920655.1 of Geranium rotundifolium. Taxonomy (NCBI): domain Eukaryota; kingdom Viridiplantae; phylum Streptophyta; class Magnoliopsida; order Geraniales; family Geraniaceae; genus Geranium; species Geranium rotundifolium. Next base: position 30,135,909 of record OY987313.1, on the reverse strand, counting down.
AGGCCAAGAATCGTGGTCGAGTCAACCAACCTTCACTAACGAGTTAACTTTGTGCAGATGCTCCGCTAAGGCGCACGACCTCCCACAAAGTTTACCATTCCCATATAGAACCCATTCGATCGATGCTCTGCTAAGGCGCACGACACCGATAAAATGTTTCTACATGGGTGTGAATTTGGGTGGCATCTCACTTGACTCAAATTATGTTGTAATTTGGTTGTGTTTAATAATTCGAAAGTATTTGGCACAATTACGAACCCGTCATCAACAACCCGTGTTGTGACGTTTCTAATTGTATCACATACTATCTTCATTTGAACCCGTCATTTGCAACCCGTGCAAACACGTTTCAAATTTGAACTCATCCATCACAACCCGTGTGATGATGGTTCACAACGCTTTAATCATGCAAACAATTAAAATCGATTTTAATCTTTACATGTGAGGTGATTGCTTATAAACTTATAAGCTAAGCATGCAAGCATGTTATTATTTAAATAATACAAGCAAGCAAACATAAAGCGTTAAATATGCATTTTATAGCCCATCCTAATCTTAGGATTCTACGAGTCACCACTTCTTCTCGTCTTTCTCATTCGGGCTCCCACTAGCTCTTGGACTTCCTCCAAGACCGTCATTGTGCTCGATTTTCCATCCTTCTCGTCTTTGAGTAGTAATTACAATTAATACTCAGTTCGTAGACCGGATAAAAAATAATTACACTTTATGGGCTTGAATGAAAGAATAATTACACGCTAACACTAACGGTATGCAAACCGTGAAAGCGATAAAATCTAATGGGATACTAATGCATCATACATCTCATCACATCATCCAACATGTTATCACACAAACATGTTATCAAATAATATGCAATTATTCCGGTTTTAATTTTGCCAAGTTGCACGGTCGGGTTTATCGAAACTAGACCTTTTCGAAAAACGGTTTATCGAAACCGATTAAATTTTGAAAGTTTTCAACATATTGGATCGCGGGTTCGTGCCACGGATATAACACCGTGCACGAACCAAGTCGGGACAAGCCAATGGTCCGAAAGCCCATTGGGCCGAGCCCAACATGTCACGGCTCGGTTTGGGCCTTGGAAGGCCCAAACAAAGCTTGCCTCCACTCTCGGCCTTGGCCCCCGAGAGTCTCTTCTCGGACCCGACAAATCCAATAATTTCCGAAACATTCCAAATTCAATATATTTTCAAAAATAACATATTTCATGCAAATATCCCAAAAAGCATTAAAATCATGTTATCAACAATTTTGGCATGCAAATAATCATAAAAACTGAAACAAACTCAACAAGACAAAGATTAAGAGGGTAACCACCCTCTGATACCACTGTAGGGTTTTGGAGCGTTCTAGATCGTCGAGATAGCGGAAGCATTATATTAAAATCTACTCCAAACCTTTGTCCAAGAACATAAACCGTTAAATCCCAAGGCAAAATCTATTCCACAAGATGTTTACCTTTAAGTCTTGTTGAATCGATAAAGAATAACTTTCAGATCTTCTTCTCTAAAGCAAGTCCACACCAAGGGGATGATCTTGAAGATCCTTCACTTAATTGCCTACTAGAACAATTAAATGAAGAACAAGAGAGCAAGATGGAGGAGAGAGAAAGTCTTGGCCGGCCACTAGAGAGAAAAGAGAGAGTTCTTGTGAGTTGTGTGATTAATTTGATTAATGAATGAATGTTAAATATTTCAATTCATCATCCAACTCATAAGCATGGGTCAAAAGTGATTGGTATGGGCTTAAAGGTGCTTTAACCCATACCCCTTAAATCACTCACCTCTTAATCCACAATCACCAACTAAGCATGGTGTTGTGTGGCCCCCACACATGGACCCACCATGTGGGCCGGCCAAGAGGGCTTATTGGGCCCTTAATGGGCCCTTGTTTGGGCTGGCCATGAGACCTCATGGAGCGAGCCCAATGGGCTCGCTCATATGGTTTCGTGTCGTGTCCAAAAATGCCCGACCCTTTTTGTCGTTACTTATCAAACAAAGTCCGATGCGATATCAACGAAAAAACTCAGTTTTCTCGATTTGCTAATTATTCTCTCAAACCGAACCCATGGCACAAAACTTCCAGTTTTGTCCATGTATTGCTCCTCAAGAAACGTTAAGGTTTCCTTGTCTCAAGTTATCTGTCTTAAATGTGTGTGACCCTTCAGGCTCATGCCACCGTTGGTAGATCGGTGCAAAAGATCGCTTTTGCCCGATCCATCATAAGGGGCCTCTAGTAAGACGTTATGATTACCCAAGGTGCATGACAATCGATGATTCGACTTAACCTTGTGCGTACAAGTCACTATCCTATTATCTCTAGATATCCCGATCGACCACAAGGCATAGAGTCGTCACCCTTGTTTAATCAATCATTGTTACTTGATATATGAGATGGCTGAGAACTGATAACTCGTATCACCGGCATGGCTATGCTCTTACTCTCAGTCAGTCTCAATCAAGAGGCCTTTTAACGGATATCTTTCCCATACCGTAGTGTGAGGGATAAATCCCTTAGCCATCTTTCGTGTCACTCATGCAACCCGTTCCGCCACCCAATCATGCCCGTTATTGCAATCCTGTTACAGAAAGCGTTAGGCGCAAGTTAAAGCCGCACGTACATTGCATAGTCATCACAAAGACTCCTCGGTCTCAGGATATCGTGACAAGCTATCGCATTTGAATATGTTCATGGCTTAATCTATGAAAACACTATTCAATGCGGGTCGTCCGATATCAATCACCTCATGATATTTATGATATGATTCCGGGATCCCTCATCCCTATGACAAGTAGAACTACGTCATTAAGAACCATCCTCGTACTGGTCGCTTCTATAGAAGCGTAGATTGACCAGGGACTCGTTAAGTATGATCCGTACAGATTTATGGTTCTACTACTTTAGTGGTCATAAGTCAGATCATGCTCAACATATTACTTCAACACATAAGTAATATAAAGCCGTTTTATATATATTACAAACGATGATAATGTACATAGATGTTTACAGGCTACTGGCAATTGGACTAGGGCACAAAATGCTATCAAAAAGTTCATATTTATTAAGGATATTACATGATCATTAATTGATCGTGACATCTAGGCTAGAATAAAATTTATAGATTTACCTTGATTTGAAATCCCTTTGTCACTAAATTAGACTCAGTGACCTCTAAAGAACATTCACACGGGAAGAGCAATCTGAAGATACTCACAACAATCCTTGCTAGAAGATCGAAGCAAGCAAAACAGGAAGGAGAGAGGGAGAGGGGGCCGGTCGGCCAAGGGAGAGAGAGAGAGAAAGAGAGAGAGTGGCTAAGGTTTTTGGAAAAAATTTTCTTATCATTAAAAATCTGAAAATTTCTCTTTTATAACTCTTTTTAGGCAATAATTAATTAAAAGCCTTAATGGGCTAAAAGCCCAAAGCTTATTAATTAATTAATATAGAGAAGCCCATTCTAGCTTAGCCCAATATGGCTAGGCCCTGTTTAGCTAAATTAATTAAATATATTTATTTAGATTATAATTAATTGATCCAGCTAAACCGTTCTTGATTTCCGGTTTAATCCTAAACCAAAATTGGTCTAATCTGGTTTAATCAAAAACCAGATTTTATCTCTCTCATGATACCTCTATACGATTCCATCCGTTTTACTCAACCTTTAGTGTGTGACCCTCTAGGCTCACGACACGTTGACGGACTGGTAAAATTACCATTTTACCCTTTCCATCATGAGTGACCTCTAGCAAGACATCATGATTACCCAACGCTTGTGATTATCGAGATTTCAACTTAAACTTGTCGTACATGAATTTATCCTCTTGATATATTGACAACCACCAGGCATAGACAAGTCATCCTCGTTCAATTCTCATGTTTCTTGATCTGAGTTAACTGAATTGTAACTGATACTCCGTACCGACTGCATGGCCATGCTATTGTATTTCAATTGTACTCATCAAGTGGCCTAAACAGATATCTGCTCATATGTCCGTATGAGGGATAAATCCTTCAGCGATCTATTGGGTCAATTCATGTAACTCGTGATCGAGCCAATCACAGTCGTTATTGTAACCCTTTTACAAGAGACGTTAGATTGAGTCAAACTCGTCACTCATTACATAGTGACCTCAATGATCCTTCCGTCTGAGGATGTGATTTTATGTGCCGACGTATGAGTATGTTCGTGACTGTAGAGCGTGATCATTTAGAGTTAGCCTCATACCGATCTCTTCTTATGAAGCTATTCTGATTGGGGAAAGCTTAAGTAAGATTTTATCTGATCTGTATATCTACTATTATGTGTTGACACGTCAATGATACAAATCAAATCATACTTAAGATATTACTACAAAACTTACTAATATGAATGCCGATTTTATTTCAACTAATAATCTTATTACATGAGTAGATTGAAAATACATTGTGCCAGGGCACAAAATCCCAACATTAACGTCCCAAGTTGTCATTCATCAAGATTTGGGGTTTCGAGGCTTATGTCAAACGCCTTATGACAGACGAGTTTGAACCAAGATGTGACAAATGTATCTTCATAGGGTACCCGAAAGAGACTTTTGGGTACTACTTTTACAAACCCAGCGAGAAAAAGTATTTGTTGCTCGGAAAGGTGTCTTTTTGGAGATGGAATTCCTCTCTAAACAGCCAGTGGGAGAACTGTGTATCTGCAAGAGATCCGAGATGGCACGAGTACTCAAAATCTTGAAGAATTTCAGGATCGCCACTTAGACAGTGTATATGTAGAGCCTGAGCTAGAAAAAGTGACACATGCAGTGCCCAACATAGTTCCTGAAGCCCTACGGCATTTTAAAAGGCCTCGTCAGGCACCCGTCAGATACATATTCATGGTAACTGAGGGCGGTGAATTGGAGATTGCGGATTCTGAAGATCCGACAACCTTTCAAGAAGCCATGGGGAGTTCTGATTCCGAGAAATGGTTAAGAGCCCTGAAGGAGGAGATTAAATCCATGCATGACAACCAAGTATGGAACTTTGGTGGATCCAACCCCTAGTGTGAAGACCATCGGTTGCAAATGGATCTTTAAGATCAAATATGACATGGATGTAGTTCCTCAGACCTATAAGGCCCGACTGGTTGCGAAAGGTTTTAGGCAAATCCATGGAGTAGATTATGATGAAACTTTCTCGCTAGTGGCCATGGTCAAATCGATCCAGATTCTATTCGTATTAGTTGCATATCACAATTATGAGATATGGCAGATGGATGTCATAACTGCTTTCCTCAATGACAAGCTAACTGAGGACGTGTATATGACACAACCTAAGGGTTTTATCGATCTAGAGAATGTCGGAGAGATTTGTAAGCTGCAGAGGTCCATTTATGGATTGAAGTAGGCTTCTCGGAGTTGGAATCGTCGATTTGATGAGGCCATAAAATAATTTGGTTACATGCAAAATGAAGACGAGCCTTGCGTGTATAAGAGGGAAAATGGGAGTATAGTCGTGTTCTTAGTGTTGTATGTGGATGTTATACTCCTTATCAGAAATGATATCCCCACCATGCAAGCCACAAAAGCTTGGTTGGGGAAGTGTTTCGAGATAAAGGATTTGGGTGAAGCCACGTATATTTTAGAGGATCAAGATTTATCGAAATCGCCCGACGAGGATCATTGGGCTAAGCCAGAGCACTTACATCGACAAGATCTTGAAGAGATTTTCGAAGCACGAGGCCAAGAAGGGTTTCCTCCCCATGAGACATAGATTAAAGCTAAACAAGACTCAGTGTCCCACAACACCTGATAAGCTAAAGCGCATGAGTGGCATCCCTTATGCATGTACAGTAGGATCCATTATGTATGCCATGATCTGCACGAGACTTGATGTCTCTTACACCCTATCTTGCGTTAGCAGATTCAAGTCAAACCCAGTGAGTACCATTGGAAAGCAGTGAAGACGATCCTTAAGTACCTAAAGAGGAATAAGGATATCTTCTTGGTCTATAGGGGTAAAGAAGATGAAATGGAGGTGACGGGATACATCGACGCCAGTTTCCAGACTGATTCGGATGATTCGCGGTTGCAGTCGGGATACATGTTCGTGCTCAACGGTGGGGCTTTCAGCTGGAAGAGTTTCAAGTAGCCAACCGTCGCAGATTCTACTACAGAGGCCGAGTACATAGCTACTGGAGAAGCGGCAAAAGAGGGTGTATGGATCCGGAAGTTCATGGCAGGATTGGACGTAACGAAGAATTCGTCCAATCCGGTGATCTTATACTGCGACAAAAACTGGCGCCATAGCACAGGCTAAGGAACCCAGAGCGCATGCCAGATCCAAACATGTACAGAGGTGTTTTCACTTTATTCGAGAGTACATCGAACAAGGTGAAGTGAAGATTTGTAAGATTGGGACAAAAGATAATGCAACCGACCCATTGACAAAGGCTCTCTCATAGGCTAAAGATTAAAGCCATGTAAGGTCAATGGGTTTATGTTGGGATTTAGATTGGAGTTAGGGGCTAGTGGGAGATTGTAAGAGCTTGTTCCCTAGTCCAAATCTTTTCTTGTAATCTTCTGTTTCGCAATAAAAGCATTTTCATTATTATTGTGTTGTAATAATGAGTCAAGCGATAATTTTATCCAAAGTTATTGCGTGTGTCATCACTAATAGTAGAACCTTTAGATACTATGAAATTATGCTTGCAAATCCCTAGACGAATACTTATCCATAAGGGACTAGCGCGAGGATGACTTAAGATCAAGTTCTGCTGATCTAGGTAATGGGATTACCAAATTCATATCACGGACATCATCTAGGAGATGGTATTGGATGACCTGACTTGGAGTATGGCGCATAGATTAAGTCACCAACGCATACTCTGTCAACGTGTAATCACTGCCGTAAGACCTTGGAGCGAGTGGTCCAAACGTTGCTTGTAACAGGGTAGTCATAACGGGGATCATTGGCTATTGGACGGACTGTAGTGGGAGCGCACATTGCGTCCAAAGGGATTTGTTTCCCCACGGTGAGACGTGGTGAAGGGTATGGTTCTGGGCCCCTTGATGAGCATGACTGATGAAGTGTGTGGCCGCACCAATTACGTATCAGTCATCTCGGAATTCAAGGAACTAGATCCAATACATGAGGATGACGGCACTATGCCTCATTCGATCTCATACGCCTTAAAGCAAACAAAGGGTTAGTGATACAAATGACAGGAAGAAGATATCGAATCAATACTTCGTGGACATTGGGTAATCACAACGTCTTACTAGAGACCACTTGTGATGGATTGGGTGAAATAACGTTTCATGCCGACCTGCCAATGGGTCACGGGCCTACAAGGTCACACGCCAGTGGCAAGAACCGAAGCTTCTCGATAGGACTCAAGAGGTCTGAAATGGATGGAATAGAAGTATGGCATGTGGGTGGTGATCGACACCTTGGTGGTGTCGATCGACGCACGCCATGTAAGGTGTCGAGTGACACCTTGGTGGTGTCGATCGGGGCCATCGCCAATAGAGTGTCGATTGACAACTTAGTGGTATCGATCGGGCCGTCGCCAATAGGGTGTCGATAGACATCTATGTTCTCAAAGGTGTGTCGATCGACACCATAGGCGGACGGGTTGAGCCCTAGAGGCCCCACCCAAGCCTATAAATAGAGGCTTGGGGTGAGAGCCTCCATAAGATTGATAGAGCATATTTGCTATTCACCCAAAGAATTTTCTTCTAAGTATGTCATTGGGAATAGAAGAACAAGAGATAAAGAGAGGCCACCAAGGAAGCTAGTGATTCTTGTGGAGGTCTTAGTTTTGTAAGGTTCGAGCCCGGTTGTGTGTGCACACGTAGGGAGCGAGCTCGAGTGCTTGCTTGGGATTCGAAGAGGACAAGTTTGCTAGACATTTCTAGGGGTAAAAGTTCTCATCTTTCTTATACTTAATGATTCATCTATTGTAAGCATAAGATCCTTAGGGGTTCGGGTTAATCATTCCAATTCCGCTGCTCTTGACCCGCTAGGGAACCCCCTCATGATAAACACGATTTTTGTAACGAATTCAATGGACTATCCTCGGAAGATACAAGGCAACACCTTGACAATTTCATTATGGCTTAACTATCTCGACAATAAATTTCCCTCGTATCGGCTAAATCTCACATTTATCGCACTTATTTCACTCTTATCGGCTATAGAGAGTCATTTTGCTCAATTTACGTCTTGGATCTTTTTTATTTTATTACAAGTTTTAAAGGCGAAATCGATATTTTTCTAGTTCAGGAGTGCGTTGCTTGCAGAATAAGTCAGGGAGAGATTCAAATTTAAGGCATTATCATGATGGCAGTCACAATGATGACACCCATCGTGACTAATTTTTCCAAATGGCAGAATGTCACCAGGACGAGGAGGATTACAGAGCACTGACCGTGGCATAGAGAGGCATGATCGTGACACTTCCAGTCACGATTGTGCAACTGGAGCAGAGAGATGATCGTGATGGGCGTAGCACGGAGCAGCAGTGAGGAGCACGGGGGAGCAACTATCGTGACATAGAGAAAGGCACGATCGTGACACTTGGAGACACGATCGTGATAGATCGGGCCAAGATGCATGTTCTAGGCTAATCCCAAGAGTGTGTCAATATGTTGTCGAAATCTTGACACCCCTAGTGACATCCTATTTTGTCTTATCTGTAAAAGAGGCTTCTAACCTATATTTTGGGGGATCTCGACGACCATTCATTTTTGATCTTTTCCTATCTCTTAGACCACCAAGCCTCCCTTTCTTCGCCAAATTTATAGCACCATTCTTCTTCATTAAAGGCCACTTCAAAGCTTTATTAGGTAAGGAGGAGGAGAGATTTCACCAGCACACTAAGGGAAGATCTCAAGAAGGACTTGGAACTTCAAGGAGTAGCAAGATTGAGAAGTTTATGAGCTCAAACTCTCTCACTAGCTAGACTATAGGGTTTGCTAATTTTCTTCTCAGCTCTTGAATCTTGTAAATTCATAATAGTTTCTTGTTTTGAAACTATGGTTTGTTGATTAATTACCCATAACCATAGGTGTTAATTTAAAGACTATTTAAAATGTATTGACGAATTAACTTTGAGTTGTGCTTTACTTTTGTAAGTTGATTATTGTTGATAAATGATATCTTGAGTAATTAACTTGACAAATCTTGAATTAAATAAATCAATACAAGAGTAGGGGCTGCTCAGGGCTAGATAATCGCCTAGGAATCCCGTGTTTGGAGATAATCTTTGCACCGGGCTTCGAGCCTAATCATATTCGGTTATAATGCCTTTTCGAGATCGAGGGATGAACCATCAGTGAGGAATTGAGTTATATCCAATCTTGAGAGAGTAATATAGCGTCTTTATACTTAGGGCAACAAAAATGCAGAATTTGTAGGATTATAATTCAATATCAAGAAATTGAGTCTAAGTTAACACCAGTGGTTTTCAACTTTTTTATTCCTTCCCCCGTTTTAAATACTTGACATTAGTTTAGTTTACTTTTATTTTATTTAGTTGGTATTTAAACCATCAAAAAATGAAATTTACTTTCTTGCATCCTTAGATCTAAAGAGAGAGTGAATTAACAGAGTGAGAAACTCATATTTAGTCCCTGATAGTTTGACCCGGTAAAACCAAAACTTATGAATTTACTTGAGAATGACCGCGTTCTGATGCGCGTGAGTTCGGAAAGAGAAGTGCTGAGAGCCTTAACTTGACACACTCTTCTCATCCCATCATAAATATTAATTTTTTCTTTGAGTATAAGGTAAAAATTATTCTTTTACAAGCATAAAAAATGGGAGTGACTTTTTATGAGGTCGATTGCAAAGGAGCTCTGGCTTGATCTAGTTCATTTCTACGTCCACAACCAGACTTGGTTTATCGTAGTCTGGCAACCAGATTAGATTAGACATGCCGGTGGATCCGAGCCTAGATTGATGGCAAAGGTAGTAATGTTTGGCTTTCAGGAACGATTTAAGATTGGATCTGAATTTAGCCTTAAGGTTAGCTTCCATGGCGATCGTGTTGAGCATAGCGGCAAAAAGGGGATTGATCTCCACCTTGCGTTTCCGGCAGCGTCGTGGTGGTTAACGTTAATGAAGAGTTTGGAGTTGCGAAATCTCTGGTCCATCTCGTCATAGACAACATGAGTGTGTTGGAGGTAAGGCTGGAGGATACGAAGCATGTCGACGTTCTGAGTGAGGAGGAGGAGGAGATGGGGTCTGGACTACATGCAAGCGAGGACAAGTCTGGTGGAAATCGTGTAGTGTTTTTTTTAGTATTTTATAAAGTAAAATATAAAATAAATAATTATTATTTTAAAAAAATAAAAAAATAAAATAGTAATATATAAATTTAATTATTAATATAAAATACTAATTAATGAATTATTTTTTTAATATTACAATACATCAAGTCCTAATCTGTCCTTTAATTTTTCCCTACACTCAAAACGAGGTTTGAAATTAAAATCTCTTCAGGTTGTAGTGTGAGGCTCATACTGTTGCGGTATCCCCTCAGGGGCATTAGTATTTATTGGTATTTATAAATTCTTTGATCGTCAGTTGATAAGTTTTAGGGTTGTGATTAGGATGAGTATATCATTCTGAAACTAATAGATTTTGATAGAGTTTATTAAGGTGAAAACTTTTTATTATTAGGACACTTCATAAGTTAAAAGGAAAGTTGGGTATGATTATTTAAAAATTAATTTTTTTTAGGGAATAACGAATTTATTGATTAAATAGCAACTAACGCGGTATAAAGCCGGACATCTAAAACTACAGATAATGGTACAGATCCCTCACCATAATCCCAGCTATTGTTAGTTAAAACAAACTTGACGAATTCGTGAGCCATTTGATATCGAGCAAAAGAAAAACGAACACATATTCCTTCGCTAATGATTTTTCTAAAGTTGTTCAGCTCTACCTGTCTACATCATGAAGAGTCATGGTCTCCATCTCGTACGAATGGAGAAATCCCGTGATTCCCCTGCAGAATGCTTTAATCAGGCATCCATGATAACCCCGGAGACCAATCGACTCGAACCAATTAGCATCAAAAGAGTCACAGCCTCCATCTCATACGGATGGAAAAACCCCGTGATCTTGCTGCAAACTGCCTTAAACCAGCTTCCTCGATCAACTCTGCAATCAATATGGGAATCGCCAATCTTTAAAAATTCAAATCCTCTCAGCTCATTGGGCTTACCTAGGTCAACCTATCGACACCAGATAACCCTCGTTTTCTCCTAGTACCGATCCCAATGGGACACCCAAGTGACGTATTGAAGCCTAAAAAACCCAAGACCCCATAGTTCGGCATGCTTGCATGAATATGCCCACCAATGCCAGAGAACTCTGGTTCCCTCCAGTACTGATCTACGAACCAACCAAAATCGGACGTACCTCCGATAATCCCCGTCCCAATTTGTCCGCCCCGATCACCCCCATTCCCGCACCCAGCTGTTCGTCGAAGCTTTTGTGTCCATCCACCGATGACCCCTTCCCGGACCCGTCTCCTCTCACAGATAATATCAAAATCATACCCCCACAATTTGACCATCGCAAACTAACCAATTTCAAAATCATATCCAACCCTAACCCGACTCACCAGATCCGCACCGTCCCACTGTCCCTTCGTCCATCCCAAAGTTGTCGCCACCCACCGCTGCGCGACCCAGAACATGCCGTAGAGCTCCTCCCTCGCAGACATGAGAGACGTCGCCCAAATCGACGAAACCCTAATCGCCTATTGTGGCACAGAGTACAGACCGCAACTATTCGTCGTTATTATTTGAAAATTATTGATACTTAAATGTATTAAATTGTCCTTTTCATTTTATAAATAAAGTAAAACATGGATAATCTAGTCACTTTTACAAGCCGTAAACACTGGTTGAAAATTGTACCGAGTGAAATGCAAAAACTAGAGTGACGCGGTCGAAAACGGAAGAGGTACAAATGGGTCCAAAGCAGTTGTTGACAATCACGTGTTTTGACTTTGCGGGTCTCTAAGTTAGTTTCCCAGAAACAGCAAAACAGAGCTTTCATTTGATGTTTTCTATATCTATATATGTATGCTATTGTAGTAATTATTTGAGCAGAGGCGTGAAGACAGGATCGGTATAAGGAAACAGAGTCCTCTGTATTCGGTCCACGATTAGGATGGGAAATTGTTGGGGATCTGTTAATCAACTTGGCCCTTTTTTCCATCCAAAAGGATCATCCACCGTCGGCGTTCACAGCCCACCTGGTACACCTACTATATATAATACTCTTTCCCTCCATCTTCTTCTTCATCTTCATCATATATAACTTTGATTGACTGATTGATTTTTCGATGCAGAAAATGGCAAAGTGACAAAGGGTAAAGGAAATGGAAGTACAATAGACGCGCCAAACCTGAAAATGTTCACATCCACGGAACTGAAGAGAGCGACGAGGAACTTCAGACCGGCGACGGTGCTGGGCGGAGGCGGGTTCGGGACGGTGTTCAAGGGACGGATCGACGAGAAGACATTATCCCCGTCAAAGGTGGGGGTCGGGATGGCCATCGCAGTCAAGAAATCCAGTCCCGACAGCACCCAGGGGATGCAAGAGTGGCAGGTACTGTCTGTAATATACATATATACCTCAATTCAATGTTGAGCTGGTTTGTTGTAAATCAATTACAAAAACTCAGGCAGAGGTGAAATTCTTGGGAAAATTGAGGCATGAGAATCTGGTGAGACTTGTCGGTTACTGCTGGGAGGACACCGACTTTTATCTTGTCTACGAGTATATGCAGAAAGGGAGCTTAGAGAATCACCTTTTCACAAGTACTTCTTCAACCTCAATTAATATTATTCATCAATTAACTGTTGAATTAATATTAATTGTTGATGGATATGCAGAAGGTGCAGAGGCATTGTCATGGGAAATAAGGCTTAAAGTGGCAATAGGAGCTGCCCGTGGCCTTGATCATTTGCACACTAGTCAAAATTCTGTCATTTATAGAGACTTCAAGGCCTCTAACATTTTGTTGGATGGGGTATCTATCTTATTCTTATAACATACATACATGCCAATCTTTTACTACTCTTATTTGAAACTTAATTCTAATTTCATTATGCTGACAAAGAGGTTAAGAGACTGATAACACGATTATCCGAAAGTCAGTCCAGATAATGGGGTTTTTCTAATTTGTTGATCAAAAAAATTCTACTATAATATTGTAGGAGTATAATGCAAAATTATCTGATTTCGGACTTGCAAAGTCGGGACCAGAGAATGGGTTCTCCCATGTGACCACAAGGGTGATGGGCACGTACGGGTATGCAGCACCCGAGTACATCGCCACCGGTCATTTGTATGTGAAGAGCGATGTGTACGGTTTCGGGGTAGTCCTGCTGGAGCTGCTCACGGGCCGGCCCGCTCTGGACAACAACCGACCCTCCAACGAGCATAACCTAGTGGAATGGGCCAAGCCATCGCTGTCCGGCAAGAGGAAGCTCAGGAAAATAATAGACCCGAGACTGGAGGTTCGGTACCCTATAAAAGCTGCTTCCCAAGCAGGTGAGCTCATCCTCAGGTGTCTCCAATCAGACCCCAAAAATAGGCCATCCATGGGACAAGTTTTGGAGGATCTTGAAAAGATCAATGCCATAAAACAAAAGCCTAAGGAGGCGTCTAAAGCAGGTGACATTAGCCAGAGACGTGAAGAAGATCAGTCAAGACACCACCATCGGTCACCGATGCACCACAAGCACAAAGGACGAGCCTATTGATATATATATATATATGTGAACATGAATGTTTTAGATGTGGTGTAAAAGGACATTGGGCACGTACTTGTCGTACTCCCAAGCATTTAGTGGTCTTATATCAAGCATCCCTTAAGGGAAAAGAGAAGGTCGTAGAGACAAACTTTATGGACAACCCGGATCCTGCAGACCCAACTACTTTGAATGTCTCCGACTTCTTTGAAGATGACGATGAAAACGCAGGAAATTTCGTTACTGATGATATAGCATGAACTGTTATTGAATAATCATGGGATTGTAATATATTGTAATATATTATGTTTTTTGTTTTATGTAATCCTTTCAGACGTTTTTTAATCTAATGCTATGTTTTTTCTTTTATGTAAGGATATGAATCATCGGTTGACAAAAACGGTAATGATGTGTGTATTGTTGATTCAGCCACTACACATACAATTCTTAAAGAAAAGAAATATTTTTCGTGTCTAACTTTGATTGAGGCAAATGTTGATACTATTATGGGTTCTGCAAATATTATAGAAGGCTCCGGAAGAGCTTCTATATTGTTGCAAAATGACACTCGATTAGAAATCCATAATGTTTTATATGCTAGTAGATCCAGAAGAAATCTACTCAGCTTTAAGGATATCCGCGGTAATTGATAACATATTGAGACCACAAGTGAAAATGAAACTGAGTTTCTATGTATCACTATAAACGATTGTGGTGAAAAGCGTGTACTAGAAAAATTACACGTTCTATCATCTTGGTTGTATTATACAACAGTAAGAACGATTGAGGCATATGCAATACTGAACCAGAAGTTCTCCAATCCAAATAGTTTTATACTTTGGCATAATCGTCTTGGTCATCTAGGATCAATTATGATGCGTAGAATTGTTGAAAATTCACGTGGACATCTATTGAAAAACCAGAAGGTCTTTCAGTCCAATGAAATTATTTGTACCGCTTGCTCACAAGGAAAATTAGTGGTCCGGCCATCAAAAATTAAGGTCAGTATTGAATCTCCATCTTTCTTGCAAAGAATCAAAGGGGTTATTTGTGGCCCTATTCACCCATCTAGTGGACCATTTAATTATTTTATAGTCTTGATTGACGCATCCAGCAGATGGTCACATGTGTGCTTATTGTCAACTCGTAATGTTGCATTTGCAAAATTGTTAGCACAAACTATTCAATTGAGGGCACATTTTCCTGATCATCCAATAAAGTCTATTCGTCTTGATAATGCTGGTGAATTCACATGCAAGACATTTGATGATTATTGCATGTCATTGGAAATCGATATTGAACATCCGGTTCCACATGTGCATACCCAAAATGGTTTAGCAGAATCCCTTATAAAACGTATCCAGATAATTGCACACACATTATTACTGCAATCACAATTACCAGTTTCTGCTTGGGGAAATGCTGTGTTACATGATGTTTCTTTAATTCGTTTAAGACCTAGTGCATATCATCAATATTCTAATAGACAACTTGTGTGTGGGCATCAACCTGATATATCTCATTTACGTACTTTTGGTTGTGCTGTGCAAGTGCCTATTGCACCCCCTCAACGCACAAAAATGGAACCCCAACGACGATTGGGAATTTATGTTGGTTTTGATTCACCATCTATTATCAGGTATCTTGAGTCATTGACAGGGGACCTATTTACTGCACGACTTGTAGATTGTCGTTTTGATGAGACAACGTTCCCACATTTGGGTGGAAATAAAAAGTCTCCTGAAGTATGGCGTGATATTGAATGGAAAGTAAATTCCACGTCTCATCTAGATCCACATACATCACAATGTGATAATGAAGTACAAAGGATAATTCATTTTCAAAAATATTGGGTGCAAAAATATTGTTCCCCGCAAAAAAAAAAATCAAGTTAATAGACAGATAGTTCTAACAGAACTATCGTTTCCCGTAGAACCACCAATCCCAGAAGAAAATGAAAATCCTAAAATTCATGAAGAGTAACAAGAACATAGAAGTAAAGAAATAAACTTGAATTATTCATACACTAATAAATGCTGGGATCGAAAATCGATTAACATAGATGAAGTCTTTGCTTTTATTGTGGCAAGTGAGATAATGAATGATTTTGATTTTGAGCCACGTAGTATTGCTGAATGTCGGGAAAGACATGATTGAACAAAATGAGAAGAAGCAATTCAAGCAGAATTGACTTCATTGGCGAAACGTCAAGTCTTTGGACCCATAACTCGAACACCAGAAGATGTTCGACCAATTGGATATAAATGGGTATTCACAAAGAAAAGAAATGAGAAAAATGAAATTGTTCGATATAAAGCCAGACTTGTAGCCCAAGGTTTTCTCAATGACCTGGGGTCGATTTTGATAAAACATATTCACCTGTGATGGATATGATTACATTCATATACTTGATTAGTTTAATAGTCTCTGAAGGGATGAATATGTATCTGATGGACGTTGGACACAAATATTTATATGAGACTCCCTGATGGAGTTCAATTGCCTGAAGAATTGAAAAATAGTCCAAGAAATCTATATTCAATCAGACTACAAATGGCATTGTATGGACTGAAACAATCTGGTAGGATTTGGTATAATCGTCTTAACGAATACCTTACTAGAGAAGGATATCAAAATAATGTTATATGTCCGTGTGTATTTATTAAGAAAACAAACATCGGATTCGTAATTCTGGCAGTGTACGTAGATGATATGAATTTAATTGGGACTCATGAAGAGATCCTTAACACTGCTGAATATCTTAAGAAGGAATTTGAGATGAAATATTTGGGGAAAACGAAATATTGTCTCAGCCTGCAGATCGAGCATATTTTGGATGAAATTTTAATCCATCAATCTGCATATACCGAGAAACTTTTGAAATGCTTGTAATGGCACGACAATATCCTGGCGCTCTACGAAACAGACTTTGGACACAACATCCTCCAATCATTCAGAAATTTTAGCACTGCATGAAGCTAGCCGGGAATGTGTTTTCTTGCGATCGGTCATTCAAACTCTCCTTCTATAATATATGAAGACAACACTGCTTGCATAACTCAAATCAAAGGCGGGTACATCAAAGGTGATCGAATAAAGCACTTATCCCCTAAATTCTTCTACACTCATGAACTCCAGAAGAGTAATGAGATTGATGTCAAACAAATTCGCTCCAGTAAAAACCTTGCAGATTTGTTTAATAAAAGCTTGCCGACATCCACCTTCGAGAAGTTAGTATGGCGAATTGGCATGCGTCGACTTAGCAAGCAACCAAAATAACTCAGTCAGTCATCAGGGGGAGTAATGATCAGGGGGAGCAAATATATGAAGATGATCGCACTATAGACTTTTGTGCACTGCACTCTTTTTCCCTTATTCAGGTTTTGTCCCACTGAGTTTTCCTGAAAAGGTTTTTAACGAGACAACATTAAGCACGTCCAATGTCGCCTACATAATTATTTATGTATGGTGGTGTCCAAGGGGGAGTGTTGTAAGAAATATATGTGTGGACCCCACCATGGAACTTGTTCCAACATGACATGACCATGCATGTTATAGTGTTCTTATTTGTGTGGTGTATGGGGGAATGACCACATGGCCAAGACTTGCTTCACTTTTTCCCTATAAATAGGGGTTATGTAAGTCTTGAATGGGTAACATAAAACACACCCAAAATTTTCATCCGTAACTTCTGCCTTCTACGTTTCACTAAGTAATTCTCATTATTACACTCTCGTGCTCACTTAAAGATATTGCTTAATAATTAATGTTGGTGGTGGTAATTTAAACCCTACATTTAATATATTTTACACGACAGTATGTGAATTTTGTGGCAAGTGTGTAACAACGTTGTATAATAGTTTCCAAATTAATCAAGAGATTTCATTTATCCTGTATTATTGTAGGTGCTCAAAGTAGCAAAACGTAAAGGATAAAACCCTTAAGATTAATAATTATTTTTTAAAAATTTAATTTTAAAACCTAATTTAATTATGACTACAAATTTAAGTCATAAGATAAAATAGAAATATTTTTTAGAATATTTATTTTTAAAATTTTAAGGATATTTTTGTTATTTTGTCAAAAAAATGCACATATCCTGCACCAACTAATAAAGTTTACATCATTTTTTATTATTGATATATTACACATCCTGTTGCAAAAATGTTATGGTATAAAATACCTTTATACCATTTTCTCTCGTTAAAACTACCAAGTATTAGAGGACTATACTGAGAACAAAAATGGGATGTATTGAATCTAATGCAAGATAGAATCAAAAGAAAATAAAGAAAATTGTAAGAGCATAATTTTAACTATTTATGAATATTAATTTATCATCGTCAACTTAAAACCATTGTAACTCATTAAACTCAATTATTTGTGAAAATTAATTTATCAATGTATTTAAAAACGTTGCAAATCACTACCTTCAAACATTATCTTACAGTGGTTCACGGGTTCACAATCACGTACAAGTACAGATGGTCAATACAAGTAATAAAATCACGGTAAGTATAAGGTCGAATCCTCAAGAACTCAATAGGGTCAATTCAGAATTCAATTTAGATTATCTATGCAGAAAATTAAAAAAAAAACGCAGTTTAAATGAATGGTTTGATAAACTAAGTAATCGATGTGATTAATGTTAATAGTGATGATCAAAGAGATTATAAAAAATAAAGAGGCACCATGGATGTTAAGCAATACTAGCAATTATCAATCAATCAGTTAAAGTATATAAATTCATGCAATACAATGCTACTCTAGACCAGTAAAAATATTGGCTTCGCCTCTTGAACGTGAACCGGCCTAGAGTCGACGTGCCAACTATCCACTGGAAATAGTGATGCCCGACTCTACAATCAAATAACATTTATTGGGTAAGTGTCCAAATCGAACCCCCTGTGATTCTACTTGTCGGTTATCTAACGTTCCTCTCGAAATCGACATCATAACAACATATTGATTATAAATCACTCGGCAACAGCATACAATCATATAAAATCATAATCACAAACACACATGCATTTATGTGATCATAATCTCAAACCTCCCATGGGCGTCTCTGGTCGCAACTCTCTGTTTAAAACCCTAATTGATCAAAAGCTCTCAAAATCTAAGTTTATGTGATCTATTTATAGACTGTCCAAACCCATGCCAGGGCGTAGCATGGGTTTTCGACTTGAGGTTCGTACGCGCTAAGAAAGGTCGAGAGCCATGTAACTCTTGATGTCACGGTCTTGACATGACCCAAAAGTCAGAATTGGCTAGAAATTCTTTTTTCAAATTTGCAGATCTTTGTATTCCGTTATTTTGATAAATTATGGGCCGTAAGAGAATTTTAGATGCGAAACATGCGTCACTCAAAAGTTTCAGCTTTGCTTTAGGATTTGGTTTACCGATTTTTGCTCAAATTTTCCACTTTTTGCTTCTAGTTTTCAGGTCCACGTGTCCAGATTACACGCTTTGGCTTTTTGGATGTCACGGTCGTGACATGGGGTCGGGACATAGTCTTCTTCCTGCTCGGCTTCCAAGAAGCTCCGTCTTTGGCCCATTTTTGATCTGAACCTGTACATGCACGCTCAAAACATCTTGAAGATATATGTGGCATAAAGATTAGTAAAATATAACGTATGAAGGAAAATAAACCTTTAGTGAGATCATAATAGCGCGTTAAACATAGTATTGACGCAATCGCATCACATTGGCTTTTGTCAACGACATTTAAATTTAACAATTAATTTTTTTCTCAAATGACATAATTGCCCTTATGAATATTTTTTAAATAAATCAAAGGGTGATGACGTTGTCACCCTCTTTCCTTCATGATAACAGAGGATTCTTTATCCCCTCTCACGTTAAATTAACGCATTTCAACTCAATTTTGTCCTGAGAATGAGGTATTTTTTTATCTATTTGTCATCACTTGAGCTTTATAAGGGTATCGTGTGAAATTGCAGGAAAACAAACATTTTTGGAGAGGAACCACGAGAAAACAACACCAGAAAGGTAAAGTGGTCTTTTGGGTAAGAAAGTCAAAGACATGACACAACCCAACAACATCCCTATCGTGGGATTGCGTCATTAGAAACGGAACAAAGATTCAGTAGCTCTCGAGAATTCACACATCAAAGCCACGACATGACCCAACGAAACTGTTGTAGTGGAATCGTGTCGTTGAACACATAACATAAAGGTTGTACTCTCGGGGGAAATGTAGTGATCCCACGACATCGAACCACGACAGTAGGATCATTGATTTTTGTTGTTGGGTGCAGGACTAGAAGTATGCGAGAGAGGGCCAATGAGTTAGGGCAAACCACGGCACGCAAAGCCACGACACCCATGTCGTTGAATTGTGTTGTGTGATCAATGTCAATTTTTCACACCTAGTAAAGCCCCGACACATGTGTCGTGGCATCACGACAGAACATCACTTCTTCAATTTTTGCTCACGTTGCCCATTATTTGAGTTGGTATAAACAGTTGAGTGGGGTTAATTTTTTACTAGAGCTGGGATATTTAGGGAAAGAATTGAGAGGATTTGGGGTTAGATTAGAGAAGAAGAAGGACAGAGAAGTTAAGTCTTGAAAATCTAGAGACTCAAGATTGGAGGCGAGAGGAGCTTGGATGTATCTTGACTATCATCATTAATAACTTTTTCTTATCTTATCTTTTGATTATATTGGATTTTGACTTTAGAGATTGAACATTGCTGATTTTTGTAGAGAAATTGATATTACATTGTTATTTGAATGAGAAGTGATTTTTGTTACTTTGTGAGTTTATATGGTTGATTGGACGAGGAATTATTGTGAAATTGGAGGTAATTACAATGGAACTTGGTATGACTTGTGATTGTGTTGTTGAATTTGCAATGATGATTAGCTAAACTTTCAATTAGGAATTCAAGCGTGAGAGGAATTTAATGGGAAAGGTGTTAATTTCATGACAGTGGGTTAGGGGAATTAGGGTTGAGGTTCTTGTTACAAGGAGTATAAACGAGTCAAGCCGAGTCTCAATTTGACAAGGCTCAGCTCGTGAAACAAGTGTTTGGCTCTAACTCGGCTCGGGGTCGAACAAGCTTGTGCAAGTAATCTCGAGTTCGGCTCGAGAAAACTTAAATAAGCTCGACCTCGACTCGGCTCGATTCACTTAATTTCCAATACAAATATTCATTGTAAATAAAAATAAAACATATAGTTCATTAAATATTAAATGAGCCAACTCGTGATTGGATCGACTCGATTTGACTCATCTAATTTCATCATAGATCTTCCCCAAAAATTTTGAAAATATATTATTCAAAATATATAATAAGTAATTAAATATTAAACGAGCCGTCTCGCGAGCCTGTCGAAGCTTAAAAGTTCAGGCTCGAGCTCGATCATAAGGAGCCCGAACCAAATATTTAACGAGCCGAGCTTGAGCGACTCGTTAAAAACTTGGCTCGTATACAGCCCTACTTGTTACATACCTTAATGCACCACCTCATGTGTAGGCTTAATGTTGATGGAATTCAAAAAGGGAAGCCATAGACAAACGGCATAAGTGGACTATAGTAACGAGAACTTAGATTTACTCCTTCATCCCAGAAAGGCGGGTCTAAGGGCATTCAGATATAGGACACCAACACCGAAATTGAGTGAATTGTGAGTTCCTAATAGTTATTTCCCAAGTTTGACCTAAACGTGGATCACCTAAGACTCGAATAGGAAATTGTATCTTTAATTGCCTCGTAGACTGGGTTTTGGATAAGAACCACATTTTTACATGCCTCAACTCTAGTTTGAATTTTCTCAGGCATTGGTCATGAAATGAACACTATCCTATGCCTCTTCCTCGAAACCTTGAACCTCCCTGATTCTATTTACTTCATTGGAAATTTGTGATTTGAGATCATTTTTATTTATTTATTTTTAATGTAAGAGTATTTTTGTTATTTCGCCAAAAAAGTTAATAGAATTTTCAAAAAATTTAACTGAAAGAAGAGTAAAGTGAAACTTCTTCAAACTTAAGGAACTTTACAAGTTGATTTTGAAGTTATGAGGGGTTCGGTGACTATAGTCAAGAGTGGTCATGTGGAACTTTTCCATATATATATATGTATAGTATAAATTATGTGAGAACCATTTCCTTATGTTAGAACTGTAAGAGCTTGTGCCCTAGCTCAAGTCTTTTCTATATAATCTTCTATTTAGCAATGAAAGACATTTTCATTATTATTTTGTGTTAATAATGAGTCAAGCGATAATTTCATCTAAAGGCATTGAGTGTGTTATCACCAATAGTAGAACTTTTAGATGCTATGAAATTATGCTTGACGGATTCCTAATCGAATACTTATCCATAAGTGACTAGCATGATGATGTCTTAAGATCAAGTTCTACTGATCTAGGTAATGGGATTACCAAACTCATATCACTGATATCATCTGGGAGATGGTATTGGATGACCCGACTTGGAGTATGGCGCATAGATTAAGTCAACAACGCATACTCCGTCATCGTGTGATCATTGCCTTAAGACCTTGGAGCGAGTGGCTCACATTCACGTCACTCCATTAGTTTGACATGCTCCAACGCTGCCTGTAACAGGGTAGTCATAACGGGCATCGTTGTCCATTGGACGGACTGTAGTGGGAGCACATCGCGTCCGAAGGGATTTGTTTCCCCACGGTGAGACGTGGTGAAGGGTATGGTTTTGGGCCCCTTCATGAGCATGATTGATGAAGTGTGCGACTGCACCAGTTACGTATCAGTCATCTCGAAATTCAAGGAACTAGATTGAATACATGAGGATGACAGCTCTATGCCTCATTTCGATCTCATACGCCTTAAAGCAAACAAAGGGTTAGTGATACAGATGACAGAGAGGAGATATCAAATCGATACCTCGTGGACATTGGGTAATCAATACGTCTTACTAGAGACCACTTGTGATGGATCGGGTGAAATGACATTTCACGCCGATCGGCCAATGGGTCACGGCCCTACAGGGTCACACGCTAGTGGAAAGAACCGAAGCATCTCGATTGGACTCAAGAGGTCCAAAATAGGTGGATAGAAATGTAGCCAACATGTGAGTGGCGATCGACACCTTGGTGGTGTCGATCGGCGCACGTCACGTAGGGTATCGATCAACACCTTTGTGGTGTCGATCGACGCACGTCACTTAGGGTATCGATCGGCACCTTTGTGGTATCGATCGTTGTCAATCGACACCTTTGTGGTGTCGATCGGCCCGTCGACATGTGGGGGTGTCGATTGACACCTCTGTTCTTAGAGGTGTGTCGATCGGCACCGTACCTAGACGGGTTTTTCCCTAAAGGCCCTCACCAAAGCCTATAAATAGAGGCTTGTGGTGATAGCCTCCATAAGCCACTTTTGGCATATTTGCTATTCACCTAAAATTTTCTTCTAGATCTTGCATTGAGTCTAGAAGAGTAGAGTGAAAAGAGAGGCACTACAAGAGGCTAGTAGTTCTTGTGAGAGTCTCGGCTTCACCAAGGTTCGAGTCTGTTGTGTGTGCACGCGTAGAGAGCGTGTTCGAGGACTTGCTTGCAATTTGGAGCTCGGGAATTACAAGAGGCTTCAAGAGGCAAAGTCTTTTGCTTTCCTCTAGTTCATGATTAATCTTGATAAATGCACACAATTCTTGGACGGGTTTGGGTCAAATTTTATGTTTCCGCTGCACTTGACCCGCTAGGAACCCCAACAAGAACATGAGAACAAGTCATGGCCGTCAATCTGATGGATGGAGATTGGATGTCAAATTTTAACATTCCAATTTTTCTTCCACTTAATATGTCTCAATGAGGGCAGATCCGTAAATGAACTTAGTTGACCTAAAAAGTATTTCTATATTAAATAGCTACCTAATTGATACTGCTCTATATTATTTACATAATCCTTTTTATTGATCTTGTGCATACAAATCTCCCCATTCATCATAATATTGAGGGATCCAATTTTTCGAAATCAACTCCTCAATCGTAAGGAAGTGTTTGTTCACCAACAACAATGGCGAGTTCCTTACACCCTTTTTATACTCAATTGTTCTAGAGTTTGGCTCATGTCCCCTCTAGATTTGTCCCTGATTTAGATCGCTCATGTCCTATCCAGGGTTCTAGTTGCTGAACTTTATTGTGGTCAGTATGTCTATAATATTTAGGTATTGGTCTCATTTTGTTTATGATTTATTGGGAATTATGGAGTCTTAATCATGCAGCGGAAGCAATAATTAATAAAACCATAATTACTTCCTAGATCATGCAATTTACTAGAAAGAACGATTCCGGGGATTTCGAAAATATACCAGATTGTTGATCGAATTACCAATTGAAGGCATTATCCATACAGCCATGCCATGCTTCGAAGCACTGAAACATGAAGCATGCTAGAACTTGGTTCTTCTCTCTATGAGCTCTAAGTGTGGACAATACTAATTTCGCACAAATCCGTCGACATCTCTCTGAATGAGAAGACTCCTAAAATGGGATTAGGATTCAGTTCCACGATCCGTAAAGCTTGGCTCCATGATCAGTGAAACTGTAGCGTTTCGACTCGCCACAGACTCCACCCCGGAATCGTGGCCAATCTTAGCTACACCGTGGCCCTTTTTAGGGCGCCACAGCCCGTGGCCAATTCCTTGGTTCGGCCACGGGCTCGTGGCCGATTGCTTGGACACGGTCATGTGGTAAACCTAGCCACGGTGATCCTTTCACCCGCCACAGATCCGTGGCTTATGGCCACGGTCCTTGGCCCTTTGTGATTTTTCTCCTTTCACCCATACAATCTCACTTGCTTCGGGTCGTGCTTTTTGTGTGTGACCCTGTAGGCTCATGTCTCGGTTGGCAGATAGGCTTGAAATCCTATTTCAACCTATCCATCATAACTGGCCTCTAGCAAGACGTTAAGATTACCCAACGAGGATGAAGATCGATTGATTCGACTTAACTTGATGTCGTTTATATCATTATCCTTTTATCGCTATATATCCTAATTAATCATAAGGCATAGAGTCGTCACCCTTACTAAATCAATCACTATTTCTTGATATGTGAGATGACTGAAAAATTATACCCTGTATCATATGCATGGCCATGCACTTTCTTTCACTCATTCTCATCAAGTGTCATAAACGGATATCATTCCATACTGGAGTATAAGGGATAAATCCCTTAGCCGTCTTTCGTATCACTCATGAAACCCGTCCCCGAGCCAATCATAGCCGTTATGCCTGCCCTGTTACAGATAACGTTAGGCGTATGTCAAATCTCGGATGTTGACTACATAGGGATCACAAATACTCATTGGTATAAGGATACAATGACACTCCCGACAATTGAATATCTATATGACTGAATCCATGTCGTATATTCAGGTCGGGTTGTCCAATATTATTTCACAAATGACATCTATGATCTGACTCCGGCAATCCCATTGCTAATGATCAGTAGAATATGATTATAAACAGTCATCCTCATACTAGTCGCTTCTGATGACGCTTAAAGGACCAGGGACTTATTATATGTGACTCGTACAATCTACGGTTTTACCATTGGTGATGATACACTCAAGGATATAGATTAAACAACATATAATATATAACTACAACACAATAGTAATATAATTGCCGATTTCATGAATTGCAAATAGATGATACAAAGTGTTATAAACATTATACTTTGTATAGGACTAGGGAAAAATTCTAACAATCTCCCACTTGCCCCTAGTTCCAATCTAAGTCCCAATCTATTCCCATAGACTTTACATGACCCTCATGTTTAGGCTATGAGAGAGGCTTCATTAGTGGGTCGAGTGTATTATCATCTGATGCAATATAGTCGATCTTCACATCACCTCGGATGATGATTTCCCTCATCATGTGATATTTTCTAGGTACATGTTTGGATTTATTATGTGATCTTGGCTGTTTAGCTTGGGCTATTGCCCCGGTGTTATCACAAAACAAGCTCACTGGATCCGACGGGTTTTTCATTACGCCCAATCCAGCCGTGAATCTCTTTGTCCATACAACCTCTTTAGCTGCTTTCGAGGAAGCTATGTACTCAGCTTCCTGTTGGGATTTTTGGCTCACCAAAACGTCACGGAAGCGGAAGCAACAAAAATTATAACCCAAAATCTGTCCAAGATCGTGAAACCATTAAATCGCAAGGCAAAAACGAAATCACAAGCCACTCGGTTTGATCGTGAATCTGCCCAGCAAACAAAAACGTGACTTTGAAACTCCATATCTTGAGCTAAAAATCTCCAAATGCTTCGGTTCTTTCTTGAGAGTGAAGCCCAGCCAATTCTATACAACTTTAATATTTTGCTCTTCACCCAGTTCGGATGGAAGGACCTCCGTCTGGAGCAAAACAATTTGGTCGACGGTGCTGGACAGTGCTGACCGGGTTCTTCAATTGTCGACGTTGTAGCTCCCAAACCAGGGCACTAATGCGAAATTATCATTTCACACAAACCTGTAGAACTTTGAGTCTTGTTTAATACGCCGTTGTACCTCCAGTTGTGTTATTATGCCATAATGCCCTCTCTCTCTTGGTCTTAGATGGATGAGTTGGTGAGGGGAGCATGGAATAAAATGTCCTTGCAAACCAAATCCCACGTGCCCATGCCTAGCCCATGCCTTGCCCATGCCTTACCCATAACTTGCCCATACCTTGGGAAATAACCATCTTATCAAGAATGTTGGATGAGTGTGTAGGGTTTTGGAGCGTTCTAGATCGTCGAGATAGCGGAAGCATTATAAGAAAATCTACTCCAAACCTTTGTCCAAGAACATAAACCATTAAATCTCAAAGCAAAATCTATTCCACAAGATGTTTACCTTTAAGTCTTGTTGAATCGATAAAGAAGAACGTTCGGATCTTCTTCTCTAAAACAAGTCCACACCAAGGGATTGATCTTGATGATCCCTCACTTAATTGCCTACTAGAACAATTAAATGAAGAACAAGAGAGCAAGAACAAGAGGAGCAAGGAGTGTGGCCGGCCAAGCAAGAAGAGAGAGAGAGTTTTTGTGAGTTATGTGAGTAAATGAATAATGAATTAAAGTCTTGTATTTGAATTCATCATCCAACTCACAAGTATGGGTTAAAAGTGATTGGTATGGGCTTAAAGGTGCTTTAACCCATACCCCTTAAATCACTCACCTCTTAATCCACAATCACCAACTAAGCATGGTGTTGTGTGGCCCCCACACATGGACCCACCATGTGGGCCGGCCAAGAGGTCTTGTTGGGCCCTTAATGGGCCGGCCATGAGGCTTCATGGGCCGAGCCCAATGGGCTCGCCCGTGCGGTCTCATGCCGTGTCCAAAAGTCGCCCGAACCTTTTGTCGTTACTTATCAAACAAAGTCCCACGCGACATCGACAAAAAAACTCAGTTTTCTCGATTCGCTAATTATTCTCTCATAACCGAACCTATGGCACAAAACTTCCAGTTTTTTCCATGTATTACTCCTCAAGAAACGTTAAGGTTTCCTTGTCTCAAGTTATCCGTCTTGAATGTGTGTGACCCTCTAGGCTCATGCCACCGTTGGCAGACCGGCGCAAAAGATCGCTCTTGCCCAATCCATCATAAGTGGTCTCTAGTAAGACGTTATGATTACCCAAGGTGCATGACGATCGATGATTCGACTTAACCTTGTGCGTACAATTCACTATCCTATTATCTCTAGATATCCCGATTGATCATAAGGCATAAAGTCGTCACCCTTGTTCAATCAATCATTGTTACTTGATATGCGAGATGGCTGAGAACTGATAACCCGTATCATTGGCATGGCCATGCTCTTACTCTCAGTCAGTCTCCATCAAGAGGCCCTTTTAACGGATATCTTTCCCATACCGTAGTATGAGGGATAAATCCCTTAGCCGTCTTTCGTGTCACTCATGCAACCCGTTCCGCCACCCAATCATGCCCTCTATAGCAATCCTTTCACAGAAAGCGTTAGGCGCAAGTTAAAGCCGCACGTTCATTGCATAGTGATCACAAAGACTCCTTGGTCTAAGGATGTCGTGACAAGCTATCGCATTTGAATATGTTCATGGCTTAATCTATGAAAACACTATTCAAAGCGGGTCGTCCGATATCAATCACCTCATGATATCTATGATATTATTCCAGGATCCCTCATCCCTATGACAAGTAGAACTACGTCATTAAGAACCATCCTCATACTGGTCGCTTCAAGGAAGCATAGGTTGACCAGGGACTCGTTAAGTGTGATCCGTACAGATTTATGGTTCTACTACTTTAGTGGTCATAAATCAGATCATGCTTAACATATTACTTCAACACATAAGTAATACAAAGTCGTTTTATATATATATTACAAACGATGATATTGTACATAGACGTTTACAGGCTAATAGCAATTGGACTAGGGCACAAATGCTATCAGAGTGTGTGGACCCACAAGTGGGCCACCTATTGGGCCGAAGCCCAATTGCTTCGGCCATGTGGGCCCGTGTCGGGTCCAATTATTATCCGACTTTTCTTGCCTCGCGTCGAACGAATTCCTGATCTTTCATTGTTTCTCTCAAAATCCATATCCTATGTGTGTGACCCTTTAGGCTCATGCCATCGTCGGCGGATCGGCGTAAAATTTCATTTTACCTGATCCATCATAAGTGGGCTCTAGTAAGACGTTATGATTACCCGACGCGCATGATGATCGATGATTTGATTTAACCTCATGTAGTACATGTCGCTATCCCTTTAATCGCACGGTATCTAGATTGATCATAAGGCATAGAGACGTCACCCTTATTTAATCAATCTCTGTTTCTCGATCTGTGAGATTACTGAATACTGATACCCTGTATCGTTGGCATGACCATGCTCTCCCTTCAGTTAATCTCTATCGAGTGGCCTAAACAAATACCTATCTCATACCGTAGTATGAGGGATAAATCCCTTAGCCGCCTTTCGTATCACTCATACAATCCGTCCCCGTGCCAATCTTGTCTGTTATTGTAGTCTTGTTACAGACAACGTTAGGAGCAAGTCAAACGCGGTTCTTTACTGTATAGCGATCACAAAGACTCCTTGGTCTAAGGATACAACGACAAGCTACCACAATTGAATGTGTTCATGACTGTATCTATGCAACACCATTCAGTGCGGGTCGTCCAATATCACTTACCCGAGTGATATCTATGATCTAATTTCGGGAACCCTCCTAATGGTAGATAGAACTATAACATAAAGAATCATCCTCATACTTGGTCGCTTCATTGAAGCATATTTGATCAGGGAACCGTTAAGTGTGATCCGTACAGATATATGGTTCTACTACTTTGGTGGTCATATATCAGATCAGACTTAACCTATTACTTCAACACATAAGTAATATAATGCCAATTTTATATATTGCAAACGATGATTAATATATACAGAAATTTACATACTAATACAATTGGACTATGGCACAAAAAAACTTACACTTCCGTCGTAGAATCGGTTATGATGTCTTGCTTGCTACTTTTCCAGCTGAAGGCACCTCCATTCAACACAAACACATATCCTAATTGACTCTTAAAATCATCAGGATCCGTTTGGAAGCTAGCGTCAACATACCCCTTGACGAATGGTTCCTCATCTATACCCCCATACACTAGGAATGTGTCATTGGTTCCCCTCAAGTATTTAAGGATAGTCTTGACCGCAATCCAGTGTTCCTCACCGGGGTTAGATTGAAAACAACTGGTACAACTAAGGGCGAACGAGACGTCCGGTCTCTTGCATAAAATCACATACATGATAGATCTTATAGCCGAAGCATATGTGATCCCTTTCATGCGGCTTAACTTATCAGGTGTCTTAGGACTCTGAGTCTTGCTGAGCTTGATGTCATGATGCATGGGTAAGGAATCCTTTATTGGAATCAAGCATTGAGAACCTTCGCAACACCTTGTCCACATAAGTGCTTTGACTAAGGCCCAAGATTCTCTTGGTTCAATCTCTATATATCTTGATCCCCAAGATATAAGGAGTATCGCCTAAGTCTTTTATTGCAAAACACTTTCCCAACCAAGCTTTTGTTGCTTGCAAGGTTTGGATATCCTTTCCAATTAGTAAAATGTCATCAAGATATAGCACCAGGAAGACAATCTTACTTCCACCCGCCTTCTTGTATACGCAAGGGTCATCTTCATTCTTGATAAAGCCGAATTCCTTAATAGCTTCATCAAAACGAAGATTCCAACTCTGAGATGCATGCTTCAATCCATAAATGGATCTCTGAAGCTTGCATATCTTTCTTTCATTCTTTACATCGACAAAACCCTAAAGTTGAGTCATGTATACATCCTTAGTGAGATTTCCATTTAGGAAAGCGGTTTTGACGTCCATCTGTCATATCTCGTAATCGTGATATGCAGCTATTGCCAGAATAATGCGGATAGACTTGACCATCGCTCCCAGAGAAAAAGTCTCGTCATAATCAACTCCTTGAATCTGACGGTAACCTTCTGCGATCATACGTGCTTTATAGGTCTGAGGTTTTCCATTCATGTCGGTCTTCACCTTGAAGATCCATTTGCAACCAATGGTTTTTACACTAGGGGTTAGATCACCCAAGCTCCATACTTGGTTATCTGACATGGATTGCATCTCCTCCCTCATGGTTCCCAGCCATTTCTCAGAGTTAGGCCCGACCATGGCTTCCTGAAAGGTTGCTGGATCATCCGTATCCAAAACTTCCGAATCACCACCTTCAGTTACGATAAAACCATATCTGATAGGTGGATGACTTGATCTTTCAGATCACCTTGGACCTTCTGGAGTATGTGCAAGAGTTGTATCTATCTCTACAACTAGCTTAGGCTCCATTACTTCTACATCGTTAGTATTAGTTTCCTGAATTTCTTCAGATTGTAATGCATCATCCCGAATTTCTTCAAAATGTACAGTATTCCCACTGACTATTTTGGAAAGGAACTCCCTTTCCAGAAATACCCCACGTTGAGCAACAAAATCTTTGTTCTCGTTAGGTCTGTAGAAGTACTATCCCTTTGCCTCTTTGGGATACCCTACGAAAATCATTTATCATATCTGGGTTCGAGTTTATCGGCAAGCATACGCTTGACATAAGCTTCACAACCCCAAATCTTGAGGAATGACATCATGGGATCCTTCCCATGCCATAGTTTATATGGTGTCCCTTCCACTGCTTGCGTCGGAGCCCTATTCAAAATGAGCGCGACTGTTTCTAGAGCATAACCCCCGAAAGAGATTGGAAGATCGGTGTTACTCAGCATGGATCAGACCATGTCTAACAAGGTTCGATTTCTCCGTTCAGATACACCATTTAACTGTGGTATTTCGGGCGGAGTCCATTCTAAGACGATTCCACAACCCTTCAAATTAACTGTGGTACTTCTTGCAGTCCCATTTCTAATGCCCAACTTCTCCACAGTAGAAGCAGTAAGTCTCAGAAGCATCCTGTTTCTCCTTACTCTTCCCTTTGCCTTTAGGGGCATTGGAAGGTTTGAGAGCAATTGGTGCTCGGATCTTCCCTGCTAGGTGAGCTGGGTTCTTGCAGCCCAACATAATGTAAGCAACTTCTATAGAGTCACTCAAATGCTTCTGGTATGCGACTTGAGCATCCCTAGTTGAACCTGCAGCTGGTTCCACGGGGTGAGCATTGTTAACGACATACTCCCTGCGCTCATACTTGAGGACTATCCTCATGTGCCTTTCCCAGTCAAGGAAATTGACTCCATTGAGTTTGTCCTTGTCCAACAAGGATCTCAATGAGTCATTGTTATGTGTTTGTGCATTAGTCATTTAATCTACACGGAAAGAAAACTTAATCAGTCTTATGTTTCAATTTAAGTTGAAGATCTTTGAATTAAAACACAAATGCTTGATTCTAATCCTCTTAGAATCTAAACTAGAATCCTTAATTCACTCGACCACCACTCTAATCGGGCTATGTAGGGAGGAAACCCATCCAATTACATTCAATGTAATCCCTGGCTAGGGTATGTATAGAAATGTACACGTCAAACCCTATCTGACACTCCTGCTCGATCAGAGCTGGACTAAGGTCCACCACTCTGATTCCACTCAAGTCAGCCAAAGTCAACTATGGCCCAATTCATATGTGAATGCTCGGCTATGGCCCACGACAC
Organism: Geranium rotundifolium; assembly: GCA_963920655.1. Lineage (NCBI taxonomy): Eukaryota > Viridiplantae > Streptophyta > Magnoliopsida > Geraniales > Geraniaceae > Geranium > Geranium rotundifolium. The sequence continues at coordinate 30,103,968 of OY987313.1, read as the reverse complement.
CCATATATAACTGACCATCTCAGATTATCCCGCATCCCCATGAATGCTAGACTTTGGCCATACCCACTCATAGATTTTGGGTGGTATCTCACATGACTTGATTATTAGTGAGGATGTTGTGTTTTCATTCCTTTATTGTATTCAATACAATCTATTTTGAAACCATCATCAACATTCAATGCAGTGATGATTCATTAATCCAAATTACATGCAAAGGTATATAAAATTCAATTTTAATCTTTACATGTGAGGTGATGATCTATCATACATTCTAAACATAAATAAACCATCTATTCATATGCTTCTTAGACATATGACCTTAGCATGCACATTTAATATACATTAAATAACTTGCACAAAATAATAGTCATTTTCCTAATCTGGTTCTCTCGAAAGAGAACCGATTGGTCACCCTATGTGGTTCTACAAGAACTAAATCCTAGAGACTATCTCCGGTTCTTCTTGCTGCAACCAAGGGGTACTCCCACTTGCTCCTGGATTTCTCAAATTTCCAATTGGTTAACCATTCGCCTCAGCCGCCTCCCGGTTCACCGTCCTCCGCTCGGTCCAATTACAAAGCATACTCGATTTGCAGACTGGAATAAAATAAATAACAAGACTAAATTTAAATAGCAGCTACAAAGATCGCAAAATTAATTACAACCAAACCAGCGGTTCGTATACCACAAATAAAGCAATTAAACGGTTTAGAGATCTTATTTTGTGCCAAACCAAGCATTTAAAACACTCATGCATGTTATCAATCAATAAATTATCAATCAACAATACAAAAACCGTTTTTGTCTTGCCTAATTCACATTGACCCGGTGTATCGAAACCGGACCGGTATAAAATTGGTTTATCGAAACCCTACATTCTATAATTTTCAACATAGAGGTCGCCACGGGGTGCGCCACGGGGCCGGGGGCACAAAGTGGTCACGCTCCGCGGCCTGTGACAAGAAACTGGCCACGCCCCGCGCCACGAGTTGGCCACGGTGCCGTGGCCATTAGTGGTCACGCTCTATGGCCCGTGACCACCTAGTGGTCATGCCCGTGGTCAGACATCCGCCACGGACCCGTGGCGATCGTCTTCTCTGTTTTCCAGAAAATTACCATATGCATTTTTATCAAAAAAACATGGTACAAAATTATTTCTACGTTGATCTAATCATACATACTATAATTAATAATAATTATTTCTAGCATGCAACTTATCTCTGATACCACTGTTGAGAATTATATGGTCCATATCACACAGCGGAAGGAATAATTAATAAAACCATAACTATAATTCCTTCCTAGATCATGCAATTTACTAGAAAGAACGATTCTGGGGATTTCGAAATTATACCAGATTGTTGATCGAATTACCAATTGAAGGTGTTACCCATCCTCTACCGGTATCCACACAGCCACGCCTTGCTTCAAAGCACTGAAGAATGAAGCCTGCTAGAACTTGGTTCTTCTCTCTGTGAGCTCTGAGTGTGGAGAATACTGATTTCGCACAAATCCGTCAACATCTCTCTGAATGAGAAGACGCCTAAAATGAGATTAGGATTCGGTTCCACGATCCGTAAAGCTTGGCTCCACAATCAGTGAAACTGTAGCGTTTCGACTCGCCACAGACTCCACCACGGAGTTGTGGCCAATTCCTTGGTTCGGCCACGGGCACGTGCCACAACAACTATCCTATGCAAAACGGATACGAAAACAGATCAAGTGAACAATTTATTTCAATATGGACAGTTTTTACCATTGAAGGAGCACTTTGATGCTCCTCTGCCACCCTAGAAAATTACACAATCAATCCTACAACGCTTTCGATTCAATCTTCTATTCTCTAACATTTAAATCCTTCACTATTCGGGGTTTCACAACTATACCACATACTGCACCAACACCTCACTTTCAATCATATCTCCACTTCTTCATGTATCTTGCAACTATACTTTTACAACACACCCCTTCTTTGCCACTCCATAATGGTCTTCTTGGGTTTTGCTAATTGGCAAATATTTACACATTGCAGGATTAAACACCCAACTTGGCAACTGACGCTACTTCTATCAAGGAGCACTGTTCCCGAATGAGCTTCCAAGAAGATGAGATACTTGTAGAGACAGTTTTATCGTTTGTCCGACACATGATCGGCATACATCCATACATTCCTCCAAATCGGCATCACATGTCAATAGAATCCACTCTGAGTCATCGTCCAAGTACTTGAGATCAAATCTACTCGTATCATCTATGCTGAACCGCCTACCAATCTCTTGTAATAGATCCCTGAATCCCCAATTGCTCTGCATGCGGAACCTGATATTCTCGTCTCCATATGCAACTTTCACCCTTTGAGCACTCCCTTCTCGGGTCTCCTGCCCAACATTACCCGGGAACGGGGCAAAACTCTCACCAATGGGATGGTTACTAAGAACTTTGTGGCTATGGGATCTTGTCATCAGATTTGGTCCTTCTTTTGTCGAGGCATACAACTCTACATCGCTTCTGACCTTCTTTAGCACACCACATAAGTTTTCTTCAACCACGAGATTTTCTACATTGAGAGCAGAAGGATGTGGCTGTGTTCCGCTGGAACCGAACTGGCTTGAACTGGAGCTCTGACTGCATGAAGAGGAGGGTGATATAGATGCAATTACAGGGTGGCTGAAATTGCTAACCTCCTGCAAGCCCGATAGCTTTGGATGATCATTCAACTTTGATGTTGAAAGGGATAAATTAGGAGAAGCCAGCTCTGGGAAGTTTGAATAGAAGGATCCAATTTGCATAGCACCTGAGGTACCTTGAACCGAATCAATTACAAGTTGTAGTTTCTGCAACGAATGGCCGACCTTCTTGATTTTTCGAGAAGGCCACCTCTTTATACCATGTTGCCTACAGATCCTTTTCAAAGTCGTGGGACAGACTGAAATTGATGACAAAAAGGGTTACTATTCATAATTGTAGTAACAAGATCAAATAGAAACAATGTGTGAAATATAATTTATACTGCATTACAGTCACAAGGACATACAAATTATACAAAGACAAATCAAAGTGTAGCATTAAACATATCATATATAATATATACTCCACAAAATTATATACTCGTCAGAAAAATAGCTGCCAAAACGCCATCACTTATAAAAAATTATAAAGGCTGTAAATTTTAAATATTGGACTAAATATATCGGGTCGGGATCCAAAACTAAAAGTCAACCTTGTTAATTGGGTGTGCCCTAGCCTCTTGAGTACCACTTTTTCTCATATATCTTCGATGTGATTTTATATATCTCAAGAGACAAAAACAATCCATCCATGCTGTTACCAACAAAGCATTTACAAATTATTTTAAGCATGTTATGCTTGGTAAGAAAGGCATCCAGTGAGATGCATCCTACCAAATAGACCCCACCAAGAGTGTCACCACCAATAAGGTGTTTCCTAATTCATTATGCATGATTTTTGTCATTTTATGGTCTATTGGTGGGGCTATCGAGGAGATTGTGTTTCCTTTTTTCTACTAAAGTATCTGGAACAACTCAGTTTTACAGCAGTAGAACTTACCACCAATATTCTTTGCTGCATCTTTAAGGCTGCCAGCAAAATATTGCCGAAGAACTTGCAAGGTTATAGTTTTTTCTGCCTTCGTACGTCTTCTTTCCCTTATTTTAGAAATGCTTGAAAAATCGCCAAAAATAGAATGATCTTCACCGAAATCAAGGCTTTCTTCTAAGCTAGAGTCTTGATTATGTTGCCTAAACTCTGAGGATTTATCAGCCGCCATTGGTTCTTCCTCCGGTAATGGTGACACGACATTACCACACTGTTGGATTTCTGTGAGATTTGGAGCATATGATGAATCTTCAGGAGAACGCGTGTTTAGATTATTATGTTGCCCCTTTGACATAGCTTCTGTGCCAGGCCTACTGTCTGAAGGAGTTACCACTTCACTAACCGGCAAATCAGTTTCCTCCTCTAACTCCTTGTCTGTGACAACCCGCAAGCTCTGGCAGACCTGCTGTATTATTGTGGACAGTGAACCAAGCATTTTCCTTTGTTCTTCGGGATCCACACAGTCCACAGGCAAGAAGAACTCCAAGACAAAGTCAGCTTTACCAGTATAGATGCTTCGCAAGCGTATTGCAACAGCTGCACGCAGTTTGAACATCCTTGCATGATGGGAGAGGGGATACTCCGTCTTGCAAAAAGACGTTATGTCATGCCCAAAGCAAGGTTGGTTAGTCAAAAAGGCTCCCCCAACAATGCCTTGACCTTTTAACAAATGATGCTCAGAACAAGCCTCATGAAAACCTTGAAAATCTGGATCAGCTACATAGCATGCACAATCCACAGTTGAAACACAGCGAGCATAGTTTTCATCTGAGTGTCGGCATCCCCCTTTACCTTGTTGAATACATGGAACCCAAGTTTGGGCCAGTGGCAATCTATGTGTCTCGCATGCAGCTCTCAAGACCTCTTGAATCTCAGGGAAGACAGCTTTGTATGACATGTTGCAGTCCTAATACATAGAGAGAGAAACTACAGATTACCTCAAAAGGAACATCTGGATGTGAAATTAATTATTATTGTATTAAGCTAATATCCAGTTACCTTCACATTCACAGTGTCTGAAGGTTCTGAGCTCCTAAGATCAACAGCCTGCAATTAAACAAGTACGTCCCTATAATAAAAAAGAATCACTATGCTTTTTGTCATCTTTAATCTCTATAGATCCTAACTGAAATTAGGGAATTCATATAAAATATGGCCCAAATGTATCTGAAAGAGGAGTTTCAAGGAGGATGCTAAACAGGGCTTTCTCAACTGCAGTGACTCAACCCAACGACTAAATATAGTTCTGTCCGCCAACTATTATATTAATTGCCATGATAATCCTTACTGTGCACCAACAACTGAAGTGCCCACTACTACCGAAAACATTTCCAGTCCCAGTTTTATTTGCTCTTGGAAACTAATTTCTTCCTCTCCTGCCATGCAATGCCATTTTCATTCTCAAGTCAGACTTGGATTACCAATAATAATGCCAAACCTCTCCACTTCAGATTAAAAGTATTTTCATGGCTCTATCATACAGGAACATGCGGCAGTTAAATATAAGGATTATATATGTGCAATACATGATCAGAAAACTTCAGACAGAAGTTCATATTTGAGATTTTAGGCTACACAACCAAAACTTCAGATTAGTCAGATTGACCCTCATGGTTAATTTACTTTTTCTTTTGAGAAAATGGTTAATTTACTGATTCTTAATGATGTTGAATGTAATAATTCGGTGTAAGTTTGACGGGACGGAACGGAACCCGATATACAAAGGGAGCCAAAATCAAATATTCAACTTGTACAGTAAGATAAAGAAACACACCTCAAGTGCTCTGCAGACACTTTCAAGCTCAGTCTGATACTTGACTCTTTGGGTAGTCATTACAACCTCAAGGACACCCAAGCAAGTCCTACTACCTTGTTCAAACACAGGAAGGGCAAGGGTGCCCCGGACATCATACCGTTGAGCATCATCTACTCGTGAGTATTCATCACTTCTAAAAAACCGAACATCAGGAGTCCACTCAGGAACTTTACCAAGGAAAACCCGTCCAGGCAATCCCACTAGCTCCTTGGAATCCTTGTCCGCAGGGAACTGATAAGTCACAGAGATATCACGGTACCCTACAAGCCTCGGACAGCTGGGATCAAGAGAAAAGGGTTGGTTGTTAGTCGTCAGAACACATCTACCTCCTCTATTGACAGGTACCCATAACTGTATAAGGGAATTGGTGTCTCTAGTGAAGTCTTTAATGTACCCAAGTGCCCAGATTAATCTCTCCATTACAGAAATTCCAGAACCTGGATTTGCTCGAGGGCCTATCCACCACCTTCTGCTTGATTCAGAACCTCCAATTACAGAACTTTCTGATTGATCAATACACCCAGCAGTACTAATTACATTTCGGCTGAGAGACTGGCTGCTGCAAGGACTTTTTCCTCGGGTTTCATCTACAGGCAAATTCCCAGGGAACAGTGATCTTTGCCTCTCTTCTCGGTCACTCTCTTGAGAATAGTTCATGCTCAAATCAACATTACCATTCTCTGAATTAGGCCATGCATAGGGTGCATCAAAGAAGCCACTTGAACTATTGGGATTCTGTTGTAAGAACTCAGATCCATCTGTTGTTTCCAGCCAGCACCCTTCTAACAAAAGTTCATCCATGTAATCAAAATCCATAGCCAAGTCATTGGAAGCACCAAGCATGGTAGCCGGTGATAAAATGCCGTCTTCCATGGTTGTAAGTCTTATGCTAAAACTCCACTATGTGGATCCTATTCCATCACAGCTGAAGTTTCTAACTAAAAAATGACTCATAAGCTGCCACAACCCAGAAATTTCCAATATGAAATCCTTTATTCTTCAGTCCTCGAACCACTTTCCGCTCCAAGACACTGAAACATTGTTCAACCATAAGTTCCACAATCCACTGAGATTTCCATGTGTTTCACCTAAATCTGATGAAAAGAAGTTTCACTGTTCAAACCCCAAAACTAAGCAAAACTAGTGGAAATGATATGCTTAATGAAATTGAAGGTTTCTCTTTTTTTCTCCCACATGTAAAATACTAAGTCAACTTACAGATATGAATCATATCATCAAGAATAATAGCTAAAAACAACAGGGCAGATTCGAGAAAAATCCCAACAATCATAGTTATGATAAATGGATGACACAACAAAATCAAAAGGGGCAAAGTTAAAGGAACAAAAAACCCCACTTCCCATAGATTCTTTCAACATGGGCCAATCAATATCATCACCGTCTTCCTATTCCCACCTCACATTCAAGATTTTCATTGAACCCGGATGAGAGAAAGTTTATATTTTTATCATTAGCCAACTAATCTGGATTAAGACCCAGATTAAAAGGACACAAAACAATAAAACCCACGATATAAAAACAGAAGAATAGGAACTCACAAGGAAGAGATTCTAGGGAGATATCCATAAATGGATATTTTGTGCAGATGGTGTGTAAATGCTAATCCCTGAAATGCCCAAAAAGAAGTTTCAGCGTGGGAAATGGGTGTCTGAGGAGCAGGAACACGAAAAAAGAGAAACAAATCTCAAAAGATGTCTCCTTTTTCTCAGTCTGTGAAATCAAATCAGAGCCACAAGAAAGAAAGGCCCTTCCCCTCTTCGCTTGGTAGCTCTGAGAAGGAAGCTCTATTGCTCTCGCTCTCTTAATTGATTCTTGTAAAAGCAAGGAAGGGAGGGTCTTGTGGTTGAAGAATCTCCTCAGCATCCGCTCCCAGGTTTTGGACCCACAGGATGACACCAGCAACCCCTTTGGGATGCTCGCTGTAAAGTCAACTAACACCCAAATTCTACCATTCAATACATTCACTCATCGACGATTATGATGAAGCTTTCAAGGTTATTTCTCCAACTTGGGTTTTCCTCACTTTTCATTTTTCTTACACTAGAGAAATTGACTGGGTCTGGACGTGACTGTGAGAGAGGAAGCGAACAAAATAGGTAGTGCACACCCACTTGCGATTGTTCCAATGCGGCCAGACCGGATTTTGAACCGGTTAATCACACTTAAGGACTAACAATGATAAATTAAAAAGAGGTGAAATAGAAATAGTAGTTTGTGTTGTGTGGGTGTGGTGCTCCTTTTGAGACTGAGGCAGCGAATGGGTGTTAAGCTGTCTTCTTATAATACCAATTGATTTAATATAAACCTACTCCCAGTTTTCCATTAACTGCATAATACTTATTAATTACCACTTGCAAAGCAATTAATAATATGACATTTTGAAACTACATTGTCATTCTCTAATTACGCCCTTGGAGCTGATGAAAGAAAATCATAGATCCGCCCTACCCGCGTAGACCACCCAGTCCAGTCCAATCCAACCAAACCCATAGCTAATGACTAAATTGGACCAATGCCATTTCCTAATATTTTTCGCAAAAATATCCACGCATGTGATCATCGAGCTTCGCCCAAGCTCGTTGTCCCCTCTCCTCACGACGAGCGAGGCATACTCCTTCGCCACACCGATCATCGGGATCTCGTCCGACGTCCAAGCAAGAGACTCTGATGCCCAATAAGCCCCAAATCTCCCCGACCCAATACCGCTAGCGCGCTTCTTCCTTCAAGCGAATCGAAGCATATCGACAACGTTTAAAGCCCGAAGAGCTAACGACGACTGGCCGGCCTGCCAACATCGGCTTGAGGACTGGCCGGCCTGCCAACACCGGCTTGAGGAGCCAAGGTCGCCCCACGAAGAAGACGCGACCAAGGCACCACCACACAAGAGATGGTGATGCATTGCAAATCAGGAAAGTGTCGGATTTCGACAAACAACTAGTGTTTTCCATGCAGAAACGGCCTTCTAAGCCATCCGAGGTCATCTTGACGATTGTTTCGGCCATCCGAGGTCATCTTAGGTGTCAAAATCGCAATTTCTTAAGTTTCGGGCAATTTTTGCAATTTTAATAATTTGTTTCATTTTTCCAATAAGTTTAGGATTTCCTTCTCTGCAAATAGGTTTTGCCTCTTTAAGCACTCTTATATGTTTATGTTATTTAGTTTTTGAAGTTTAATAAAAAAATCGAGATTTCCCTCAAATCTATCACATTCAGTATTCGCAAGATTCAACAAATTTTGATAAAAAATTCTTCCTAGCCACGTATGTTGCATCAGATGGGGACATGATCATCTCTGCTTCGCGGTTAAGAAAAGCCACATCATCGCCCCCTTATAGCAACGACTTACCCTATTTATTTGGTCAAGATCGACGAACAGGATTCACCTGCTTGGAGCATAGATAGGGTTTTCTAGATCTTTTCCTTTATTTTAGCTAGAGTTGCATTTAGAACCCAAAGTAGTAAAAATATGGGTGTAGGGTATTGTATTTCTTAACTTTGGAGAGCAGAGAAGTCCTACTACTGTCCATCGGTAATGTGGTTTCCGGAAGTATTTCCTAGCAAATAAAATAGGTCTGATTGGTCCCTCGTCTTAGAGGGCCACCGGCCCCCAAATCCTCATTCCTTAAACACTCGCCACTCATCTTTTCTCTTACTTGCTTGCTTGATCTAAACTTTCTGACGTACAAACTCTCTATGTGCTTGAATAGGCTTGTTTCGCCGACGAAAAGCTGATTTGGGAGACTGGTGTTGACGATAATGTTGGTCGCAGCGGAAATGGGAAGGGGGGAATTGAAGATTACATTCATCCAAAAATAAAATAAACCAAGGCCAACAAGATCAAACTTGATTATGCTCAAGAACCATGCATGCAAGATGGTAAAGAGAAATTTACCATACTTTCTCTTTTGCTCATCAAACCTTGATATAGCCTCCGTGATTAGCACAAAATAGAAGTCTAGTTTTGAACCCAAATCTCATTTAGGTGTCTACGTACTCGGCTCCACAGAGATCAAAGTCCACGTACTTCGTCTTTGATCCTTCCTCCACTTCAACTTGAAACTCTTGACACCTCTCTTTCTCGACCTAAAAATGCCTAGCTCCTTATTCTTGTGTTGGATTTCATGGAAGCTCTCTACTCTCTTCTTGTGCCTTTAGTTTTCTAGCAAGAATTTCATGAGAGACAATCTATCATGAGCTTAGAGAAGAAATGGAAGAAGACTTGAGAAACTTTCTCTCCTTTCTGTACACCACTCTCTCTAACTTGTATGTCTTGAATCTCTACTCCAAAAGATGAAGTTTTAGATAATTATAAGAGTATCTAGACACTTACATGTGTCTTTTATGCAAGACCCTCTTGCATGTTCATGACACCACAAATTTAGGTGTGGTGTATATGATCACACTTCAATTTCCACTAACTCTTAAGTGTCTAATGTTTGGCAACAAGATTTCTCATTCTTATTTAGAATAAGACGTAGACATTAGGTTAATTAATTTATGTTTCTTAAAATATAATTCTAATGTTTATGAGCAACCATATGCTAGAGTCCTTGCTTACTTGCAAATTGTATCCATTCATTTCGATAAATTAGTAAACCACTTTGACTAATTATCTAAATGAATAATTTATTGAATTAGATCAACTATTTTGTGTGTGACTTTCTAGGTTTACATTTGTTGGGCCAAAAAGTGTCGTGCGAACGTCACTTCCCGAATTCCCCATGCGAGTATACACAGACAAGTTATAGTATGTATAAGACCGGTAAGCTACCGGGTCAGTTCTCAGGGACTAATGAGGGTCATTGGTCAAAATTGTGTTTGTGATTGAGATTCTCAGAAAACGAATTCTTTTGAGGTTTTGGGAACTTAGACAAACAAGCAATCAATGGTTTGTATCACAATTCAATTAAAGCGCCTAGGGTGCTAAACATGCATAATTCGACATTACTTAAGAGAAATATTAGTTCTATTGATCTCGTGGTGACGAACCTATGTCATAATTACCGTTCTTGCCTCTCGGCATTGAGGACGGTCTAGTCTCGGGATGACACTTGCTCTCTCGAGTTCACATCTATCCCAAAACCGCAATTGCCCGACAATGATAGGCTAAGGGTTAATCCGAGGTGTCAAAACCTGGTTTCGAGCCTCTAACCCTTGATGTTTCCTAGGTCCGAGTCTATCCGTCCCTCTCGGGATCAGCTTAGTCTCCTAAACATGCATTTTACGTAATCAAATCACGATGCAAGCATTAAAACAAGGAAATCACACATCACCTTAAGGAGACCTAGAACTAATACCTCATATTAAGACATGTTCATCAAGTTACACAATGTTTAGCACCCATGGCTAAGGGTTTTAGCCCTCAACCATGGGGCTCAAATCTAATATCATCATGCAAATGGCAAGAGTAAACATAAAGCTCAAAGTAAAGATAAAAATAGAGTTAAGAGATGCTCTTGGTGTTCTTGAGAGAGATGTCTCTTCAAGCTTGATGAAATAGGTTGATTCTAATGGTTGAAATGTCTTTCAATCCCTCTCCTTGGCTTCACAAGTGGACCTTTGTAGAGAAATCCACCTCCAAGTCTTCAAATGATGAAGTGATGATGAAGAACAAGGCAAGGAGAATGTCTCCCTATGCTAAAATGACAGCACAATCTGGTAGGTGAGGATGTGGGCTCCAAAAGCTCATCTATCTTTAGGGCATTTAACCTTTTATATTTGCTGAAATCGAGCTTGGTCACGATCGTGACTTGGAGAGGGTCACAATCATGCATGGTGTGGTCACGATCGTGACTCTGCAAGGGGGGCCAATTTGATCGGGTCAACGCGCGGTCTTCTCTTTATGGGCATGACCGTCTTTGTGTTTGAACTCGAGTCACGATCGTGACTAATGGGTCACAATCATGACTTCCTTTTGGTCACGATCGTGACTGCGTCGTTACTGAGATCGCGGGAGCTCTCTATAAGTTGGGCAAAAATCAGCATGGAAATATTCATTTTCGGCACGACCGTGCCTAATGCATTGTTGGAGGTCACGACCGTGACTAAATAGGTCACGATCATGCCTGGTTGTTTCTTCACTCTTTTCTCATTCCTTGCACTCCAAGCTTAGCTCTCCCCGACCCTTGAACCTTGCCCTTTTTCTACCATTTCTTGCATATGCTCTTGAAAACACCAAAGAGCGTAAAATTTTCCTACTTAGCTCTCTAAAGCCGATACGAGAAAAATAAGCACCTAATTGTGTGGTTGAGCGGGGTAAAACGGGGACCGTTCGACCCCACAACAACACACCACACTTAAATACTTATCGTCTTGATAAGTCAAGTAAGCGCACAAAACATTTGCCGAATTAGGTACCCTATGGCCATTCACGTAGGGGGAGCTCGGCTTCTCCCGAGGGTTTCAAGTCTGACACCAACAATTTAAAAATAGACACAAACTATACATGACACACACATGAAATACTCGAGATGATATGCTTCACTCTTAACAATAAATGAGCACGTGTGATGGGAGGCTAATCTCATAACTTTCAACATAATCATTCAAACATACATAGAAGGGTATATGAGCTCGGGGTAACATGCAAACATCAAAGTGTACGAAATGCATCATTGTCACACCATTTATATGTCACATAAAACTCGTCGTAACACATCTTGCACCACTTAAATCCCTTTCCCTTAGTGCTTTGGTGATCATAGGCTAGCGATTAAACCTGATCCCATTGATCACTTGACCCTAGCCAAGAGCGGATCCATATTCGTAGGGTTTCACTAGGCTTGTAACTTTAGGTTTAGGCTAGGGTATGGATTTTTAGATGATCAAAATGGTGTATAAGTGGTGCATTACCACAAAGTCGCTTCATTCCTCACAAACCCCATTTACATCATGTTCTCTCCCCGGCCTCGTTCTTCTCCTAAAATATTCTACCATTCATGTCACTCAATCTCCCCTCTTTTTCCTTCTATGAACTCATTAAGATTCTTATTAACGACCATTCATCAACATTAGCTTAGATAAATGACTTAGAGGTCGAGCTATTCTTTCTTTCTTCAATTTTAGCTCGGGTTTGAGGTACTTATTCTTCCTTGTCCTTTTTCTTTTCTTTTCTTTTTCTCACATATACATATTTCGTTTGATTCCTTAAACCCAAAATTCATGTAATGAATAGCTTATCTTGCAAGTCGATTGTCATTGTTTTCTCATGACCCAAATCCGTTCCATCAAATAATTTGTAAACCTTTTCATTCCAACCTATACATTGATCTAAATAATTTGGATAACTTATCTTGTGTATTTCCATTCCTATACATTGATCTAAAAATCCAATGGATTAAACCCACACTCAACGAAGCAACTAAGCAATATGATGCACGGATTCAAATTAATGTTTGGATATAGAAATGAAAGGCACATTGGCTTGTATTGTTAGGTCATATAAAAAGGCTATTTAACTCGGAGAAAGGGTGCTACATATTAAGTGTCAAGGTGGCTTTTTAGGCTCAACCGGTCCAACGATGGCCTATGGATCTTATCCCTTGGTCAATGGTCCTTGGCCCGAAGCTGGTTGTGGTCTAACTTCCAGTTCTAACCACAAACACCAATGGGGATGCAAAAAGTGTGTTGAACAAGAAATATACCACATATCATAGGTTATAATGTAAGCATGCATTTTGGCACACAGTGACATTTCCCATGTTATCACTACAAACTCATATATCCACCCATATCTATCCAAACTCATATATCCACCCATATGCGAACATGAACTAAGTCCAACCTAAAACAAATATCCAAAAATAAACCAAATAAAATCTGAAACAAAATCCAAAACTAACAATAATATCCAAAATAGAGCAAACAGGTCTAATACGTGCAGGCACCGTAAAGGGGTACCTCTTAGTAGTCTGGTTCTTCTTGTAGGTAGTCCTCCTATTCTCCTTCTTGCTCGGTCTCGGGGCGATGTGAGGTGCTAGAGCCAGCCTCCTGCTCCTGCAGATAATGGAAATGAAAGTGTGGGTATGGTCCCTGTGATACCAGGAATGTAGTTCCCTGGGCCGGGTGGGACTCAAACCACGACTGGTATAGCATCTCCATCTCAAAACACGTAGGAGTCGACTATTTGCTATCCTTACCCTCATCCTCAACCCTCATTGCTTTGGGATCGCTTGGTTCATGTTCTATCGCCCCAACGGCCTTCTTCACCTCTTTTACCTTTTTGGAATTTGGGTCAAAATTCTTCGAGCGTGAGGACATCCAAAATGTGATTGAGTCACCTCCAACGATCATACCAAGTTCTCCCCTTTTCACACTAATACAAGTGCCAGTTGTTTCCAAGAACGGTCTTCCCAAGATGAGGTTAACATCCATACTTGCTTTGTAATCTAGCATCGCAAAATTCGTGGGCACTATGAACTTGCCCACCTTTACTAAGATGTTTTCTACAACTCCCCTTGGGGACACCACAGACTTGTCCGCTAATTGTAGTTCCATATGTGTGTACTTCATGCTTTTAAGCCCTAGTTCTTCATACAACGTGAATGGCATCACATTTATCCCGGCTCCTAAGTCGCATAGAGCCTTGCGGTGCGTGAATCCTATTCCCATGGGAATTATAAAGCTCATGGGATATTCCAACTTTGGAGGGAGGGAGTTGAGTAGTGCACTTGCCCCAGAACTCATCTTCACTGTAGGCTCCTCATGAGCCTTCACTCTTCTTTCTTCTTCCTTTAGAGTGGCTTGGACATTTGTCTTTCTTTCTAGTGTCGTCACAATTTTAGCATTGATTTCCACCTTTTTTACTTCCTCGAGGTAATCTTGAACACCTCATACATTTTCAACATTCTTCGCCCGTTGTGTGAACGGTAGAACGATCTTTAACCTCCATGACGCTTTCATCGGTTCTTCTTCCAATAGATTCATTGGTTCTTCAATTTCCTTTCCCACTAGCTGAATCGCGTTCATGGGTTTCTTGTTGTTATCTCTTGGTTGCTCCGTGTTGCTTTGGAGAGTACCTAATGGTCTTGGGGCGGCTCCTTGCTCTAGGCGAGCCTCTATGTTTCTCATTCCTCGCCTCAACTCATCGTTAATTGAAGTTTGGTTCTTCGTGAATGTCACGAGCACGATCTTCAATGAATTGTCTTTATTGGATTTTGAAGATTGACCCTTATCATAAGCGAAGGTCCTATTATCTTGGAAAGTGTTACCTTTTGGTCGCTCTTGAAACACCTTTTCGTAACCTCGGGGTGGATTGTTATGAGGTCATGAGTTGTTGTTAACGGCATTGTTGCCATATCCTCCTGGTTTGGTCGGTCTTGATTCCTACCGCTTTGTCTTTGATTCTCATTGCCTCCATAATTCCCATTGTTCGAGCCTCGACTGTTATTTCCATAGTCCATGCAGTTTACATTTCGTGCTTGTCCTTACCCTCCTTGCACCAATTTAAGTAGCATATTCATCTTGGTCGAGAGGTTGTTCATGGTCTCTTGCTCTTCACCATCGTGGCAAGAGATGCGGCTTGAGTGCTAGCACCATTGTTCGCATCATTCCACTCATAACTCTGCAAAGAAACTTGTTCAACCACGTCGAATGCCTCTTCGAGATCGAGGGAAAGGAGATATTCTCCCGCACCAGCATTGACCGCCATTTGGGAAGCTTGATTAAGCCCCTGATAGAAAGTCTTGTTTAGAATTTCGTCGCATATGTGATGATCCGAGCACTTACATAATAGTTTCTTGAAGTGCTCCCAAGTTTCTCCAAGCGTCTCACCCATGAGTTGGGAGAAATTGTTGATATCTTTGCGAAGCTCTCCTTCCTTTCTTAGTGGGACATACTTGCTAAGAAATGTCCGCTCAAGACTTGCCCAATCTCGTTTCTCCCGCAAGGGTAGAGTCATGTACCACTTCTTCGACTCTCATCCCAAAGATATGGGGAGCAATTTGCATCTCACCAAATCCCGCGAGTACCCGTTTGCGGTGGTTTCGATCACATCATCGTCTTTTCCCAAGAACTGAGGAATGGTCTTGAGGAGGCTCAACATAACCGGTTGAAGTGCAAAATCTTGACCTTGTTGATAATCCTCGTCTCTCATTCCATTACGAGGGATGTGTGGTCGTTAGACTCCTCGTCCTCTTCCTCTCCGACCCCGATTACCTCGAGGGGGAAGAGGAGAGGGAGGAGGAACGTAGTCCTCATCCTCGAAATCATCTTCTTGCTCTCTACCGCAAGGTCTCCCCTTGCGTTGTTGTTCAACTCAATGGGATCCTCATCTTGGTCACCCTCAAGAATGGGTGTTAATTGATCCACCCGTCCCGGTGTTTGCGCCATGTTACTTGTGTTACTCAAATTTTCCTGAAATCACCTTCTAAATGCGTTGTTTCACCGACACAATGCCTCAATTTTCAGAACAAAGTCAAATTCTAGCACGCCCGAGGTCCGGCTCATTCACTAGAAAAAAGTACCTAAAGATCACGAAACACAAATGTTAATTTCTTAAACGGTAAACAAATCACAAATACTTAACAATCTATTACCAATTAGTCCCCGGCAACGACACCAAAAATTTGTTGGGCCGAAAAGTGTCGTGCGAACGTCACTTCCCGAATTCCCCGTGCAAGTATACACGGACAAGTTATAGTATTTATATGACCGGTAAGCTACCGGGTTGGTTCACAGGGACTAATGAGGGTCCTTGGTCGAAATTGTTTTTTTCATTGAGATTCTCGGAAAACGAATTCTCTTGAGGTTTTAGGAACTTAGACAAACAAACAATCAATGTTTGTATAACAATTCAATTAAAGCGCCTAGGGTTCTAAACATGCATAATTCGACATTATTTAAGAGAAATATTAGTTCTATTGATCTCGTGGTGAAGAACTTATGTCATAATTACCGTTCTCACCTCTCGACATTGAGGATGGTCTATTCTCGAGATGACACTTGCTCTCTCGAGTTCACATCTATCCCGAAACCACAATTGTCTGACAATGATAGCCTAAGGGTTAATCTGAAGTGTCAAAACCCGGTTTCGAGCTTCTAACCCTTGGTGTTTCCTAGATCTGAGTCTATCCGTCCCTCTCGGGATCGACTTAGTCTCCCAAACTTGCATTCTACGTAATCAAATCACGATGCAAGCATTAAAACAAGGAAATCACACATCACCTTAAGTAGACCTAGAACTAATACCTTATATTAAGACATGCTCATAAAGTTACACAATATTTAGCACCCATGGCTAAGGGTTTTACCCCTCAACCATGGGGCTCAAATCTAATATCATCATGCAAATGGCAAGAGTAAACATAAAGCTCAAAGTAAAGATAAAAATAGAGTTAAGAGATGCTCTTGGTGTTCTTGAGAGATATGTCTCTTCAAGTTTGATGAAATGGGCTGATTCTTCTTGTATCCTGGTGAGCTTATGGTTGAAATGTCTTCCAATCCCTCTCCTTGGCTTCACAAGTTGACCCATGTAGAGAAATCCTCCTCCAAGTATTCAAATGATGAAGTGATGATGAAGAACAAGGCAAAGAGAATGTCTCCCTTTGCTAAAATGACAGCACAATCTGTTAGGTGAGGATGTGGGCTCCAAAAGCTCCTCTATCTTTAGGGCACTTGCCCTTTTATATTTGCTGAAATCGAGCCTGGTCACGATCGTGATTTAGAGAGGTTCACGATCGTACATGGTGTGGTCATGATCGTGACTCTGCAGGGGGGGGACCAATATGATCGGGTCAACGTCGCGGTCTTCTTTCATGGGCACGAACGTATCTATGTTTAAGCTTGATTCACGATCGTGACTAATGGATCACGATTGTGACTTCCTCTTAGCCACAATCATGGCTACGTCGTTACTGAGATCGCAGGAGCTTTCTATAAGTTAGGCAAAAATCAGCATTGAAATATTCATTTTCGGCACGATCGTGTCTGTGGTGGTCACGATCGTGCCTAATGCATTGTTGGAGGTCACGATCGTGACTAAATGGGTCACGATCGTCCATGGTGTGGTCACGATCGTGACTCTGCAGGGGGGGCAATTTGATCGGGTCAACGTCGCGGTCTTCTATTCATGGGCACGGTCGTCTCTATGTTTGAACTCGAGTAACGAATGTGACTTCCTCTTGGTCATGATCGTGGCTGCGTCGTTACTGAGATCGCGGAAGCTCTCCGTAAGTTGGGCAAAAATCAGCATCAAAATATTCATTTTCGGCACGATCATGCCTGTGGTGGTCACGATTGTGCCTAATGCATTGTTGGAGGTCACGATCTTGACTAAATGGGTCACGATCGTGCCTATTTGCTTCTTCACCATTTTCTCGTTCCTTGCGCTCCAAGCTTAACTCTTCCAACCCTTGAACCTTGCCCTTTTTCTACCATTTCCTACATATGCTCTCGAAACACCAAAGAGCGTAAAATTGTCCTACTTGGCTCTCTAAAGCCGGTACGAGGCAAATAAGCACCTTATTTTGAGGTTGAGCGGGTTCAAACGGGGACCGTTTGACCCCACAACAACATCTAATTGGTATTGAGATTATAACATTAACACATTATTGTCATTGGAAACACTTTACACACTTTAAGGTTGTATCCCAACAAACCTAAAGTTCTCATACATCATGAACAACGTGTAGCATAATATGTCATGATTCTTAATTAGAAATGAATTGGTAAGGCATTATGATATAATTCCTTTGCAAACCTAATGATCATGATTACTGTGCACTAAAATCCTTTCATTACAAGATCCCGATCTCGACAAGGATCATAGAATAGTCAAACCCTAATAGTCTCGATATTATAACCACATCTCTGATTCAAGTTATCAATAAATAAAACTTATATTAGAAAACATATTTTGTAATATTCAACCAAGTCTTATTGTCCTGGCCAGAAACTTCTTTCATCGATAACAACCGAGATAGCATAGGATATTATCCTTGTTTACTCAAGGTAATGAATCATCTCTTGGCTAATCACTTGCCCCTACACATAACTAACCAAAGCCATCATACACCGTTATACTCACACGTGTCTAGTATGAGCATGTTAGTTGTAATAAACTTTGATCACCTATATGTGGACAGCTGTGCTACCTCAAGTTAGAGGACCATATGCACAATCATGACCTAGATGATAAATAGTGGACTTGCTGTAAAACTCTATGTTATTATCATCCGACGTTACAGTTCGGTACGCCATATATAATAAATTTGTACACATTTAGATATGGTACTTCAATACCAAATATCTTTCATTTATTTCTTTGAGACGAAAAATATAATTCTTAGGATTAAGAAACTGAACGACTTTGGAGTGTTGAACTAATGAGCATTATCCATGTAGAAACACTTCATGAGTTTTTTAGTTAATTTTCATCAGAAATATACTCGGTCTACAGGCCGAGACAACATATTATTTTCTCGAGATTTTCATTTCAAATTCTCATTTCCAATATTTTGCAGTATTTAGAATCTCTTCATGAATCTCAGTTGAGTCCCTATCAACATACAATATAAGGAAAATATCACTTACCTCCACCGTACTATGCACGGTTTTCACTTACCTCCTCCAAAAACAAAATGCATTATGTGGAGTCCCCGAGTTATACTAACGTTTCACTTACCCCCAACGACATTAGTTTTTGGTCAAAATGACGAAAATGTCTCTGTATTTAAAAAATTAAGGGAAAAGAACACTTTTGTGCACCTAAATATACACTTTTAACACTTTCATACCCTAACTTTTTTTTCTTTTCTTTTTCCCATATCTGATTTTTATTTTGGACTACTTACCCCTAAAATTTCAAAAATACCAAAATTACCCCTGAATTGAACCAAAATTAAATATGGTATAATGGAGAGAACCGACCCAATTTTTAAAGAGTGTAAAAAGACAAAATTACCCTCAATTGTTCATCAAATTCTCAATTAAATGCCACCCTCTCTCCTTTATCCATTTCTCTGTCCTCTCCTCCTCCGCCGCCCCCTCCTCGTCAGCATGCTCATCCTCATGGCCTTCCTTAACCTTGAAGTCATCGTCCTTTCGCGCTCTGGCGCTGTCATCGCCGACCTCCTCCGGCCACCACCAACTCCTCCTCGAACCCCACACCCAAACTCTCTCCACCACTTCGCCGTCCTCGCCGGAACCCTAACCAGGCCAGGACAATCCTCCGCTCACAGCTGCATCCGCTTCTCCGACGGCTTCGCCACCGTCTGGGTGTCTATTGATTTGGGTCGTGGAGTGCCCAATTTGGGTTCGATTCGGTTGGTTTTGGGTTTGGGTTTGGGTTTGGGGAGTGCCGAATTTCAAGGCTAAGAATCGTGTTTGTGGAGCTCTGGAGTGTATCAGCCCAATCTCGGTGGTCGTAGGAGGAGGTCGCCGGAGGGCTGCCGGAGGGGCATGAAGAAGATGATGAACAGTGAGAAGAGAGGGGCATAATTGTAATTTAATAATTTATTTTTTAGTTTTTAATTTGTTATTTGAAAAGACCAATATACCATTCAATGGAGGGTAAAAATGTAATTTCAGATTAATTAAATTATGGTTGAATCTAGTTGAAATTGAACTGGCTCAATTCAGGGGTAGTTTCGGTATTTTGAAATTTCTGAAGAAAATTGTCCCAAAATAAAATTCAGGTATGGAAAAAAGAGAAAAAAAAGTTATGGTATGAAAGTGTCAAAAGTGTATATTTAGGTGCACAAAAGTGTCATTTTCCCAAAAATTAAAAATCATTTTGAAAACATATTTTTTTATAAAATAAATAATAAAAATTGATTCTAATATTATTTTTTAACAATATTAAAAATGAAAACGGTTTTTAAACATTGTTTTTATTATTTATAATTTTTATTTTTTTTAAAAATATTACTTTTTAATACTAAAATTGGTTTTTATTATTTATTTTATAGAAAAATAATTTTTGAAAAATAATTTTTAAATATAAGGGCATTTTCATCATTTTCATAAAAAATTCACAGAATTTTCAAAAAATTAACGTCATTGTGGTGAAGTGATACATTAGTATAGTTCGGGGACTCCACATAACGCATTCTGTTTTTGTTGGAGGTAACCGTTGCATAGTACGAAAGAGACAAGTGACATTTTCCCTACAATATATAATATAATATGTTATCATTTTTCTCATTGCTCAGGCAATATAACTCATTACATGAGTCGAATATAAATGCCGAAATCTTAGATTATTTCTTATTGTTTCAGGCAATATAACTATTTCTGGGAGTCTCATATAAATGTCGGTATACGTGTGCCATAAATGAAACCACCAAATACATTCATCAAATACATCTCTAGTTTTTCGGGAACTTTTATACTAATAAGTATTTGAAATGATCATAATAATTATAAATAAAAGTGTCCCATCAAATCTACTTCACGCCATTAAGAAACATCTTAGGCTGCAAGCCTCACATCATAACGATCTATCTTTCAATTTCTTTATTCACGAATAACCATTTGTATTTAAAAGGTTGAACATTTTTTAATGTTCAATTTATGGGCCCAAATATTTGATGTTTTACTGGAACCAATTGTTCTGCAAGACACGTCTTTTGATATTCTACTCTTGTCTGCTTTTTACGTTTTTGACGCTTACTGCAGGAGTTTGATGCTTCCTTTCTATTATCATCATTTAGTTTAGTTCTCACATCTATGCTCCACAAATGGCGATGACCACTTCAATAGCCATTGCATGGCATTACAACAATATTTAAATTATTAATTCATATTTATATAATATATTTTTCGAGTTTTGTAAGATAATTATGACAAATTTATACCATTGAATTGAGTATTATCATATCTATATTTTATAATTTCAAACTCATGACTAGAGGTTAAATTAACAAAGCAGATTATATTTTCATAAAAAAATGAAGAGAGTTAATGCAATTCAGTATTGTCCCTTCATGAAAACAGGGTGCATAGCAGTATCTTATAAGAGGGGTAGACTAGAATCTTACTATTAATAGAAGCAACAATTACTATAATCAATGATCATAGTGGAGCCAAATTAGTTGATTAATTTCCTAATTTTGTAATAAAATTGCGAAGTTGGTGGCCTCATTATTCTGTGTTTGGTGTGGTCTGAACATCATCATTTTATTCATGTTATTAAGTACTAACAGTCAGAAATTCTAATTAAATTAAATGAAAAACAAGATTTGATCTATAAAAAAGTCATCAAACAAATTGTTAAGGAAATCGAAAGTTTCATGAAATGGACCCTCTTCAAGCTGTTTGGACAACACGTTTCTGCCTCCTTTTAGCAGCACAGGCACAGCCCATATTATTTAGTGATTTAATATATAATTGATGATCAGTTGAAGACGAGTAATAATGTTTTAAGGTTACTCGATCTGATTTTTAGTGTGAACTGGATATGAGCTGCACTGGTAAGTCCTGTTGATAATAATGGTTCAATAATAAATAATACATGGTTTGGTTAGGTGTTGAAAAATAATATATAATTTAGGTGATGAATTAAAAAATAAGAGCATGATTCCCGGTCATATTTAATAGATTCTGATTACTTGGAGATTCGATCCCCTAATACTAGTAGTTATATATTTCTGGGAATGAATTGGATGGTCTTTTGTTTATCCAACACTTGCTGATAAAAGGCTTATATTTGTTTCAAATCTTCATAGGTGAAATTTGCGAATGGGCCTCATGGGTCAAAGCCCAATGACATCGAATCAATTTTTCATATCATCAACAGTCAAATTATATGATAATGACAAATAAGATTTGGCATCAATTATTCAGAAGCTCAAATAGAACTTACACAATAATAGTACTATGTATTCAAATTTTTAATGCATTATCCAAAGAAAAGTGTTCTCTCAACTAAATTGGACCCGTAACATATATATCGGGTGGCGTCTAATCCATAACTTTTGGGACTTTGTAATAATGTCATAATTTAAACAACAAAATATGAATTTTAGTTTACAGTAATAATATATTTTAAGAGTTTCATAACTTAACTAGCATGTGAACATTACAAAATTACAAGGAATCACAGCAACTCCATTATGGTCTAGTAAGCCAAAATTAAGCAACTCCATTGTGAAGACTTTGACTTTGGTTGTAAGTCGATGTAGAGCCCTTTTGTGAGACAGGCTTGAAAGCTTATGGGTTGTGCCTTACTACGTGGTTGGGGTGATCTTGTTGTGTCGCGGGTGATTTGTGAGTCTCGTTCTTTCACCAACGGCTCATCCGTTTTACACCGGGTGGAGTGATTGGTCTCCCGCAGCTCACCTATTAACCCGCGAGTGATTGATATGTCTTAGGGATAATGCCTCTTAAAAGCTTTTCTCTTAGTCTTCCAAGTTTTGTGAGTTACATGACCTAAATGGAGGAGTTACATCCCCCATTATTAGTCATGTTAATGACATATTTATTCCCCTCCTTTATCACATTTTCACATCCCCTTGCTATTTAAATCTTGGTGTGTTCATGTTGGAGACATGACATAAACAAGTTCTTCCTTATAATCTATCTCTCTCAAATTGTTCTTTTCGAATCGGTTCTTGGCTATCGAATTGTGCAAGCTTCAGATTCTGATGTGTGAGTGGGCACGCATCAGGGGGACTACCGTGTTAATCTCGGAGGCAACCGAAATACGATCGCCACCTCGATCCAACCGGAAAACTTGCTTTCAAGTCAGTGGCCACCATACCACGGCGCGGTAACTTTACATCAAAAAGTATCTTCTAAACCTATCATTGTTCTACTCAAATTATAGTTCCTACAATTCGAAAGCAATTTTATTTAGTATAAAAATATTCATATTGACGGTGAGATATATCTTTCGCCAATGTTATTACCGTCAATAATTAATGTGTGGATAATTACTATTATTCATTGATCTTCTTGTTGTTCCAAATTGAATGATTAATCGTGAGGTATCTGCTATATGTCCTAAAAATTGTGGATGAACTATCATTATTCTTATGGAACACAGAGTCATGGAGATAAATCACTCTTTGAGTGTTTATTGATGATGATCTCCTAAAATGAGTTGGTGGTTGATACAAGAAGAAAAGAGAAGACAATTCACGCCATAATTGGATGAGATGGAGCTGCTCTTGAACATATATATATCTAGATATACGACCATGATTATGGTCAATTCCCAATATATGGCAGTATGGCAGTAAGTATCTGGGTAAGGTACAAGAAGCAAATAATCATGCATGCAATTAAAGATTGGACATGATGAAATTAGTGGGCACGATTGCTAATATGCAGATGCTACTTACTAGCTTAGACCAAGTTTTTTTGTATGGAACCTGACATTGAACTTTGTTTATGATATGCCAAACTTGGGTCATCATGGCACGATGAGGAACGACCCTTCCAGTTCTGATTTCAGCGGGGAAGAAGTCGCGGTGGTTCTCGCTCAGCCCTCGAGAAAGATGACCAGTACGCTCGCGCATCTACAAAGCTTCCATCACCTCTTAGGTACAAAAGGTGTCGTGACTTATCAGAGGAGGATGGGTCCAAAGACACTGGTCGGGCTACCGACAATGCCTCTGCGAAGCCGTGAGGTTCCTGCGGTCAGCCGTCATTTGAAGAAGAGGCAGGTGATAGGTATTCACAATGGGAGGAACAAAAACAAACCCTAAATGATTGGGGTTTTGGTAAGTTTTTAGGCTAATGGGCCTGCACCCTTTTAATACTTATTTAAATGGTTTAAAGCATTTGGGCTTTGTTTTATTTGGGTTTTAGACTATGTTATGTGCTATAGTAGCCCAACTTTATACATGCTTGCCCAACCCATTTATATATTTGTTGATGGATAAATATTTACATGATTTTTGAGATTAATCATTAAAGAGAAAAAAGAAAAGGACGGTTACGTCATGATTGGTTAAATTTGATTTAATAATATGTTTAAAATCATTTTCTTGTGTGAATATGACGTCACATGTGGGTGAACAATTGCTTATAAGAAATGTCGTATATATGACGAACTCGAGAATATAATGAAGACAGTGGAAGCATTTTGAGCCTATGGCATGTGATGACCACTGAGAGTTTTCGGTTGAGCCTAAAAGGTTTAAAATTGCAATCACAAAAATTTGTGAACTCCTACTTGCCAAGTAAGTACTTATATGTTAATTTGTGACATTGAAATGTGTTTTTTTGTTAAAATTTTGGTATGTGTGCCTTTGGATTATACATGGATGTTTAAAAGGCATGATATTTATATTAAATATTATTTAATATGAATAAAAGATAATTACTGTTAGACTTTTTAAGTTCAAACAATCATATCAAGATGTGGGGGTTATCCTCTTAATACAAAGTTTCTTGACATGTGGGGGCGTTTGGCTTATAACCGATCTCAAGGAAAACATTATGAATCTAAAACATTACTAGTATGTTCATTGAATTGATAATGTTGCATATAGATTCATGTCTCTAGGTAATCTCTCATTTTATGAGGTTAGAGATATTGAATTCTTTGAGCATGTATCTCGTTTGGATAAAGATATTGGTACATCTATTGCTTCATCTTCAATGTGTATTGTTGTTGGGCATGTATAATTTTTATGCAATAAATCACATGCTAGTAGCCTTATTTCTAGTTTTTATGTTGATAAACGTAGAAGAAATAAGAAGTCTACTTTAGAGAAAGATTGTGGAGATATCTTTCGTTGATCTTTTTCTAATTAAGTGTTTGAGTAGACTATGTTAGTGATGAACTAGTCTCGATCTTTATAACTGGAAATGATGATCCTAAGAAGCATGATGAGGCAATGAGAAAACTCTATGGAATATTTGAGAAAAAATCTTCAAAAATCTGGTAATCCATAACTAATTTTTGGTGGTGCTATAGGGACGCACTTGATGAATTTCAAGCTTGTTAATCCATAACCAGTTCTTGGTGGTGCTATAGAGATGCACTTGATGGATCTCGAGTCAGTTAATCCATAACCAGTTTTTGGTGGTGCTATAGAGACGCACTTGATGGATTTTAAGGCTGACAATCCATAGCCAGTTTTTGGTAGTGCTATAGAGATGCACTTGATGGACTTTGTTTGTGACTGACAGGTTGGACTTTTTGTCCTGAATAGCTCTAATGTCAGTTCTATTGAGACGCACTTGACAAGCTACCTATGCGGGTGTGATGGTTTGGACGCCATCTATGGAATATTTGAGAAAAAATCTTCAAAAACTGGTAATCCATAACCAATTTTTGGTGGTGCTATAGAGACGCACTTGATGAATTTCAAGCCAGTTAATCCATAACCAATTCTTGGTGGTGCTATAGAGACGCACTTGATGGATCTCGAGTCAGTTAATTCATAACCAGTTTTTGGTGGTGCTATAGAGACGCACTTGATGGATTTTAAGGTTGACAATCCATAGCCAGTTTTTGGTAGTGCTATAGAGATGCACTTGATGGACTTTGTTTGTGACTGACAGGTTGGACTTTTTGTCCTTAATAGCTCTAATGTCAGTGCTATTGAGACGCACTTGACAATCTACCTATGCGGGTGTGATGGTTTGGCCGCCATCTATGGAATATTTGAGAAAAAATCTTCAAAAACTAGTAATCCATAACCAATTTTTGGTGGTGTTATAGAGACGCACTTGATGAATTTCAAGCCAGTTAATCCATAACCAATTCTTGGTGGTGCTATAGAGATGCACTTGATGGATCTCGAGTCAGTTAATCTAGAACCAGTTTTTGGTGGTGCTATAGAGATGCACTTGATGGATTTTAAGGTTGACAATCCATAGCCAGTTTTTGGTAGTGCTATAGAGATGCACTTGATGGACTTTGTTTGTGACTGACAGGTTGGACTTTTTGTCCTTAATAGCTCTAATGTCAGTGCTATTGAGACGCACTTGACAAGCTACCTATGCGGGTGTGATGGTTTGGCCGCCATCTATGGAATATTTGAGAAAAAAATCTTCCTAAAGCACTCGCGAGACTGAGGTGTACGCATGGCCGTAAAAGCGTTTTTTTAGTGGTATCACGGAACTTGCATAACTTGAAGGTGTGATATGTGTTATGGGGTGTATCGACGGAAAGGTAAAACAAGTTCAAGAAGAAATTCACTCGTTTTACAAGTACGTTGTTGCCTCATCTCACTATGTGTTAATTCAAGTCGAAAGACATTAACACTTAAGTACCGATAACCTTCCTTTACCCAGGGACTTCTTTGAAACTTTTTGTTCGCCATTAGTGGGAGATTGTTAGGGATAATGCCTCTTAAAAGCTTTTCTCTTGGTCTTCCAAGTTTTGTGAGTTACATGACCTTAATGGAGGAGTTACATCCTCCATTATTAGTCATGTTAATGGCATATTTATTCCCCTCCTTTTATCACATTTTCACATCCCCTTACTATTTAAATCCTGGTGTGTTCATGTTGGAGACATGAACTAAGACAAGTTCTTCCTTATAATCTATCTCTCTCAAATTGTTCTTTTCGAATCGGTTCTTGGGTATCGAATTGTGCAAGCTCCAGATTCTGATGTGTGAGTGGGCACGCATCAGGGGGACTACCATGTTAACCTTGGAGGCAACCGGAATACGATCGCCACCTCGGTCCAACCGGAAAAATTGATTTCAAGTCAGTGGCCACCATACCACGTCGCGGTAACTTTACATCGAAAAGTATCTTCTAAACCTATCATTGTTATACTCAAATTATAGTTCCTACAATATGTGGGTAATAGGACGGATGATTTTGCGGGTGAGTTGGATCACAGGTGAAGTCTACACATGCCTACCGAAGCAGGCCGTCTCATCAATTATTGAAGCCTTTAAAAAAATTAATTGGGCCTTTTATTCCTAATAAAAATATACTTTCATAATTTCATTACCTAATAAACAGTTACACTTAAAGGGAGAATATAATCTTACCAATTTAATCTAAGTACATGGTACGAAAAATGACAATACATAAATTAAAGGGATAATGACACTTTGTTACACCTAACTATAGTGAAATGAAAATTTCATACCTTAATTATTTTTCTCTCTTTTTAGTACCCTGAAATTTTTTTTGTGACAACCTAGACTAAAATGACTAAAATACCCCTAGTTTAAGAAATCAAAATAGAACTGGTCCAATTTGATTTATCAAACCATATTTGAAATGGTTCAAATTTAATTTTAGATTGTGGGGAATAATTGCAATTGCATTTTAAATACAAATCAAATTGAACTATAAATAAATAAAATTGAAACAAATCAATTTATGATTTTTAAAACCAATGGTAGTTTCGGTATTTTAGGCATTTTAGAGGTATGTTAAGGCAAAAAAATTGCCAGGGTACTAAAAAAGAGAAAAATAGTTAGGGTATGAAAGTGTCATTTCGCTATAGTTAGTTGTAACAAAGTGTCATTATTAAAATATGAAGTTTTCACTTTCAGCGGCAAATCTTGTTTGTATGGCTGCGTGTGGATAACTTTACCGTTTCTCCATAAAATCTGAAAATCTGAAACACAATCATCAATGACTTATATAAAATTTATCCTCCTGGCCTTCATAGATGCAAAATATTTGATTAGTGTTTCATGATTAGTTTGCTTCAACATGTCATTCTCAATAGATAACATTACCAATCCACTCAATTTTTGTTGCGACATTATTGATCTCAAGTAATTCTTTATTAATTTGAGTTTTGAAAAACTTCTCTCTGCAGAAGCAACAGTTACCGAAATAGTTAATATCACCTTGTATACAATATATGCATTTGGAAAAGAGTTGATTTTTCAAATGTAATTAAGTATATCAATTGAAGTATTGTTTTCAACCAGCGTACATTCTCTCAAAACTCTTAATTTCATGAACAAATTTGAGCCATTAATTTCAGAACAAGCATTGTGTCGTAAATTTTTTTCAAGATTAAGTACCCTTTCTTTTAAACAACTTTCATCCAGGGATTTTAGCTTTTAGAAAGTAAATAAGAACCCAAATTATTTTCATAAATTTTGAATTGATCAAATCAACTTTTAAGGGATGAAATTGAATGATCTACTATGTATAGAAAATAATCAGTTCTAGACAAGTCTTGAGGGGATTTCAAAATTTCATTCTCATCATTTTCATCGAATCGTTTATTTGTACGAATGATCCGTTTTTCACGAAAGTTGACATTCACATTCATTTCAAGAACAATTACTTTAGCAGATATCATGGCATTTTCAAATCCATTTTCCCGTATGATTAAAAAAATTAATAAGGCTTTTCTGTTATTCTTGGACTTCATCAATGCACATATCTTTCGATTCTAAATTCTTTTTTTTTGTGCTCAACAAAAGTAAACTGTATAAATAAAAGGCCAAAGCCAACCACTCACAAGATGGGAGAAAGAGGAAAAGGCCAAAATTACACAAGATTGGAGAAAGAGGAAAAGGCCAAAATTACAAATACAATTATAATGAAAATGAGAGATTGAAATGATGAATAGTTGAGAGAAATTGAGAGAATTGAGAGTGAATAATGAATGAGAAATAATCAAGAGAACCATCTTGAATTACCCCGGCTCTTTCCAAAAACCATTCCATGAGTTTTTGGAAACTTTATTTTGCTTTTTTGGAATTCTTCTTAGATTACCAAGTTAATGGAAAACAAGATATCATTCCAAATACTCATTCCCAACAGAAACTCAAAATTTTCAAGCTCATATGTTGCTAAACATTTTGCTTCACTTTTAACTTTGAGATCATATCTAACATCAGATAATGTCAACAATTCGTCTCTTAATTGAGGACCTTTAACTCTTACCACTTTAAAGCTTTCAATGCGACTTTCCCAACGTGTTTGAGACAAAGATTTAAGAGTTAGATTTGGAATATGATCTTTCAAAAATATTCATCTCTTTGTAGGTGATGAAAATAGCGAGTATATGCATTGCAACACTCCAAAAAATGAAGTAGCTTTAACACAAGAATTAACCATGTCACATACAACTAAATTTAGACTATTACAACTACAAGGAGTGTAAAATGCTAAACGATTAATATCTAAAAATCTTTTTTGCTCTTGATGTTTTCCTTTCATATTTGACCCATTGTCATATCATTGTCCTCTTAAGTCATCAAAATTCAATCCAATATGTTTCATTTCCTAAACAATAGTATCATAAAGCCCCTTGCCAGTTGTATCGTGTACTTCCATTACTCCTAAAAAGTACTCTATTACTTTAATAGGAGTTGATGAAAGATCCAAACATCTCACTACAATGGTCGTTTGTTTTTTATGACTTATGTCAAGAGTGCAATCAAGTATAATTGAAAAATGGGAAAAGAACACTTTTGTGCACCTAAATATTCACTTTTGACACTTTCATACCCTAACTTTTTTTTCTTTTTTCCATACCTGAATTTTATTTTGGACAACTTACCCCTAAAACTTCAAAATTACGAAATTACCCATGAATTGAACCAAAATTAAATCTGGTCTAATAGAGAGAATCGGTCCAATTTTTAAAGAGTGTAAAAAGACGAAATTACCCTCAACTATTACTCAAATTTTCAAGTGAATGCCACCCTCAACTATTCATCTCCTCCTCCTCCGCCACCCCCTCCTCGCCGGCGTTTCTCCAGCATCCATCGCCGACGTTCATGCCTCTTTCTCCTCTGCCGCCACCCCCTTCTCCGACAAGCTGATGGTGCTGTTGGGAGCGAGTTGTCGACTTCGGGAAGCTCTTCGGAGAAGGGCCATTGGGCTGGTGGTCTTGAAGACTCGCTCGACCAGATCTGGTTTTAGGCAGAGCTGCTCGCTCGACCATATTTGCTTCAGGGCGAAGCTACTCTAGAGGTTATGAAGTCGTTGTTGGTGGTGGGCGTTTACCGTGGATTAGAGGTATATCGGCCAAGTGGTGGAGCTCTGATGACGAATCGGAGGTGAAGAATTTCCACGATTTCTTGCCGGTGATAGGGGAGAAACTGGGCGGGGAAGGTCTCATGGTGGAGCTCTGTAATGGGTTCAGCTTGCTCGCCGATGAAGACATGAACGGTGGAGAGAGGGGGCATAATTGTAATTTAATAATTTATTTTTTAGTTTTTAATTTTTTATTTGAAAAGAACAATATACCCTTAAATTGTGTGATAAATTTGTTATTCAATGGAGGGTAAAAAAGTAATTTTATATTCATTAAATTATGGTTGGATCTGGTTGAAATTGAATCGGCTCAATTTAGGGGTAGTTTCAGTATTTTGAAATTTCTGAAGAAAATTGTCCCAAAATAAAATTCAGTTATGGAAAAAAGAGAAAAAAAAAGTTAAAGTATGAAAGTGTCAAAAGTGTATATTTAGGTGCACAAAAGTGTCATTTTCCCTTGGAAAATATTTAGCATTCTTGACTACTTGCACAACATTTTTCTTAATGTCACTTGTTAATAAATTTGTCAGCTCATTTTGATATCATGCCCAAGGTAATGATTATGAATATCATTATACTTTATTCGACGAATATGTTTTTGCATCATAGGATCAAACTCTGCTATCATCTCAACTAAATTTGAAAAATTACCATTATTCTCTTGATATATTTTCTCATTTGTCCCACGAAAATCTAAATTATTTTTTCCAAGAGTTTTGACAATAGCAATAATCATTATAAGAACATTCTTCCAATGCACCTTATCTTTGTTTATTCAAGCTTGCATATATTTATCAATTGTTTTATTTTTACTGAGTCTAAACTCTAAATCTATTCAAGCATTCATATTGACAATATGCTCATTACTTACCGCGTGTTTCTTCAGTTTGGAATGAACATTTTTCCAATCATTAGTACTTTCATTTGTCAACTTACTAAGAGATAGAGTATTATCAAATAATTTACAACAAAAGCAAAATACTCTATCCAAATTTTTAGAGTACACTAACCATTTTATTTCATACTTTTTCCCATTTGATAACTTTTGAATATAACATGAAAGGGAAAAATGACTAGAAATATCATCTTTCGGAAAATCTATATCACATATTTTGATAGGACCCTTTTCCATTAACAAGTCTCTCAAAAATTTGTTCATATTTGACCATTGACTAGGTTCATAGATATTATTAGGCATCAAATACTCAATGAAATTGATTGGAACATTACGAGCAATTTGGTCACCTAATACTTCTTGATCTAAGGAGCAATTATCTTTGTTTAAAGTTGTTATAAACTTGTCCAAAGCTCTCTTTTGTGATTCTATCAAAACTTTAATTATTTTTCTTTTCGCAGTTTGGTATAACCGAATTCATGCTTCTTACTCGACGTTGATACTTAACTATCTAAATAAACAACATAAGATTGTGTCAAATAGTACAATGAAAAGATTGAATGATAGATATTGATAAATTAGCAAATATTTAAGCATGAGATCCCCAACAATTGATATGTACACAAAAGAGAAAAAAAATAGAAGCCAATTAAAATATTAACAATAGAGTGGTTGCTATTCTATTAAAACTAAAATCTAACATGATATTAATAAGAAAATCAGAAAATAATTTAGCAACCATAAAAAAGTAAAAAGATTATGTTTTAGAAAACTTAACATATAATTTTTAAGAACAAGAAAATCACAATTATAAATTTTTTTTGGAAACAAAATAAAATTTGCATAATAGTTTTTTAGATAAGTATAAATTCAGCAACTATAAAAAATTAAAAAGAGTAAACTTTTTACAAAGCTTAAAATATATTTTTTAAGAACAAGAAAATCGAAATAATAAATTTTCTCTAGAAACAAAATAGAATTTGTAGAATAATTTTTTTACAGAAACATAAATTTATCAAAAAAACATTAGTACATTACTTAAATATATAACATTAATTTTTTTTATAGAAACATAATGTATTTGGAGTACAAGACAAATTGATGCAATCAAATTAACGATGCTCTGCTATTCATGAAATCACAAAATAAAAAATGATTAAACAAAACTTACTTTAATCACCAAATAGATTTGATTTGTAGTCGTGGATTCGATCAAATCTCACAGATTCGATGCAATCCAATAGCGGATTTGATTCATACTCTCAACTTTTGGAAGATTCATAAACGAATAAGAGCTTGAACATCTTAAGCCCGATTTTTTTAATTTAGATATGTAAATTACTTACTGTTTGAATGAGGAAATCGAAACGTCTTCGGCAATTCATTGTTTAAACAATGTAAGCACAATCATTTGTTCTTCCAACCCACCAATTTATTTAGCAGTCAAGAATATTGACTTGAAGAAACAGAAAAAAATATGCGCCTCACTGGATATAGTCACATAGTTTTATAACTGTAATTTGTGTTGTGGCGGTATAAATACATGAATGCAGGAAAATCTAAAATATGTAATTGGACCTGTTAGATTATATCCTAGTTTTCCTATATTTAGTTTCCTTATATTTATGTTTCCTTTTCTTTCTTGTATTAGGGTTTCTTATTCTATTTCTATTACCTCTATAAATAGAGGTCTCTTGTAATTTACAATACAATCAATTCAACAATACTTCTTATTGTTAACATGGTATCAGAAGCATTTTGATCCTAGGCAAAAACTCTACAAATTTTTCGCTTTGCCCACTCGTCAATGAATTGTGATTCTGACGGGTGGGCGAGGCAATTCAATCTCACTTGATTCTGCTTTTTTCGCTTTGCTCACTCGTCGATGATTTGTAATAGCGATAGGTGGGCAAGGCTACGAAATCGCTTCCGCAAATATTCGTGAGGCTCCGTCACCGGACACTGTCCAAGGCCGCTTCGGTAATTTGGGTTACGAGGTTGAAGGTAGTTGGTCAAGAATGATGATGGAGTTGTTGATGCTTTAAATTGCTTGATTGGTCCTTCTCTCTTATGCTTTCTTCTAATAACTAGAAAGTACCCGCCGGCCATTTGTCGCTATCTCGATGTGTTCTCCTTGTCTTGCATCTCAACTAGCTTCGGTTGGAATATTATTTTTTTGGATTGCTCGTTTCTTATCTGGCTCTGTTTTCGTCCTCTATGACATTTGTTTTGGCCAGCGCCCATAGTCCGTGTGTACAATCCCGTAATTCAGAAAAGCTACCCCGTAATTCGGAAATCCCGTAATCCGGAAAATATATCCCGTAATTCGGAAATCCCGTAATCCGGAAAAGCTACCCCGTAATTCGGAAATCTCGTAATCCGAAAAATGCATCCCGTAATTTGGAAATCGCACGTGAGAGGATTGATGAGCATCAACGAAATTCTTTTGAAGACTCCAACTCGCAAGGAGGGAGAAAGACCGGAACATATTATGATTAGTCCAGTACGGCGTCCGTTCAGCGCATCTGGCATCATACATCAGACATCAGGCATCTACCATTGGTCGTGAGCGGCGCACATCCTCCATCTTCAATTCTTGCCACATCATTTCGACAACATGCTTGGCACCCGCAACCCTCGCCACAACTCAATACTATCAAGTTTCAAACTCAATTCTTGTTTCACCGCATTGAGTTTGAGGGGGAATGTTAGATTATATTCTAGTTTTCCTATATTTAGTTTCCTTATATTTATGTTTCCTTTTCTTTCTTGTATTAGGGTTTCCTATTCTATTTCTATTACCTCTATAAATAGAGGTCTATTGTCATTCACAATACAATCAATTCAACAGTACTTCTTATTGTTAACAGGACCAAACAAATATTCGAACAATCATCTTTGAACACAAGAAACTTAACAACTACGTCTGCTTCCAAGTAGGAACTGGAGTCATATATGGCAATTCACAAACTTAATTAGCGGATAGATCAATTTAACAAATTGTCAGTATAAAACTATTATTAATCATTTTTCTATGGACTTGAGATTTTAGTTGACTTGGTTCTCTAATATAAGTATTATATCTAGTACATCGGAGACACGAGTTTGAATCTCATAACTTCTTTGTGGACTTGAGATTTAAATTGACTTTGTTCTCTAATATGGTATCATATTTGGTACATCGCAGACACAAGTTTGAATATCATAACTTATCTAAATATATTTTCATTCGATTCTCTCTTGTATATAGAATATTATTAACCCTTCAATCAGAACTGGACATTTTGGAACCGGAACCATGGTTAATAGTTGCAATTTGGTTTTAAATTTGAGTCATTCAAATCCAGTTCGATTTGGGTTATAAAACTCATAATTGCTGATTAACCTGCAAGAACTGTACCGGTTCCCGTCGCCACGTGTTTGATTCGCGTCCAAACTACTATTTATCTTTTATTTTTAATTTGATTACAAAATCTTATATTTCGATTAGATTGTGATAGTTATATCTTAACATATGGTTTTTAGAATTGCAAATGTAATATCTTGTACTATAAATCAAACTCTAATTTTTCTAATTCGCCTTATAAATTGAGACGAAATTATAAATTAAAAACCAATCAATTTCAATTGAGTAGAACTGTAAATTGAATCAAATAACCCGATCGGTACCAGACCGTTTCCTCACATTTCGGTCCCAGATATAGTTCTAAAAATTGAGTACCCAAATGATCGAGTTTAGTCTGGTTTCGTAAGCTCGCCTGAATCTTCTACTATTAATTTAAATTTTTAATTGTTTGAATTGTTTGTCTCTCTAGTTTTGAATACATTGTTTTGGTTTTCCCAACATTTTACACCAACCTAATGGGCTGAGAGCAAAAACACATCACGAACAGTAATAATCCATGTATTTAATTTGACCAAATATGAGCTTTTCTTGATGGTTAGTATTGATATGCATGTTATGATTTGGGTATTATAGGAGGACATGATCATTAGGTTCACTTCCCCTACATAGTAGCCCAATGGAATGTACATTATCGTTAAACCAGATACATTTCAAATGTAACTTGTTTCTTCTTCGTAACAATCAAAACTAACATAGAAACAAGAAGACGTAATATCATAAAAGTGCATTAACCTACAACCTAATATTAAATGTGCACTAAAATACAACCTAATATTAAATAGATGCATTCAAACTAACTTTGCTCTTCTTGTTTGTGCACTCAAGTTACTTCACAGTGTTTAAGTATCATACTAAAAAATCTATATTTCTTACAGGGGTAATGACAGTTGACTACACTCAACTATGTCACGTTTCAAATTTAATACCCCAACTTCCAGTTTTTCGAATGACATACCTCAAGTTTAAATAAGCGACACATAGCCCAACGTCTGTTAAATCTAACTGATTTGGTATGTCAAAAAGTCTAAAATGCCCTCAATCATTTTGGTCTGTTAAACTGGTCTGGTTGGTTCAATTGATATGATTATGAAATGACTATTTTGCCCTTAATTGAATACCAATTTAACTAATAAATTGAGAGCAAATTTGACTTTTCACTTACACAAATAATAATTATAATTATTTAATATTTAAATATTTAAATATATATATATATATATTATTAAAAATCATATTAATATTAATAATAATCATTAATTAACCCTAATATAACCCTAATTAACACTAATTATACCCTAATTAACACTAACTAAACCCCACCCCACTCCCGTCTCCGCCGTCTCCGACCGCCTACCCACCTCCGTCGCGATGGCCCACCTCCGTCGAGCCATCCATGACCTCCCCACGGCCCTGACCTGACGACCACCTCCGTCGAGCTGCCTCCTGTGCTACCCACGACCTCCTCGAGCCACCCACGACCTGACGGAGGCGCCGACGGAGCTGACGGAGCTCCGTGCTGTCTCCAGTGCTACCCACGACCTCCATCGAGCCACCCACGACCTCTAGATCCAGCTCGACATCAGGTTCCTGGGAATCGGCATCAGCTCGGCATGCTCGATGAAGTGGCCGATCCAGATCTGGTTTGCGGCGGAGACGGCGAGTCTTGCCGATCCAGATCCAGCTCGGCATCAGGTTCCTGAGAATCGGCATACGTTCGTAGCACGGAGCTCCGTCAGCTCCGTCGGCGCCTCCGTTAGGTCGTGGGTGGCTCGACGGAGGTCGTGGGTAGCACAGGAGACAGCTCGATGGAGGTGGTCGTCAGGTCGGGGTCGTGGGGAG
Organism: Geranium rotundifolium; assembly: GCA_963920655.1. Taxonomy (NCBI): domain Eukaryota; kingdom Viridiplantae; phylum Streptophyta; class Magnoliopsida; order Geraniales; family Geraniaceae; genus Geranium; species Geranium rotundifolium. The sequence continues at coordinate 30,067,508 of OY987313.1, read as the reverse complement.
GTCGTTGATGGCTCGACGGAGGTGGTGGCTCGACGGAGGTGGGCCGTTACGGAGGTGGGTGGGCGGTCGGAGACGGCGGAGACGAGAGTGGGGTGGGGTTTAGTTAGTGTTAATTAGGGTTTAATTGGTGTTAATTAATGATTATTATTAATATTAATATGATTTTTAATAATATATAATGTTAATAATATATATATATATATATATAAATATTAAATAATTATAATTATTATTTGTGTAAGTGAAAAGTCAGATTTGCCCTCAATTTATTAGTTAAATTGGTATTCAATTAAGGGCAAAATAGTCATTTCATAATCATATCAATTGAACCAACCAAACCAGTTTAACAGACCAAAATGATTGAGGGCATTTTAGACTTTTTGACATACCAAACCAGTTAGATTTAACAGACGTTGGGTTATGTGTCGCTTATTTAAACTTGAGGTATGTCATTCGAAAAACTAGAAGTTGGGGTATTAAATTTGAAACGTGACATAATTGGGTGTAGTCAACTGTCATTACCCCTTTCTTATATTTGGTTTTTAAATTTTCAAATACATACCATTCTTCTCCTACCTCTCTTATGGCATCTATTTTTTCAGGCAACTTCTCTGGTAAAATAAAACTTAATAGTTAACAATTTATAAGCTCCTACATCTAATAATTACCTAGAAAATGCAACGTCAACCATTGACGGGATCTTCAAAACCATGAATTTGGAGATAGATTCATAACTATCTTCAGGACCAATAAAACATCTAACAATATTTAACAATGGATTAAAAAATTCAACACTTATATAATTCATTTAAATGTTTGCAGAACCATCGATTGAAACCCTAGAATTCAATGGGTTCTTTTTCTTCTCGAATCGTTATGTAAATACCATCATCTCGGTTTCATCAACCTCCACACATCGCTCAAATCAACGAAAATTTCCAGAACTCTCCTACCTCTCGTCCACCAAAATTGACCAGAAAAATCTCCCCCTCATTCCTGTTCCTCCTCCAGCTCGGTTATCACGTACACTTCAAGATCTGTATGAATTTTCCTCAATCGAAGGAAAATCGGTGCCTTTCTCCTCAGATCTTGAAACCTCCGGCCTTGTTTCACCCTTCTTGGAAAAATCGGTTGTAGAACATCAGCTCCGTTCATGCTACTACGGCGTTGGGTCTAGTTCTTAGCTCCGCATGACTTGCCGCTAGTGACACCACATATCTGGACCAACTTCATGTGTGTTAGATAATATTAGTATAGGCCCATTAGGGTTCTATTGTGTATTAGGTTTTCCTATTATATTGTTGATGCAGTGCAAGTGTTTTTCGGGCAGAAACGACGTTCTGAGAAAAACACACTTTTAGAAGTTTCAGGCACTTTTTCGCAATTTTAATAATTTGTTTCATTTTCCAATAAGTTTTAGGATTTCCTTTTCTGCAATTAGGTTTTGCCTATTTAAGCACTCTTATACGTTTCTGTTATTTAGTTTCTGAAGTTTAATAAAAAAAATCGAAATTTTCCTCAAATCTATCATCTTCGGTATTCTTGTCAATCAACGAATCTTGATAAAGAGTTCTTCCTACCCACGTACGCTGCATCAGTTGGTATCAGATTTCAGTCGATCCTGCGGTATGCCGCCCCGCAGACAACATCAAGCCACTCCCCAAGGTGCTGATGACGATCATGCTGAATTACGACGCGGACACGTTGAATTTCGACGTGAGAACGACGATTTGAGGCGGTAGGTTGAATTATTGACCCAACGAATGGATGAATTGCATTGTCGTGATGATGATACTGTCATAGACGAAAATCATTTCGCCAGGTATCAGAACCGTTCACCCGAACGCCCTAACCACCGGTGGAAACAGGGTTTCAAGGTGAAAATTGTATAATTCAATGGCAATCTTTAACAAGAGGAGTGTATAGATTGGCTATCACAGGTTGAAGAAATACTGGATTTCATGGAGGTTCAAGAAGAACATTGTGTTTCCCTTGTGACGATTCGCTTCCAAGATCGTGTTCATGCTTGGTGGCAGCAGTTGAAGCAGATGCGTTTTCGCACTGGTAAGGGGAAACTTTCGAGTTGGGCTAAAATAAAAAGAACACCTTAAGGCGGCGTTTTTGCCCTATAATTTTGATAGGGAGTTATACCAGCGTTTTCAGAATCTTTGCCAGGGTTCCTGTTCTGTGGATGAGTACTCCATCGAATTCTACTCGTATCTGGCTCGTGTTGATATCACCGAGTCCCCTGTTCAGTTGGTTTCTCGTTATATTGGTGGTCTGCGTCTCCAATTACAGAATGTTCTGAATTTTTGTGACCCATTAACTATCGTCGAGTCAAACTACCGTGTATCGCAGGTAGAAAAACAGTCTGCCATGTGTGGTACTGGTAGCTTCCGCTAGTCAGCAACTCTGACTAGCGGCGTCGGTTCTTCGTCATAGCCTACTCCTGCCCAACCCGCCCCTCCACCCATGCGTGGTTCTGCAGCCCCCCACAGGGACATGGTGGTTTGCGCTGTTTTAACTGCGGAGAAGTTGGTCATCGCCTGGCAGATTGTCGACTCCCGAGATATGTCAATCGTAGTCTCTTTACTGAGCCTACTAAATCTGAACCTGTCCTTCTCAAAGATTCGGCCCTGACTTATGACGATTATGGTGACGCAGACGAGGAGAAATATATTCCCGGTGATGTTGGTCCCCTGTTGGTGCTCTGTCGATCATGTTTGACACCTCGTGCCCCTAAGAGTGAGTGGCTACGCAATAACTTGTTTTACTCTACTTGCACCATAGATTGGAAATTTTGCACCTTCATTATTGATGTGGGAAGTTGTGAGAACGTGTTCTCTGAAGTTCCAGTTGCTAAAGTTGGTCTCCCACGTTACCTCACCCTAAGTCTTATCGTCTCACCTGGCTTAGTTAAGGTACAGATGTTACAATTTCCAAGCGTGTGCTTGTTAATTTTTCCATTGGACCTACTTATCGTGATGTTTTCTATTGTGTTGTCGTTCCTACGGATGCTTGTCACCTCTTACTAGCCCACCCTTGGCAATATGATAATTTTTCTCTCCATGACGTTCATGCTAACAGCTATTTGTTCTTTATCCGTGGTACAAAAGTTGTCTTAATGCCTACTAAGCCCAAAGGGGGTGTTGTCCCCACATCTCACACACATTCCCTACCACTATGTTGTCTCGTGGTCCTTTTCAGGCTGCCATGAAAGAATCTGGAAAGGTATTTATCTTATTTTGTTCTCTAGTTATGAGAAATACCGATGTTCTTGCTCCGGTTCAGCCTCTCTTACAGGAGTTTGCAGATATATTTCCTGAGACCTGACCCTACAAATTGCTTTGTTTTTGCGATATCCAGCATCATCGTTAGATTGTTAGTGCTACTCTGCCCAATCGACCTCATTACCGTATGAGTCCCAAGGAATATGAGGAGTTACGTCGCCAGGTTGAGGAACTACTTGGTAAGGGACACATTCGCGAAAGCCTTAGCCCTTGCGCCGTCCATGCACTCCTTACCCCAAAAAAATATGGCTCTTGGCGTATGTGTGTTGATAGTCGAGCTATCAACAAGATTACAGTGTGCTATCGATACTCTATTCCCCGATTGGATGACTTATTGGATCAATTGGGTGACGCTTCTGTGTTTAGCAAACTGGATCTTAAGAGTGATTACCGTCAGATTCGTATTCGTATGGGTGATGCCATTCGTATGGAAGACCGCTTTCAAGAGTTGTGAGGGCTTATTTGAGTGGCTCGTTATGCCATTCGGTCTATCCAACGCCCCGAACACTTTTATGTGTGTGATGAACCAAGCTCTTCGCCATTTTATTGGTAAGTTTGTCGTCGTTTATTTCGATGATATCTTAATTTATAGCGCCAACGAGACGGTTCACCTTGACCATCTGCGTGTTGTATTACTGGTTCTCTGGCGTAACAAGTTCTTTACTGCTATTGCGAAGTGCGCATTTTTATCTGCTTCAATCCAGTTTCTCGGTTATGTGGTTTCTAGTGAAGGACCAAAAGTCGACCTCGTTAAGGTCTTGGTCGTCGATCAGTGGCCCCGACCTTCCACTATCACAGAGGTGCGTAGTTTTCACGGCTTGGCATCCTTCTATCGCCGTTTTATTCCTCATTTCAGTGGTGTTATGGCTTCTTGAAGAAATTATTTGAGGGTTCCATTCAATTAATTTCATGACCATACAAGAAATTAACCTCAAAGTTCCATATTAAATAAGGATCTTGCATGATCATGAATTCATTATGAGATCTAGGCTAGAATAAAACTTGAATATTACCTTTGATTCAAAATCTCTTTGTTACTAAATAGGATTTAGTAACCTCTAAAGATCGTCCACACAGGAAGAGCAATCCGGAGATACTCACAACGACCCTTACTTGAAGATCGAAGCAAGCAAAACGGACGAAGAGGGGAGGGAGGTGGCCGGTCGGCTAGAGAGAGAGAGAGAGAGGACAGTAGCTAGGGTTTTGGAAAAATAAAATTTCTTAATTTTCAGATCTGAAAATTTCCCTTTTATAACCCTTTTTAGACAATAATTAATTAAAGGCCTTAATGGGCTTAAACCCCAAAGCTTGTAAATAATTATGTAGAGAAGCCTATTTTGGATAGGGCATGTTTAGATAAATTAATTAAATCTATTTAATTAGATTGTAATTAATTGGTCCAACTAAGCGTTCTAGATTTCTGGTTTAGTCCTAACCCGAAATCGATCTAATCCGGTTTAATCCAAAACCGGATATTGTCTCTCTCATGATTCCTCCATATGATTCCATCCGTCTTACTCAACCTTTAGTGTGTGACCCTCTAGGCTCACGACACGTCGGCGGACTGGTAAAATTACCATTTTACCCTTTCCATCATGAGTGGCCTCTAACAAGACATCATGATTACCCAACGTTTGTGATTATCGAGATTTCGACTTAACCTTGTTGTACATGAGTCTATCATTTTATCCTCTTGATATCTTTGACCACCACGAGGCATAGACAAGTCATCCTCGTTCAATTGTCATGTTTCTTGATTCTGAGTTAACTGAATTGTAACTGATACTTCGTATCGACTGGATGGCCATGCTATTGTATTTCAGTTGTACTCATCAAGTGGCCTAAACTGATATCTGCTCACACGTCCGTATGTGGGATAAATCCTTCAGCGATCTATTGAGTCAACTCATGTAACTCGTGATCGAGCAAATCACAGTCGTTATTATAACCCTTTTACAGGAGACGTTAGACTAAGTCAAACTCGTCACTCATTACATAGTGACCTCAATGATCCTTCCTTATGAGGATGTGATTTCATGTGCCGACATATGAGTATGTTCATGACTATGTCTATGTAACATACTCATGATCGGGTCGTCCTATATCACCCCTATCTGGTGATACTATGACCTTACCTTGGCCCCCTTCTGGCCATGATCAGTAGAGCGTGATCATTTAGAGTTAGCCTCATACCGATCGCTTCTTATGAAGCTATTCTGATTGGGGACTGCTTAAGTAGGATTTTATCTAATCTGTAGATCTACTATTATGTGTTGACACATCAATGATACAAATCAAATCTTACTTAAGATATTACTACAACACTTAGTAATATGAATGCCGATTTTACTTCAACTAATAATCTTTATTACATGATTAGATTGAAAATACATTGTGCTAGGGCACAAAAAGCCAACAGTCTCCCACTTTCCCTAGATCGAATTGGTATTCCAATCTAAACCCATTCCCTTGACATGCTCCTCGTGCTTAGGCTGCGGTAGTGCCTTAGTTAAGGGGTCACCTAGAATATCATGCGTTGAAATGTAGCTTATCTCTACTTCCCCTTTATAAACCCATCTCTCTAATTGAAATCTAGGCTCTCTAGCGAGTGCTACGGCCCCTGTATTGTCACACCTTAAGCTCACGGGATCAGACGTTCGCGACAGTACATCTAATCCACTCAAGTAGCTCCTGACCCACACCCCCTCCTTAGCTGCCTCTGACGCAGCTATGTATTCCGCCTCCGTGGTGGAGTCCGCTATTGTCGCTTCCTTAAAGCTTTTCCAACTGAAAGCTCACCCGTTCAAAATGAACACATACCCACTTTGAGACTTAAAGTCATCTGGCATGTCTGAAAACTAGCATCATCATATCTAGTGACGCTTAGTTCTCCCTCTATCCCGCCATACATTAAGAATGCGTCATTTGTTCTCCTCAGATATTTGAGGATACACTTGACGGCAGTCCAGTGATCTTGCCCTGGGTTAGACTGAAATCTGCTGGCACAGCTGAGGGCAAACGATACGTCAGGCCCCGTACAGATCATGGCATACATGATGGATCTCACTGCCGAAGCATACGAGATTCCCTCTATCTTCTTAAGCTCATCATGTGTTTTAGGACACTGTTTCTTGATGAGCTTGATGCCATGTCTTACCGAGAGGTTGCCTTTCTTAGAGTCAAGCATTGAGAATCTTCTCAACACTTTATCTATGTAGGTGCTCTGACTTAGGCCTAAAATTCTCTTGGATCGATCTCTATAGATCCTAATCCCTAGAATGTAAGCGGCCTCTCCTAAGTCCTTCATGGAGACACACTTCCCTAACCAAGCTTTGGTCTCAAGCAAGGTTGGGACGTTATTTCCCATGACCAGTATGTCGTCTGTTAGGTTTGTGCCCTAGTCCAAAATAATTCTTCAATCTATATTGTAACGGACATCATTATTCTACATAATAAAAGGCATAATATTACTAATGTGTTGTAGTAATATATCTAATGTGATTTGATGTATGTCATAATGTGTGTAATCACTTATAATAGAACTATAGATAAGAAAGAGTTACATTCGATAGAGTCCCTGATCAGCTAAGCTTCTTCTGAAGCGATCAGTATGAGACTAACTCCTTGTGATCACGCTCTACTGATCATGGCAAAGTTTGTGCCGGAGTTATATCATAGATATCATCAGGTCGATGATATCGGACAACCCGATTGTGAGTATGCTGCATAGATCCAGTCATGAGATACTCACATATCGTAACTTGTCATTATATCCAAAGACCAAGGAGTCTTTGTGTACACTATGTAACAAATACCTATGTTTGACCTAGTGTAATGTTATCTATAAAAGGGTAGCTATAACGGCTTCGATTGGCTTTGGCATTTACTGCACTAGTGAACTCGAAAGGCGTCTGAGGGATTTATCACTCATACTTCGGTATGAGAAAGATATCCGTTTAGGCCACTTTATGAGTATGACTGAAGAAAGAGCATGGCCATGCAGGTGATACCTTAGTATCAGTTTTCAGTCATCTTAGATATCAAGAAACATTGATTGATAAATTAGGGTGACCATTCTATGCCTATTGATCAATCTGGATATCGGTTTGATAAAATGACAGTGACATGTACGATAACAGGTTAAGTCGAATAATCGATAATCACGAATATTGGATAATCATAATGTCTTGCTAGAGGCCACTTATGATGAAAAGGGTAAAATAGTAATTTTACCAGTCTGCCAATTATTTGTGAGCCTAGAGGGTCACACACATTAAGCACGATACATGACAACAATTATGGATGAGAATTGCGAACAATTCGGTAGTTTTGTGGCCTAAGGTTTAAACCAGACGGTTGAAGAAATCAATTCGAGGAAATTGAGCCGTTTTGACTAAACCGAAATTAGAACTCAAGTTAATGGGTTTAATTTGGGTTTTAGTTAAACGGGCTTAAAGCCCATTTAGGGATTTAAGATAAGAGAGGGATCAAATGCAAATAAGAAAGAATAAAGGGATAGATAGTGCAATTTTAATTTTGAAATTCAATTTAATTTCAAATTAAAATCACATAATATCTATTTCATTTTTATCCTTGAATTTTTCAGCAACTTTCCCTCCTTTCTCTCTTCCTCCATTGTTGCTTTTGTTTTCTCTCAAAATTTCTAGCAAAATATTGAGTGAAAAATCATTTCGGTTGTGGTGCTTGTGTGGACTTGATAGAGAGAACACTACACTTGTGTTTTTGTGGATTACAAGAGGTAAATATCAGATTTATATTTATGTTTATAACATGTTCAAATGGCATTAAGATCTTAGCTTTTTACGATAACCACGGTTACAGAAAGTCCGCTGCATGATATTCATTGTTTGGAACCCGTGGTGATCTCTTTCAGTGGTATCAGAGCCATGGTTGTTATGTTTATTTGTATATGTTTAAATCTGATATTTTTTTATGTTTATATGTGTTCTTCATCATTATAATGCATGTAAATTGGAATTTTTTTCAGATTTGATTGATTTTGGAAATTGGAAAATTAATTAATTTTTTAAGGTTTTTCGGGTTAGCCATGGCTTAGCCATGGCCAACCAGGTCGAGTCCCTTGGTGGAACATGGAATGCCCTAGGGCAGACCATGGTCAGCACCATGGGCCGACGAGGGTTGCCTACGAGCGACCATGGCAGCCCTCGCAGGCGACCATGTTCGCTGCTGCGGGCGACCACGGTCTGCCCTTGCGGGCGACCATGGCAGCCCGTGAGGGCCACCATGGTTGCCTCGCGGGCGACCAGGGTCTGCCCTAGGGGCGACCATGGCTGCCCTCACGGGCTACCATGGTCGTTCCCGTGGCCGACCACGGTCAGCCCCGCGGGCGACCTCGGCAGCCCTCACGGGCCACCGTGGTTGCCTCCGCGGGCGACCTTTGGTAGAGCCGGTTCGGCTCGACCAGATTCGAGCTGAACCGGTTGGTTCGCGAGGATATTTTGAAACCCTAAAAATTTAATTTTCAGTTTTGGTTCGGTTTCGATAAACCAGCGAGAACCAGTCCAAAATTCAATTAATCGATTAAACCGTCCGGTTTCAATAAACCGGAATTTTTCCACACTTAAGAAAGATAAAATTTGGAAAAATTATTTGTTTGATCAGCATGTTGATTGATAACATGATCTTTGATAACATGATGTTTTCCACATGATGCTAGCTAAGCCCATTAGATTTGCATTTTAATTTCGGTTTTGCAACTTGCGTGTTGCTTGATTTTAGGTTGTAGTAAATACGGCCTGCGTGTCGTGATTTGTATTTTATTTATTTATTTTAATATGTAATCACGAAGACCGACACAAGAATCAAGTCAAGAGGGAGACTCGGATTGGAGGAGGCCCGAAGCCAGTGGGAGTTCACAAGAATGGAGCAAGTTTGGATCTTGAAGACCATGTCTTTGGGATCGGTTTTGCTAGATTCTTAGGAACCTTAGATGGGTTTAGCTATGCATATTTTATTGTTACATTTGTATATTTGAATGTATGAATGTATGATAGTTTAAATATACAAGTTTATGTATGATTTGCTATCACCCACATGCAAAGATTAAAATCGGAATTTAATCAGACTCGCATGTAACCTGCTAAGGGATCATCTTTGCATGAATTTGCAATTGATGATTCCAGATTAAGATTGTATCGATATACAATTAGACTTTTACAATTCACTTAAACGGAAATAATTACAAGTCAAGCGTGATACCATCCAAGTTTGGACACTCAAAAGGGCTTTGACCCTATGGATGTCGGTACGCCTCCGCGTAACATTCACAGAAAAAAGTTCTGGATGAGATGGGTAATTCTGTGTGGGTGCGTGCGCCTCCGCGTTGTAGTCACATTAGTTCTATCCATAGTTCAAGCTTGGTAGACTTGTCTACGATTGTCAGCTAGGGCTGACCTAGGGTATCAGTATAGGGTATGCCACGTACAAACAAGTACAGACCCTAGCCAGGAACTACATGGTCTTATAGATGGATTCACTCCTACCTTGATGCACTCAATTGGAGCAGTGAGCGTCCGTTCACTTCAATTGAGAGTATGATGGGATCCTGGTTCAGATTCTAAAGTTAGAATCAGAAAGTGTTTTATAATTAAATCTCCAACTTCAATTTTAATTAATACTGATTAAAAGGTTTTTACTGTGTAGATATAAAATGGAAAACACGAATCATTCTGGTAGCAGCGCGCTTAGGTCACTAATCGAGCATGATAAGCTTAACGGCGTAAACTTTCTCGATTGGGACCGGAATTTGAGACTCGTTCTCAAGCATGAACGTAAGGATTATATCCTTACCCATGAACAAGCACCTACTGAACTAGCACTGAACGCCTCAAGGGCGCTAAGGGATACCTACCAGAAATTCCTTAGCGACCAGTTCGACGTGCAGTGCATCATGATGGGCAGTATGGTGCCTGACTTGCAGCAACAGTTCTTGGACATTTCCGAAGATCCCAAAGCCTGCATGGTTGAGATCGAGAAAATGTTCAAAGAGAAAGCGCGTGTCGAAAGATACGACACTTTCGTTGAACTGATGTCTTGCAAGCTAAAGGCTGGAGCTCCTGTCAGTCCTCATGTCCTTAAGATGAAACGTCTTTTGGAACATTTGACCAGACTAGGTCATCTTGTGGACAAGGAAATGTCTGCAGACTTTGTGCTGCATTCACTTCCAGATGCATATCGTGAATTCGTTGGAAATTACAATATGCATGACATGAATAAAACCGTGTCAGAGCTTCATGGTATGCTCGTGACTGCAGAAAAGAATCTCAAGGGGAAAACCAAGGAGGTTCTTATGGTCAACAAGCAAGTGAGCTTCAAGAAAGCCAGCCTGGGCAAGGGTAAGGCTCCTATGCACCTAGCAGGGAAGATTTGACAACCTAAGGGTCCAGCAGCTCCAAAGGTTGTTGAGAATCCTAAGAAGGATGTCGTCTGCTTCTATTGCCAAGGACTGGGGCACTGGAAGAAGGATTGCAAGAAACACAAGTTGTTTCTTAAGAAGAGTGGAGCTTCCACATCTTCAGGATCAGGTATATTTGTTATTGAGCTCAATCTCAGTTTATCTACTTCAGATTCTTGGGTACTTGATACCGGTGCAGAATCTCACATTTGTGTTAATGTGCAGGCTTTGGGAAGTAGAAGAGAAGTGAGCAAGGGCGAGGCGGACCTACGAGTTGGCGATGGCAATCAAGTCTCGACAACTGCTGTAGGAGATATTAGTCTCAGTTTGCCCAGTGGGCTGGTTTTATTTTTAAATAATGTTCATTGTGTACCTGCGTTTTGCAGAAATATTATTTCTATTTCCTTGCTCGACAAGGAAGGATATCATTTTTCAATTGATAATGGAATTTTCCGTATTTTCAAGAAAAACATGTTTTATTGCAATGCTTCATTAGTTGGTGGTTTATATATTTTTAATATTCAAAACGCTGGCACTAGCTCGATTTATAATATCAGTAACAAAAGGGTTAAATCCGATGATTTAAACCAGACTGTGATATGGCACTGCCGCTTAGGCCATATAGGCCAGAAACGCATCTCAACACTTCACAAGTGTGGGCTTCTAAATCCGTTTGAATTCACTTCAATTGAGAGATGCGAGTCATGCCTTATCGGCAAAATGACAAAAGAACCTTTTGCTGGTTTAGGTGAAAGGGCGAGTGACTTACTAGGTCTCATACATTCCGATGTTTGTGGGCCCATGAGCACTCAGGCCAGAAGAGGTTTTCACTACTTCGTTACATTCACTGATGACTTCAGTAGATATGGGTATGTTTATCTTATGAGACATAAATCGGAAACCTTTGACAAGTTCAAAGAGTTCCAGAACGAAGCACAGAACCAGCTTGGTAAAAGTATAAAGGCGCTTCGATCTGACCGAGGCGGTGAGTACTTAGACCAAGATTTTCACAGTCATTTAAAGGAGTGTGGGATCATCTCTGAATTGACTCTGCCTGGAACACCTCAAATGAATGGTGTATCCGAACGGAGAAATCGGACCTTGCTTGACATGGTTCGATCAATGATGAGTCAGGCTGACCTCCCTATCTCCTTCTGGGGCTATGACCTAGAAACGGCCGCATTCATATTGAATCGGGCTCCTACAAAGGCAGTGGAAAGCACTCCATACGAAGTATGGAACGGGAAGAAACCCTTATTAGCTTTCCTTAAGATTTGGGGATGTGAAGCTTACGTCAAGCGTTTGCTAGGCGATAAGCTCGAACCCAAATCAGACAAATGTGTCTTTGTGGGGTACCCTAAAGAAAAAAGGGGGTACTATTTCTACAAACCCAGCGAGAACGAAGTTTTTGTTGCTCGAGGAGGGGTATTTTTGGAAAAGGAATTTATTTCCAAAAGAGCTAGTGGGAGTGCCGTGCATCTTGAAGAAATTCAAGAAGATACGGAGCAACCCACTACGCCGAATGTAGAAATACAGGAGCTAGAAGAGGTCATTAATCAAGAACCAATCCTGACACCCATTCCAGATGGTCCAAGAAGGTCTGAGAGATCTCGTCAAGGTCCTATCAGATATGGCTTCCTAGCCACTGAAGGAAATGACTTGATATTGGTGGATCAGGATGATCCAGAAACCTACAGACAAGCTTTGGCCAGTCCAGACTCCGAAAAATGCCAGAACGCCATGAATGAGGAAATGAAATCCATGTCAGATAACCAAGTCTGGAACTTGCTGGATCAAACCACTGGGATAAAACCCATCGGTTGCAAATGGGTCTATAAAATTAAGACCGGCATGGATGGAAAACCTCAGACCTATAAAGCTAGACTGGTTGCGAAAGGTTATCTCCAAATCGAAGGTATCGATTATGACGAGACTTTTTCACCTATGGCTATGGTCAAATCTATCCGGATCATTCTAGGCATAGCAGCATACTACGACTATGAGATATGGCAGATGGACGTCAAAACCGGCTTCCTTAACGGGAACTTAAAAGAGGATGTGTATATTACACAACCCGAGGGTTTTGTTGATCCAGAGAATCCCGGAAAGATTTGTAAGCTGCTTAGGTCCATTTATGGATTAAAGCAAGCTTCACGGAGTTGGAACATTCGTTTTGATGAAGCCGTAAGGGAATTCAGTTTTATCAAAAACGAAAGTGAGCCTTGCGTATATAAGAAAGCGAGTGGGAGTAATATAGTATTCCTAGTGCTATATGTCGATGACATACTGATCATCGGGAATGACATCCCAACCCTGCTTGAAGTTAAAGCTTGGTTAGGGAAATGCTTCTCGATGAAAGACTTAGGTGATGATGCTTTCATTTTGGGCATCAAGATCTACAGAGATCGACCCAAGAGAATATTGGGCCTAAGTCAGAGCACTTACATAGATAAGGTGTTGAGAAGATTCTCAATGCTTGATTCTAAGAAGGGATACCTACCCATGCGGCATGGCATTAAGCTTAGCAAACAACAGAGTCCTAAGACTCCTGATGAGCTAAGCAAAATGAGTAAGATCCCATATGCTTCGGCTGTGGGATCCATCATGTATCTCATGATTTGCACGAGACCAGACGTCTCGGTCGCGTTAAGCTGTACCAGCAGATATCAATCTAACCCAGGCCAGGAGCACTGGACTGCTGTCAAGAGTATCCTAAAGTATCTAAGGAGAACTAAAGACGCATTCCTAGTGTATGATGGGAAGGATGGAGAACTAGCAGTCACAGGATATGTTGATGCTAGCTTTCAGACAGATCCTGATGATTTCAAATCACAAGCAGGATTTGTATTCGTGTTAAATGGCGGAGCATTCAGCTGGAAGAGCTTCAAGGAAGCCACAACTGCCGATTCTACAACAGAGGCTGAGTACATAGCTGCAGCAGAAGCAACTAAGGAAGCCGTATGGGTTAGAAGCTTTCTAACCGGATTAGATGTAATGCCGCGAGCATCTGATCCGGTAAGCTTGTTGTGTGACAACACTGGGGCCATAGCCTTAGCTCAAGAGCCTAGATTCCACAATAGAATTAAACACATACAGAGGAAGTATCACATTATCAGAGAATACATTGATAACGGTGATTTGGAGATTGCTTATGTACCGACTGATGACAATGTTGCTGATCCCCTGACAAAGGCTTTACCGCAGCCTAAACATGAGGCGCACGTGAAGTCTATGGGGGTAGATTGGAACTTAGGTTGGAACTAGGGGCAAGTGGGAGATTTTTAGGTTTGTGCCCTAGTCCAAAATAATTCTTCAATCTATATTGTAACGGACATCATTATTCTACATAATAAAAGGCATAATATTACTAATGTGTTGTAGTAATATATCTAATGTGATTTGATCTATGTCATAATGTGTGTAATCACTTATAGTAGAACTATAGATCAGAAAGAGTTACATTCGATAGAGTCCCTGATCAGCTAAGCTTCTTCTGAAGCGATCAATATGAGACTAACTCCTTGTGATCACGCTCTACTGATCATGGCAAAGATATGCCGGAGTTATATCATAAATGTCATCAGGTCGATGATATCGGACAACCCGATTGTGAGTATGCTGCATAGATCCAGTCATGAGATACTCACATATCGTAACTTGTCATTATATCCTAAGACCAAGGAGTCTTTGTGTACACTATGTAACAAATACCTAAGTTTGACCTAGTGTAACGTTATCTGTAAAAGGGTAGCTATAACGGCTTCCATTGGCTTTGGCATTTAGTGCACTAGTGAACTCGAAAGGCGTCTGAGGGATTTATCACTCATACTTCAGTATGAGAAAGATATCCGTTTAGGCCACTTGATGAGTATGACTGAAGAAAGAGCATGGCCATGCATGTGATACCTTAGTATCAATTTTCAGTCATCTCAAATATCAAGAAACAGTGATTGATAAATTAGGATGACCATTCTATGCCTATTGATCAATCTGGATATCGGTTTGATAAAAGAACAGTGACATGTACGATAACAGGTTAAGTTGAATAATCGATAATCACGAATATTGGATAATCGTAATGTCTTGCTAGAGGCCACTTATGATGGAAAGGGTAAAATAGTAATTTTACCAGTCTACCAATTATTCGTGAGCCTAAAGGGTCACACGCATTAAGCACGATACATGACAACAATTATGGATCAGAATTGAGAACAATTCGGTAGTTTTGTGGCCTAAGGTTTAAACCAGACGGTTGAAGAAATCAATTCGAGGAAATTGAGCCGTTTTGACTAAACCGAAATTAGAACTCAAGTTAATGGGTTTAATTTGGGTTTTAGTTAAACGGGCTTAAAACCCATTTAGGGATTTAAGATAAGAGAGGGATCAAATGCAAATAAGAAAGAATAAAGAGATAGATAATGCAATTTTAATTTTGAAATTCAATTTAATTTCAAATTAAAATCACATAATATCTATTTCATTTTTATCCTTGAATTTTTCAGCAACTTCCCCTCCTTTCTCTCTCCTTCATTGCCGAAACCTCTCCCTCTCTCTTCCTCCATTGTTGCTCTTGTTTTCTCTCAAAATTTCTAGCAAAATATTGAGTGAAAAATCATTTCGGTTGTGGTGCTTGTGTGGACTTGATAGAGAGAACACTACACTTGTGTTTTTGTCGATTACAAGAGGTAAATATCAGATTTATATTTATGTTTATAACATGTTCAAATGGCATTAAGATCTTAGCTTTTTACGATCACCACGGTTACATAAAGTCCGCTGCATGATATTCATCGTTTGGAACCCGTGGTGATCTCTTTCATCGTCGACATACAACACCAGGAACACTATGTTACTCCCACTGCTCTTCTTATAGATACAGGGTTCATCTGGATTCCTGATAAACCCGAACTCTTTTACGGCTTCATCAAACCGTAAGTTCCAACTCCTAGAAGCTTGCTTCAACCCATAAATGGATCGTTGCAGCTTACACACCTTTTCGGGATGTTCTGGATCGACAAAACCTTCTGGCTGGGTCATATAGACATCCTCCTGCATATTCCCATTAAGGAATGTGGTTTTGACGTCCATTTGCCATATCTCGTAATCGAAATATACTGCAGTGTCTAACATCATCCGAATTGACTTAATCATCGCTACTGGCGAAAAAGTCTCATCATAGTCCATGCCTTGGATTTGACGATAACCTTTTGCAACCAGTCTTGCTTTGTAAGTCTGAGGCTTTCCGTCCATATCTGTCTTTAACTTAAATATCCACTTGCACCCTATGGGTTTTATCCCATGTGTGCTGTCTACTAAGTTCCAGACCTGATTATCTTTCATGGACTTCATTTCCTCATCCATGGCATTCTGCCATTCTTTGGAGTTAGGACTGAACAAGGGTTGCTGAACTGTTGCGGGATCATCCTGACCCACAACGATCAAGTCATTACCCTCTGTGGCTAAGAAGCCATATCTAACTGGGTTTTGACGAGGTCTTTCAGACCTCCTTGGTCCTACAGGAGTTTCTCTTGGAATAGGACTTGGATAATTTACCTCATCGGGTACCTCTGTATCCTCTGTAGGCTATTCTGTGTCTTCTCGAATTTCTTCAAGAAGCACAGGACTCCCACTAGGATTCTTGGATAAGAATTCTCTTTTCAAGAAAACCCCACCTCGAGCAACAGAGACTTTGTTCTCTTCGGATTTGTAGAAGTAGTACCCACTGGTTCCTTTGGGGTACCCTAAAAAGACACACTTATCTACCTTGGGTTCGAGTTTATCACCAAGCAACCGCTTGACGTAAACATCGCACCCCCAGATCTTGAGGAAAGACAGCTTGGGAGCTTTCCCTTGCCAAACCTCAAATGGAGTGGTCTCCACTGCCTTTGTAGGTGCCCGATTCAAAATGAATGCGGCCGTTTCTAGGGCATGGCCCCAGAAAGATACTGGAAGGTCGGCGTGAGTCATCATGGAACGAACCATGTCAAGCAGGGTTTTGTTCCTCCGTTCGTAAACACCATTCAGCTGAGGGGTTCCTGGCGGAGTTAGTTCTGAGAGTATAACGTTATCCCTTAGGTGATTGAGAAATTTGTTAGAGTTATGCCCCAGTCCAATATATAAGTGATCTACAGATGTAATGTTTTATCATCTTTCCGAATAAATAAATCGGCATATATTACTAATGTGTTGTAGTAATATATTGAATGTAATTTGATCTATGTCATTATGTGTGTAACCACTAATAGTAGATCTATAGATCAGAAAGAATTACATTTGATGAGTCCCTGATCAGCTAAGCTTCTTTAAGAAGCGATCAGTATGAGACCAACTCCTTGTGATCACGCTCTACTGATCATGGAAAAGTATGTGCCGGAGTTATATCATAGATACCATCAGGTCGATGATATCGGACAACCCAATTGTGAGTATGCTGCCACTCTTACCAAGCTGGTTCTGTACTTCATTGTGGAATTCTTTGAATTTATCAAAGGATTCTGACTTATGTCTCATGAAATAGACATACACATACCTACTGAAATCGTCAGTAAAGGTTATGAAGTATCTGAAACGTCTCCTGGCTTGTGTACTCATGGGACCATATACGTCTGAATGTATTAGGCCCAGGAGATCACTCGCCCTTTCACCTAAGCCGCCAAAAGGCGCCTTTGTCATCTTTCCCATAATGCAAGATTCGCATCTCTCGATTGGTGTGAATTCAAACGGGCTTAATAGCCCATACTTGTGAAGTGCCGAGACGCGTTTCTCGCCTATGTGGCCTAGACGAAAGTGTCACATCACTGTCTGGTTTAAGTTATCCGACTTCAACCTCTTATTTACGTTATAGTTTGAACTGTAGTTAGAGTTATCAATATTTAAAATGTATAATCCACCAACCATAGATGCATGCTCTTTTAAAGGCTTGTCTGTAAGGATATACTCCTGTCTGTCATATTTTTTATGTTTATATGTGTTCTTCATCATTAGCATGCATGTAAATCGAAATTTTTTTCAGATTTGATTGATTTTGGAAATTGGAAAATTAATTAATTTCTTTTGGGGTTTTTCGGGTTAGCCATGGCTTAGCCATGGCCGACCAGGTCGAGTCCCTTGGTGGACCATGGAATGCCCTAGGGCAGACCATGGTCAGCACCATGGGCCGACGAGGGTCGCCTACGGGAGACCATGGCAGCCCTCGCGGGCGACCATGGTCGCTGCCGCGGGCGACCACGGTGTACCCATGCGGGCGACCAGGGTCTGCCCTAGGGGCGACCATGGCTGCCCTCGCGGGCTACCATGGTCGTTCCCGTGGCTGACCACGGTCAGCCCCGCGGACGACCTCGGCAGCCCTCACGGGCCACCGTGGTTGCCTCCGCGGGCGACCTTCGGTTGAGCCGGTTCGGCTCGACCAGATTCGAGCTGAACCGGTTGGTTCGCGAGGATATTTGGAAACCCTAAAAATTTAATTTTCAGATTTGGTTCAATTTCGATAAACCAGCGAGAACGGGTCCAAAATTCAATTAATCGATTAAACCGTCCGGTTTCGATAAACGGGAATTTTTCCACACTTAAAAAAGATAAAATTTGGAAAAATTATTTGTTTGATCAGCATATTGATTGATAATATGATCTTTGATCACGTGATGTTTTCCACATGATGCTAGCTAAGCCCATTAGATTTGCATTTTAATTTCGGTTTTGCAACCTGCGTGTTGCTTAATTTTGAGTTGTAGTAAATACGGCCTGCGTGTCGTGATTTGTATTTTATTTAATTTATTTTAATATGTAATCACGAAGACCGACATAAGAATCAAGTCAAGAGGGAGACTCGGATTGGAGGAGGCTCGAAGCCAGTGGGAGTTCACAAGAATGGAGCAAGTTTGGATCTTGAAGACCATGTCTTTAGGATCGGTTTTGCTAGATTCTTAGGAACTTAGGATGGGCTTAGCTATGCATATTTTATCGTTACATGTGTATGTTTGAATGTATGAATGTATGATAGTTTAAATATACAAGTTTATGTAAGATTTGCTATTACCCACATGCAAACATTAAAATCGGAATTTAATCAGACTCGCATGTAACCTGCTAAGGGATCATCTTTGCATGAATTTGCAATTGATGATTCCAGATTAAGATTGTATCGATATACAATCAGACTTTTATAATTCACTTAAACGCAAATAATTACAAGTCAAGCGTGATACCATCCATGTTTGGGCACTCAAAAGGGCTTTGACCCTATGGATGTCGGTACGCCTCCGCGTAACATTCATAGAGAAAAAGTCTGGATGAGATGGGTAGTTCTATGTTTGTGCGTGCGCCTCCGCGTAGTAGTCACATTAGTTCTATCCATAGTTCAAGCTTGGTAGACTTGTCTACGATTGTCACCTAGGGCTGACCTAGGGTATTAGTATAGGGTATGCCACGTACTAACAAGTACAAACCCTAGCCAGGAACTACATGGTCTTGTAGATGGATTCACTCCTACCTTGATGCACTCAATTGGAGCAGTGAGCCTCCGTTCACTTCAATTGAGAGTATGATGGGATCCTGGTTCAGATTCTAATGTTAGAATCAGACAAGTGTTTTGTAACTTAATCTCCAACTTGAATTTTAATTAATTTTACCATGTAGAATTAAAAGGCAAACACAACACAAAGGAGTAATAGCGCACTGAGAGTCCAGATTGAGGACAGACTCAAGGGCGTGAATTACTCAGATTGGAATAGAAACTTGAGGCTTGTACTCAAGCATGAACGCAAGTATTATATCGTTACCAAGGAACCTCCTGCTGAGCCACCGCTGAACGCCACTAGGGCACTAAGGATACTTATCAAAGTTCCTTAGTAACCAAATTGACGTGTCATGCATTATGGTGGGCAGTAGGATGCCAGAGTTGCAGAAGCAGTTCAGGAACGTTTCAGATGACCCTCATACCTGTAAGGCAGAGGTCAAGGAAATGTTCAAGGAGAAAGCTCGTGTCAAAAGATATGATACTTTCATAGAACTTAACTCCTGCAAACTTAAGGCTGTAGCCCTGTTAGTCCCCATGTCACGAAGATTTAATGTCTTCAGTAACATCTAACCAGACTTGGTTTAGATGATCAGGTTGAAATGGCTGCAGATCTTATGTTGCAGTCACTTCCAGATACATATAGTGATTTCATATTAAATTACAATATGCATGACATGGACAAGTCCTTAAAAGAGCTTCATGGGATGCTTGTGACCGCTGAAAAGAACCTCAAGGGCAAGACCAAGGAGGTCCTTATGGTCAACAAGAATGTCAGCTTCAAGAAAGCTGACCTGGGTAAGGGTAAGGCTCCTGGGCACCTTGCAGGGCAGATCAGACACCCCAAGCGTCCAAAGGTTCAAGAAGCTCCCAAAACTACTGTGAATTCTAAGGACAAATTGGAGGAGATATGCTATCACTGCAATGAGCCAGGACACGAGAATAAGGGATTGTAAGCAATACAAGGATCATGTGAAGAAGAGTGGGTATCCACGTCTTCAGGATCAGATATTTACATTGGTAAGCTTAATCGCTATAACGTAAATAAGAAAAGGCTTAAATCTAATGATTTAAACCAAGTTATAATATGACATTGTCATTTAAGGCACATAGGCGAGAAATGCATTTCAACACTTCACAAGTGTGGACTTTAAGTCCGTTTGAATTCACTCAAACTGAAAGATTCAAGTCTTGCCTAATGAGCGAGAAACGCATTTCAACACTTCACAAGTGTGGACTTTTTAAGTCCGTTTGAATTCACTCAAACTGAAAGATGCAAGTCTCACCTAATTGGCAAAATGACGAAGGCACCTTTCACAGGTTTATGTGAAAGGCCAGTGACTTATTAAGTCTAATACATTCCGACGTATGTGGACCTACGAGTACTCAGGCCAGAAGAGAGTTGAACTAATACTTGACTCTGGAAACGACCGCATTCATTTTGAATCGGGCTCCGATGAAGACAACGATAGTACACCTTGTGACAGTCATTCTGTCTCCCATTACTGTGGATGCGTGCGCCTCCGCGTAGTATTCATTAGGATGCGAGCTGAATAAGGTAATCAGTTTTATTTGGATGCGTGGGCCTCCGCGTAGTAGCCAAATAAGAGCTGGACCAGAGTCACAGAAGGTACACCATATGACACTTATTACGTCTTCCATTACTGTGGATGCGTGCGCCTCCGCGTAGTATTCATTGGGATGGGAGCGTGATGAGATGGTCAGTTCTATTTAGATGCGTGCGCATTCGCGTAGTAGTCAAATAAGAAATGAACCATAGTCATATATGGTGTGGGAAACATCCTAGTATGTTTTTCCTAAAAAGATTTGGGTAGCAGAGATGCAGGCATCCAAATTAGACAAAATGTGTCTTCGTAAGGTATCCTTAAGAAACTAAGAGATACAACTTCTATATACCCAGCGAGTACAAAGTCTTTGTTGCTCGAGGAGGGGTATTTTTGGAGAAATATTTTTCCAAAACAGCTAGTGGGAGTCCCGTGCATTTCGAAGAAATTCGAGAGGATACGGAACAGCCTGAAGTAATTCAGGAGCCTGCTATGCAAGATGTAGAAGTACTGGAGCCTGAGATGGTCGTAGATGAAGAATCAGTCCCTACAGAAATTCCAGATGGTCAAAGGAGGTCTAAAAGATCTCGTCATGTTCCAGACAGATATGGCTTCACAGCCACTGCGGGAAATGACTTGATATTGATGGATCAGGATGATCCAAAAACCTTCAGACAAGCTTTGACCAGTCCACACTCCGAAAAATGGCTGAACGCCATGAGTGAGGAAAAGAAATTCATGTATGACAACCAAGTCTGGTGCTTGGTGGTTCAAACCCCTGGGATAAAACTCATCGGTTCTGAGTGGGTCTATAGGATCAAGACCGACATGGATGGAAGTCCTCAGAACAATATGGCTAGGATGGTTGTAAAAGGTTATCGTCAGATTCAATAAATGGATTATGATGACACCTCTTCACCAGTAGCAATGTTCAGTTTAATCCGGATTATTTTTAGCCATAGTTATGGCAGATGGATGTCAAAACCCCTTCCTTAGCAGGAACTTAAAAGAGGATGTGTATACGACACAACCCGAGGGTTTTGTTGATCCAAAGAATCCCGGAAAGATTTGTTAGCTGCTTAGATCCATTTATGGATTAAAGCAAGCTTCACGGAGTTGAAACATTCGTTTTGATGAAGCTGTAAGGGAACTCGGCTTCATCAAAAACAAAAGTGAGCCTTGCATACATAAGAGAGCGAGTGGGAGTAATATTGTATTCTTGATATTTATTCATCGGGAATGACATCCCGACCTTGCCACCAAAGCTTGGTTAGGGAAGTACTTATCGATGAAGGACTTAGGAGATGCTACATTTATTGTAGGCATCAGGATCTCTACAGATCATTCCAAAAGGATTTTGGGCCTAAGTCAGAACATGTTGCTAAGTCAGAACATGTACATAGGTAAAGTGTTGAGAAGATCTCAATGCTTGATTCTAAGAAAGGATACATACCCATGCGTCATGGCATTAAGCTCAGCAAACTACAGAGTCCTAGTACTCCTGATAAGCTGAGCAGGATGAGTAAGATCCCTTATGCTTCGGCTGTGGGATCCATCATGTATGCCAGGCTGTGCACGAGACTGGAAGTCTCGTTTGCACTAAGCTACACTAGCAGATTCCAATCTAACCCCGGTCAATTACACTAGATTGCTGTCAAAGGTCATACTCAAATATTTGAGGAGGACCAAGGATGCATTCCTAGTGTATGGGGATATAGATAGAGAACTAGCAGTCAAAGGACAAATCGATGCTAGTTTTCAGACATATCCAGTTGACTTCAAAATTCTATCAGGATATATTTTATGTTGAGTTGTGGCGCTTTCAGCTGGATAAGCTTTAAGCAAGCCAAAATTGCCAACTCTACAACGGAGGCTGAGAATGTAGTTGCAACAAAAGCAGCTAAAGAGGTCGTATGGATTAGAAGCTTTCTAATCGGATTAGATGCAACGCCGCGAGCGTCTGATCCAATAAGCTTGTTGTGGGACAACACAGGTGCCGTAGCTATTGCTCAAAAGCCCAGATTCCACAACAGATCCAAACATATACTCAGCAGGAATCACCTCGTGAGAGTTATCACATATAGAGGTGATATGGAGATTAAACACTATTCGACTGATGATAATATGGCCGATCCCTTGACAGAGGCTCAGCCGTAGCCTAGGCATGAGGAACATGCAGGGTCTATGGGAGTAGATCATAACTTAAAATTGGAACCAGGGGCAAGTGGGAGATTGTTAGAGTTATGCCCCAGTCCAATATAAAAGTGATCTACAGATGTAATGTTTTATCATCTTTCCGAATAAATAAATCGGCATATATTACTAATGTGTTGTAGTAATATATCGAATGTAATTTGATCTATGTCATTATGTGTGTAACCACTAATAGTAGATCTATAGATCAGAAAGAATTACATTTGATGAGTCCCTGATCAGCTAAGCTTCTTTCTGAAGCGATCAGTATGAGACTAACTCCTTGTGATCACGCTCTACTGATCATGGCAAAGTATGTGCCGGAGTTATATCATAGATATCATCAGGTCGATGATATCGGACAACCTGATTGTGAGTATGCTGCATAGATCCAGTCATGAGATACTCACATATCGTAACTTGTCATTATATCCTAAGACCAAGGAGTTTTTGTGTATACTATGTAACGAATACCTAAGTTTGACCTAGTCTAACGTTATCTGTAAAATGGTAGCTATAACGGCTTCGATTGGCTTTGGCATTTATTGCACTAGTGAACTCGAAAGGCGTCTGAGGGATTTATCACTCATACTTCGGTGTGAGAAAGATATCCGTTTAGGCCACTTGATGAGTATGACTGAAGAAAGAGCATGGCCATGCAGGTGATACCTTAGTATCAGTTTTCAGTCATCTCATATATCAAGAAACAGTGATTGATAAATTAGGGTGACCATTCTATGCCTATTGATCAATCTGGATATCGGTTTGATAAAAGTACAGTGACATGTACGATAACAGGTTAAGTCGAATAATCGATAATCACGAATATTGGATAATCATAATGTCTTGCTAGAGGCCACTTATGATGGAAAGGGTAAAATAGTAATTTTACCAATCTGCCAATTATTCGTGAGCCTAGAGGGTCACACGCATTAAGCACGATACATGACAACAATTATGGATGAGAGTTGAGAACAATTCAGTAGTTTTCTGGCCTAAGGTTTTAACCAGACGGTTGAAGAAATCAATTCGAGGAAATTGAGCCGTTTTGACTAAACCGAAATTAGAAGTCAAGTTAATGGGTTTAATTTGGGTTTTAGTTAAACGGGCTTAAAGCCCATTTAGGGATTTAAAATAAGAGAGGGATCAAATGCAAAAAGGAAAGAATAAAGGGATAGATAATGCAATTTTAATTTTGAAATTCAATTTAATTTCAAATTAAAATCACATAATATCTATTCAATTATCTCTTGAATTTTTCAGCAACTTACCCTCCTTTCTCTCTCCCTCATTGCTGATTTTCAGCTCTCTCTCTACCTCCATTGTTGCTCTTGTTTTCTCTCAAAACTTCTAGCAAAAGATTGAGTGAAAAATCATTTCGGTTGTGGTGCTTGTGTGGACTTGATAGAGAGAACACTACACTTGTGTTTTTGTCGATTACAAGAGGTAAATATCAGATTTATAATTATGTTTATAACATGTTCAAATGGCATTAAGATCTTAGCTTTTTACGATCACCACGGTTACATAAAGTCCGCTGCATGATATTCATCGTTTGGAACCCGTGGTGATCTCTTTCAGCCCATTAGGCATGACTCGCATCTCTCAATTGAAGTGAATTCTAATGGACTTAAAAGTCCACACTTGTGAAGTGTTGAGATGCGTTTCTGGCCTATGTGGCCTAAACAGTAGTGCCATATCACAGTCTGGTTTAAATCATCGGATTTAAGCCTTTTATTACATACGTTATATATTGAGCTTGTGTCGGTGTTTTGAGTATTAAGAATATACAAACCACCAACCAATGATGCATTGTAATAAAAAATAACATTCTTAAAAATATTGAATACTCCATTATCAATAGAAAAACAATATCATTCCTTGTCAAGCAAGGAAACAGAAATAATATTCATACGAAATGCAGGTAC
Source organism: Geranium rotundifolium (assembly GCA_963920655.1). Classification (NCBI taxonomy): domain Eukaryota; kingdom Viridiplantae; phylum Streptophyta; class Magnoliopsida; order Geraniales; family Geraniaceae; genus Geranium; species Geranium rotundifolium. The sequence continues at coordinate 30,042,585 of OY987313.1, read as the reverse complement.
ACAATGAACATCATTTAAAATTAAAATAAGCCCACTAGGCAAACTGAGACTAATATTCTCTACTGCAATTGTTGAGACTTGATTGCCATCACCAACTCGTAGGTTTGTCTTGCCCCTGCCCACATCTCTTCTACTTCCCAGAGCCTGCACATTAACACAAATGTGAGATTCTGCACTGGTATCAAGTACCCAAGAATCTGAAGTAGATAAACTGAGATTGAGCTCAATAAGATATATACCTGATCCTGAAGATGTGAAAGCTCCACTCTTCCTTAGAAACTGTTTATGTTTATTGCAATCCTTCTTCCAGTGCCCCTGCCCTTGGCAATAGAAGCAAACGACATCCCTCTTAGGATTCTCAACAGCTTTGGGAGCTGCTGGACCCTTAGGTTGCTGAATCTTCCCCGCTAGGTGCATAGGGGCCTTATCCTTGCCCGGGCTGGCTTTCTTGAAGCTCACTTGCTTGTTAACCATAAGAACCTCCTTGGACTTTCCCTTGACATTCTTTTCCGCGGTCACGATCATACCATGGAGCTCTATCACAGTCTTGTCCATGTCATGCATATTGTAATTTCCAACGAAATCATGATATGTCTCTGGAAGTGAGTGCAACACAAAGTCTGCAGCCATTTCCTTATCCACAGCATGATCGAGTCTGGTCAAGGATTCCATAAGACGTTTCATGTTAAGGACATGGGGACTGACAGGAGCTCCAGCCTTGAGCTTGCACGACATCAGTTCACTGAAAGTGTCGTATCTTTCGACACACGCTTTCTCTTTGAACATTTTCTCGATCTCTGCCATCAAGGCCTTGGGATCTTCGGAAATGTCCAAGAACTGCTTCTGCAAGTCAGGCAACATATTGCCCATCATGATGCACTGCACGTCGATCCGGTCACTAAAGAACTTCTGGTATGCATCCCTTAGCGCCCTTGCGGCGTTCAGTGCCAGCTCAGTAGGTGGTTCCTGGGTAAGGATATAATCCTTACGTTCGTGCTTGAGAACTAGTCTCAGATTCCGGTCCCAATCGAGAAAGTTAATGTTGTTAAGCTTATCTTGCTCGATTATCGACCTAAGCGCGCTGTTACCAGAATGATTCGTGTTTGCCATTTAATCTACACGGTAAACAAAATTTTAATCAGTATTTAATTAAAATTGAAGTTGGAGATTTAGTTATAAAACACTTGTCTGATTCTAACATTAGAATCTGAACCAGGATCCTCTCATACCCTCAATTGAAGTGAATGTAGGCTCACCGCTCCAATTGAGAGCACCAAGGTAGGAATACATCCATTTACAAAACCATGTTATTCTTGGCTAGGGTCTGTACTTTAAAGTACACGGCACACCCTATACTGATACCCTAGGTCAGCCCTAGTTGGCAATCGTAGACAAGTCTACCAAGTTTGAACTATGGATAGAACTAATGTGGCTACTACACTGAGGCCCACACACCCACATAGAACTGCCTATCTCATCCATACTTTTCCTCTAAGAATGTTACGCGGAGGCGTACCGACATTCATAGGCTCAAAGCCCTTTTGAGTGCCCAAACTTGGATGGTATCACACTTGACTTGTAATTATTTGTGTATAAGTGAATTAAGACTGCCTGATTGTATATCGATACAACCTTAACTAGAATCATCAATTGTAAATCCATGCAAAGATGATTCCTTAACCACTTACATGCAGGTATGATTAAATACCGGTTTTAATCTTCGAATGTGGGTGATAGCTAAATATACACAATATAATGCATATAATAACTATCCATACATTCATACATTCTCAATATATAAATGTAAATCTAAACAATATATATCTAAGCCCGTCCTAAGGATCCTAGGATTCTAGCAAAACTGATCCTAAAGACTAGGTCTTCAAGATCCAAGCTTGCTCCATCCTTGTGGACTCCCACTAGCTTCGAGTCTCCTCCAGCCATCGAATATCCCTCTTGACTTGTATCTTGCATTGGTCTTCGTAATTACAAATTTAAAGTAAATAAATAAATACAAAAAGTCATGACACGCAGGTCGTATTTATCACAACACAAAACTTAGCAAGACGCAGGTTGCAAAACTGAAATTAAAATATACAAGTCTAGAGGGCTTAGCTATACATCATGTGGAAAGAAATGTGTTGTCAAAGATCATGTGATCACTCATCATACTTATCAAACAACAAATTTATTCCAAATTTGATCTTTCTTAAGAGTAAAAAATTTCTGGTTTATCGAAACTGGACAGTTTAAATTAATTAATTAAAATTGAACTGGTTCACCCTGGTTTATCGAAACCGAACCGAATCTGAAAATTTAATTTTTTGGGCTTAAACTATTCTTGCGAACCGACCGGTTCAGCTCAAGACTGGTCGAGGCGAACCGGCCCGACCTAGGTCGCCCGCGGCGGGAACCACGGTGGCCCGCGAGGGCTGCCATGGTCGCCCGCAGGACTGACTGTGGTCGCCCGCGGGTGCAACCATGGTGACCCGCGAGGGCTGCCATGGTCGCCCCCGGGGAAGACCCTGGTTGCTCGCGAAGGCTGCCATGGTGGCCCGCGGGGCAAACCTTGGTCGCCTGCAACATCGACCATGGTGGCCCGCGAGGGCTACCATGGTTGCCCGCAAGCAACCTGGTCGGCCCTTGGTGCTGACCATGCAGTGGACAATAATCTCACCATGGAATTCGATAATAATAATTCTTACGTGAAAAACTTCAGCATGCAATATGAGATTCAAATCTGAAAATTACCTTTTGCAAATCGATCAAACACAAAGATTATGTGTTCTCTAGATAATCCACACAAATACAGCACCTCAACCAAGGATTCTACACACAAATTTACTAGTATTGTGTGTAGAAGAATAGCAAAATTAACAATGAAGAGAGAGGGGAGGGTTCGACTAGGGTAGAGAGAGGGGGGCCGAAAATTAGAGTTGTGATTAGGTTAAAATTATGGAAAAGCTCTGATTTTATTTATCATTATTTTTCTCATAATTAAATCCTTAAAAAAAAACTCTTATTAAACTTAAGCCCAATCTTAATTAAAATCAAGAATGGGCTTGAAGCCCAATCAGCGAAAGTTTAATTAAACTTATTTAATTTGAGTTCTAATTAAACGGTTTAGCTAAACCGGTCCAATCCTTTTAATCTGATTTTCTCAACCGTCTGGTTATTAAACCTAGGCTAGAACTCAACCGAATCGTTTTCAATTTGACTAAATCGAAAAGCGTATTCTCCCAATTTCCTTCCAATTCTGTTTTGCTATGTTAATACTTAAAGTGTGTGACCCTATAGGCTGACGACTTGTTGGCAGACTGGTAAAATTACTATTTTACCCTTTCTATCATAAGTGGCCTCTTGCAAGATATTATGATTACCCAACGTCCGTGATTATAAATGATTCGACTTAACCTATTATCGTACATGTCACTATCCTTTTATCAAACCGATATCCATATTGATCAATAGGCATTGAACCGTCATCCTAATTTATCAATCACTGTTTCTTGATATCTGAGATGACTTAAAACTGATACTAAAGTATCGCCTGCATGGCCATGCTATTCCTTCAGTCATACTCATCAAGTGTCCTAAACGAATATCTTTCCCATACCGGAGTATGAGTGATAAATCTCTCAGTCGTCTTTCGAGTTCACTCATGTAATTCATAACCAAGCCAATCAGAGCCCTTATGGCTACCCTTTCACATGTAACGTTAGACTAGGTCAAACTTAGAGATTCATTACATAGTGCACACAAAGACTCCTTGCTCTTAGGATATAATAACAGGGTACGATCTGTGAGTATGCTCATGACAGTAACTATGCTGCATACTCACCATTGGGTCGTCCAATACCATAGCCTATATAAAGGGATCTCCCCTATAGTATTTTACACAATTGTCAATAATATTACTTTACACATATTCTATCAGTGTTATTTAGTTTTGATTCATTGCCACCACCCTCTCATGCTCGCTTCAGCATCAATTCGTCATCACCACCAAATGTTCTAGTGAGGTTCTTTGCTTCTTGGCGACAAAATGAGGAGGACCGAAAGTGTTTTCCGAAGAGGACCCACAATGGTTCTGGCAAGAAGGAGAGTTTGTGGAAAGAAGAAACACAAAGGGAATGACTTGTAAACTTAGAAATCAAAAAAGGGAGACTTCTCTATTTTAAAAAAATCAAAGTTAATAAAATTAAATAGAATGAGTTACATGAGACAATAAACAAAGTTCAGTCGCCGCATGAGATTAAAAATTGCTTCAGTACGTTAGTACTATACATCTGTAGTTCAGTGTGTGTTTATGATATAATAAAAAAAATTAATATAAGAGGAAAGATACAAAGATGATGTACCTTGCACGGATCCATGGTAGCAAAAATATACAAACTAGAAGTAATCATTGATAAATGTCTCAATTTATTTTGGAAAACTTTTATTTTGTTATTTTTTTCATCGGCGTACTTGTTTCATTATTTCTTTAATAGCACACACACAAGTAAATCATTAAATATATTCTTCTAAATCTGTATTTATAATTAAAAGAGAGAACAACAAATTATTAAACTTCTTGGAGAAATGGAGACCAAAAATAGGGCTTCATAATCCTATCTTTGCATTTCTTTTTCTTTCCTAGTTTCTCTTTGTATCTTTTCTCTTTTTCTTTGTTTCCTTTATTTCTATTGATGTATACGCTTTTGTTTCTTTCTTGGAAGATTTAGTTGGCTTTATTAATAATATCTTTTTCTTTTGGTTGAGCAAAAAAAAATGAATACACTCCAGTGGTCTGAGACACATTTTCAGAGGTTGAAGATTTGAACCTTACTAAAAACATGGTGTTTTTGGTACAATAAAAGTTCGAATTTAGTGTTTTTGTTTTGTTACACTTTACCCAACTTCAATTTTAATAAGTTTTTAAACAAAAAATTTTACCTTCCATTCTTCCTATTTGTCCTATAATCTCTCTCTCGCTCATAAAGTACCCCAAAATCTCATCAAACCAATTTCAAAATGACAAGTCATCAGTTGTTGTAAAACTGATGACTAGTGTCGTGTTTATTGCTTGTTTATTGTTTAAACTACGCTTTGCGTTTTAGGCAAGTTGTCGACACAAAAGTTACGACTTTGTGTTCGACTTCTTGACTCGGCTACGAATCAGAATTTCAATTGGTATCAGAGGGCGCACCTTATCTCTTAGGTGACTTTCCTGCAAAGATTCTGAGTAGCTAATATGGACTCAAAGGAAGGAGGATCTGTCAATCGACCACCGGTGCTCAACGGAACTAACTATGGGTACTGGAAAGCACGGATGTGTGCCTTTTTGAAGTCTCTCGACCGCAAAACCTGGAAGGCTGTCATCAATGGGTGGGAGGAACCTCACTATGCTGATGCTCAAGAAAATCAAACTAGCATTGAACCATAAAAAGAGTGGAGCACTGAAGAAGATGAAGCCGCCCTAGGTAATTCGCGTGCACTCAATACCATATTTAATGGAGTAGACAAGAATGTTTTTTGACTTATCAACACTTGCACAAGTGCCAAAATTGCTTGGGATACTCTTGTTGTTGCTTATGAGGGTACATCCAACATCAGAGAGTAAAAGTTACATTACCTCACGACCAACTTTGAAGCCCTTACCATGAATGAAGACGAAACTATAGCTGAGTTTAATGTTCGTATCAAGGATCTAGCCAATGAATCATATTCACTCGGCAAGCCTATGACCGATGAAGATTTAGTCAGAAAAACGCTGAGAGCCCTAAGTCCCAGATTCAAGATGAAGATCACGGCCATAAAAGAAGTTCATGACTTGAAGACGCTGAAGTTTGATGAACTCATGGGATCCCTTATGACCTTCGAGCTCTCTCTACTGTTGATCGAAAAGAAGCATAAAAGTGTAGCATTTAAAAGTTCTACCCAAAAGCAGAAAAAATTGGCTTACTCTGATTCGGATAGTGAAATTGATGAGACTATCGCTATGCTGGCCAAAAACTACAATGAAATCATGAAAAGATTTAACCAGATGACAGGAAAAATGTCACCCGAGAAGTCAGAGACAAGCCTCAGCACAAGTTCCAGAAGTTCGAGAGCACTATTAATGATGGTAGACGTGGTGAGCGATCAGAAAAAGAAAAAGGAGTTCATTGCTTTGAATGTGAGGGGTATGGGGACATGCAGAAAGAATGTCCTAACTTCCTAAAGAAACAGAAGAAGGGATTCAATGCCTCTCTAACTGACGATGATGAAGAAGAAGACAGTGACTCTGAGCGTACAAGTAACTATGTTGCTTTTACTGTCTCCACAATAGATCAACCATCCGAGATTATAAAGAAGTATGTCTCTAATGATGAGCTATCCGATGAGACTCTCAACAACGCATACAACGAATGGTATGTCAAGTAGCTTGAAGATTCTCGGGTAATCGAAAAACAGAATGCTCTCATTCTTTCCCTTAATGAAAACAAGTCACGACTTCTCGAAACTACTGTTGATCTCAAAAAGGAAGTGGCTCGGTTAAAAAGCGAGTTAGACCAAGTCACCAAGTCTGTAAAGATGATGAATCCAAGCACTGACACTCTAGATTAAATTCTCTCGTTCAGAAAACTAGAAGGTCTTGGATATTCAAAAGGAGCTTCATCATCGCACACCGTCTTTGTTCCTCAGAAGGCTGTCACCCACATGCCCCGTCAGATGTCTCCAACCTTCACACCTGATCTAGCGACCATAAAGCCTCATACCCTGGTCGCTCCTGGGACAAAGAACAAGAGACATAACTGGGTGTGTCACTACTGTGGACAAAGAGGTCACATCCGACCCTTCTGCTATCGTCTATATGGAAGGAGCTTCGTCAAACAAAGGACCACCATCAAGAAAGCCCAACCACGTAAGGAATGGCGAGTTAAGGAGGTAAACTATCGAGCAAATATCGCTTACACCTCTCTAAAAGCTTCAACTAGCAATGATTGGTACTTTGATAGTTGATCCTCTCGACATATGACTGGTAATAGCTCGTTCTTTGTCACCTTAATACCTTACACAAATAGTTTTGTCACTTTTGGTGATGGGGTAAGAGCTAGAGTTCTTGGAAAGGGAAAGCTCAACCTTCCTAACTCACCTTGCTTAAAAGAGGCTCTACTGGTAGAAGGTCTTACAGCCAACCTCATCAGCATCAGTCAAATATGTGATCTGGATCTAGATGTCAACTTCACTCGTGACAAGTGCACTGTCAAAGACGAACACCAGAAGGAAGTCATGACAGGTCTCAGGTCTCTTGATAACTGTTATCTATGGTCTCCAACAGTCACAACCTTGCCAACCAAGTGCTTTTTATCCAAAGCTCAAGAGACGAAGCTATGGAATCAAAAACTTGGTCACATCAATTTGAGGAGCATGCAGAAGATTCTCTCTGAAAAGGCGATCATTGGAGTTCCCAACCTCAAGATTGTTGAAGGAAAAATTTGTTGAGAATGTCAGATTGGCAAACAAGTTAAGACGTCACACAAGAAGGTACAACATCTTACTACTTCTCGTGTTCTAGAACTTCTACATGTTGACCTTATGGGGCCTATGCAAGTGGAAAGTCTAGGAGGTAAGAAGTACATATTTGTCTGTGTCGACGACTTCTCAAGGTACACCTGGGTTGACTTTATTAGAGAAAAGTCAGACACTTTCTCAGTCTTTGAAGCCCTATGTTGGAGAGTTCAACGAGAAAAAGGAGAAGCCATTGGCAAAGTCGTCCGACTCAGAAGTGATCATGGAAAGGAGTTTGAAAATATTAGCTTCGCAAACTTCTGTGATGCTGAAGGAATAACTCATGAATTCTCTGGCCCCATCACTCCTCAGCAGAACAAATTCGTGGAAAAGAAAAATGGTACTCTTCAAGAAATGGCCAGAGTCATGATGCTAGCCAAAGACATCCCGCAGCACTTTTGGGATGAGGCTCTGAATACGGCTTGTCATATTCATAATAGAGTGACCCTCCGCCCTAGAACATCGCTCACTGTTTATGAAATATGGAGGGGGAGGAAGCCTAATGTCAAATATTTCCATGTCTTTGGATCGATATGCTACATACTTGCAGATAGGGAACCTCGACGCAAACTTGATCCTAAAAGCGATGAAGGCATCTTCCTTGGCTATTCCAGAAACAGTCGGGCCTTTCGTGTATTCAACAAACGCACCCGGTCTATCATGGAATCCATTAATGTCGTGATTGATGACAGTTATGAGCAACCTAGTGACGATGAGGAAGAAGTTCTAAATCTCTCAGGTGAAGTCAGGCCAGAAGTCAAAATCGAAGATTGCAACAAAGAATCTTAAGCCGAAAGCCAAATCATCTCTGACAAAGAGGCATGCTCCATCATAGAACAGAGAGCTCCGTCCAGAAGAATTCAGAAGAATCACCCATCCCAGGATATGATAGGAGACATCAATGAAGGAGTACGGACTCGACATAAGGCACCTATAAACTACAAAGAGATGATAGGTAACATTTGCTTTGTTTCAAAAGTTGAACCAAAGAATATACAAGAAGCCATCAATGATGAGTACTGGGTCTGCGCCATGCAAGAAGAATTGGTTCAATTTGCAAGGAATGAAGTCTGGGAACTAGAACCTAAGCCAGACAATGTCAATATTATTGGAACAAAGTGGATACTCAAAAACAAGTCTGACGAGCAAGGAAATATAACTCGAAACAAAGCAAGACTGGTGGCGCAGGGGTATACACAAGTAAAAGGAGTTGACTTCGAAGAAACTTTTGATCCAGTAGCCAGACTGGAAGCCATCCGATTTCTTCTCGGCATAGCATGCCATCTACGTTTCAAACTCTATCAGATGGATGTAAAGAGTGCCTTCCTCAATGGATATCTCAACGAAGAAGTCTATGTTGCTCAACCAAAGGTATTTGAAGATCATGGCTCTCCTCATCATGTCTACAAACTGAAGAAAGCTCTCTACGACCTCAAACAAGCACCACAAGCATGGTATGAACGTCTTACTCAATTCCTAGTACAGAATGGCTATATTCGAGGAGGAGTAGACAAAACTCTCTTTGTGAAAAAGGAAGGAAGTGACATCATGATGGCCCAAATATATGTCGATGATATCGTATTTGAAGGGGTGTCAGACAAGATGGTGGAATGTTTCGTACAACATACGCACTCTGAATTTGAGATGAGTATGGTAGGAGAGCTAACATACTTCCTAGGCTTCCAGATCAAACAGATGAAAGATGGAATATTTATCTCCCAAAGCAAATATGCAAAGAATATTGTGAAGAAATTCGGGTTGGAAAAGGCTTCGCACAAAAGAACCTCCAATCCCACTCATGTCAAATGCACAAAGGACGATCTTGGAGAACCAGTTGATCAAAGCCTCTATCGAAGCATTATGGGAAGTCTTCTCTATCTCACAGCAAGTCGACCCGACATTGTTTTCTCAGTAGGAGTCAGTGCTCGGTATCAAGCCAATCCAAAAGCTAGTCACTTAACTCATGCCAAGAGGATAATAAGGTACATCTCAGGAACCTCTGAATTGGGTTTGTTATACTCTTTTGACACCTCTTCTACTCTTATTGGATACTGTGATGCTGACTGGGCGGGAAGCACGCCAGATCAAAGAAGTACCTCTGGAGGTTGTTTCTATCTTGGGAACAATCTTGTGTTTTAGTTCAGCAAAAAGCAAAATTATATTGCCCTTTCTACAACTGAGTCAGAGTATATTGCAGCTGGAAGTAGCTGTACTCAGCTTCTTTGGATGAAACAGATGTTGGCAGAGTATGGGGTCAAACAAGAAATCATGACTTTGTTCTGTGACAACATTAGTGCAACCAATATCTCGAAGAATCCGGTTCAACACAGCAAAACCAAGCACATTGATATCAGGCATCATTTTATTCGTGAGCTTGTAGAAGACAAGAAGATAAAACTCGAATACCTACCTACTAAGAAACAAATTGCTGACATCTTCACAAAGGCGTTAGATGCTAACAGGTTTGAAAGTCTAAGGTCATCCCTTGGACTTTGCTGCCTTGAGTAACCAGAAGTCAAGAAAGAAGAGAGGGAGCTTTTAGTTGATTTTACTCTCTCTCTATCAGGACCAGCAAGGGTCCACAAAATCAAACCGGGCCCAATTCCTTTATCATAGCCCAGTTGAAGTCTGAGTTTTTTTTTAATTCAAAAAAGGGGGAAAACGGAATGATTATAATCTGACAATCAACCAATCACCACTCAACCCTTTCGACTTCCGCGCAGAAAAGTTTTGCACGCCCCTTCCTCCTTCCCAAAACAGCTAGGGCACCACAAAATCAAAATTAGTCTGCGCCTGTAGCAGCTTCTCCTTCCATTCAAAGACAACTCCGATCAAGCCCCAAACTAAGCCCCCACAAATGGTCGGAACCAGAAGCGGGCGAGTTTCTTCTGCTTCCAAGAAACTGGGAGCCAAGATGAGGGTGAAGATGATCGCTAGAAAATTATCTGCGTCAAAAACTTCAACAAATAAACGTGGAGTAAAGATTCAAGGAGGGAATCCCCCAGGAGAGGGCTCTGAAAACCCTAAAAGCGCAACAACTTCGTCTCCGACTATCGCATCTATGAAGGTTGTCCCCGTTGTTGAGAAGGACAACATCTTACCCGAGGCTGCTGGCGTTGAAGAGGAGGCCTCTCATTCCACTCAGACGCCTCTACAAGGTAACCCTATTATCCCTCCTATAGTGGATCCAGTAGATAAGAACCAGTCTGAAGAAACTCTAGGGACCTCTGTTCCTGAGATCCCTGGTACTAGTTGTGAAAATCAATCTAGCCCTCCAAAATCAACGCCTGCACCAGAAAAATTCCCAATAGACGAAGCCATGCAGAGAGTCGATGGTCCTCTTGTCGCTCCGGACAGTGGTTCGGAGCTGAATGGAGATAAAAAAAGTCATACTGAAAGTCCCCCAACCTTTAGCCGATCCTGAGAACACAGAAGAAGTAGATACAGCCAAGACAACTGTGGAAGAAGTAGCTACACAAGAGGACAGAACGCCTCTGAAAAAGTCTGTGCCCGAAGGGCTTAAGAAAAGAATACAACCAAAGAGAAAGCTGATTGATGAAGTGGAAGAACCTCCAATGCAGAGAAGACTGACTCCGAAAAGAAAAGCTATAGAGAAAGGAGGAGCATCTGCTCCTAAGCCAGTAAAGAAGCTAAGAAAGAAGTCATCCAACAACCCCTGCTCCAGAAGAAGAAGAGGAGGAAGAAGAGGAGGAAACTCGTGCCTTACCCCCACGGTTCAAGAAGTCTATGGGAAGTCTGAAACTCCCCAAAAACATTCCAAAAGCCCCAACAGACAATGTCTCCTTTCATTCGATAGACAATGCAGTCAAACGGCAATACGTGTACCAACGAAAGATCTACCCGGAGAGGGAGCTCTCTGTAGAAACTCAAGGGATGAACGCAGTTGTGGAGCTCCTCCGCGGCTCAGGCCTAACCAACACGGTCATCAACATCGGACCGTTCTACCTCGATTTGGTCAAGGAGTTCATCGTCAATCTCTCAAGTGAGTTTGATGATCCAGAAGATGCTGAGTATAGGAAGGTCTTTATTCGAGGATAATCTTTTGATGTATCTGCCTCCACAATCCATGCTTATCTAGACAGAACGGCTCCAGAAGTCACTTCAGACGTCCCTCACATGAACAAAGTTGCGTTTGAGATCACTGGAGGAAGAAAAAAAGATTTGGCTCGTAAAGGATACCGTTGCATCCGTAGAGCTCACAGCCAAGTATTCCATTCTATACCGCATTGGTTTGGCAAACTGGGCGCCCTCCATTCACGGGTCCAGCATCAAAACAGAGCTAGCAAAGCTCATCTACCAAATAGGTACTCAATCTCCTCTTGACTTTGGTACATATGTTATTGAGTATCTTGTCAAACATGCCAAATCATGTGCTATCAAATTGCCTATTGGTTTTCCGTCATTGATCACTGGACTTCTCCTCCAACAATGTCCTCACATTGTTCGAGATTCTGATGTGCCTGGAAAGAAGCCTGTGCCTCTCACTTTAAGTCTCAAACACTTTGAGGGCAAGCATATGAGAGATCTCGCTCCTCCCATGGCCAAAACATCTGAAGCTGGTTCCAGCTCACGTCCTTCTAGACCTCTCGGTACCAGGATGGAGGAAGAGCTGGTGGACATGATCAATGACTTGGAGAAGATGATTGCTGCTCTGACAACCCGAAAGATTGCATGTGAAGCACTCTTACATGATTTACGCACCGCTCCTACTGAGGACACTGTATCGGACCAAGATGCCGATGACTCCGTCTCCTTTAGAATATAGTTCATTTACTTGCCTCTAGACTGATAACTTGTTAAACAACTTCTTAAATCCTCGGGGACTGTCCGAGTTAATTTCTGCACTTTGTGACTTTTTGGATATTTGCTCGTGTTTAGAGCTGGTTTATACCCTGTTATAAGTGTATCGTTGTATGATTGCCTTTGGCAATTTTGTTAGACAATCATGGGGAGATATAAGCTAAATGTTATGAACGTTACGCCAGAAAGCGGCGCCAGAAATCGCGCCAGACGCTCCAAGGATGTTGTATGCACCAGACGCTCTCAACCTCTACTCTGACATCTCTTGCTATGCGTAACTGCCGCAAGATGACGATGTGCATAAAAATGTGGTTGCCTAAAAAATTATCAAAGGGGGAGATTGTCGCTACGTTTAGTGTTGGCGTAATTTCTTAGCACAAAAGTAAGAAGTCAGTGCAAAATGTTACAAGACATTTGGAGCGACTCATTACGCTCCATATTAGGAAAGGCCTGAAGCTTTCCTATTGAGAGTCGCTTGGAACGCAAGAAGAATGACGTCACAACAACTGAAAGATTTGGAGCGCAAGAGAATAACGTCAACAAGCCCAGGCGACTTCCAGCTGTCATTAACATGTCAGCAAAGACGGCAACTGCTTGCCTAGTTTGTTTAGGAAGTTTGAGACTTCCTATTCCTAATCCGAGCCAGATTAGGAATGTGGGGCTGCTATAAAAATCGTGTGCTTCCCCATTAGCAGCCTGTCCGTTCTTGTTCTTTATTTGCTAAATTTCTCAGAGCTCTTAACCGTGCACCATTAGCGTGTTGAGAGGCTGATTAGTTTGCTAGAACGACTTTTCTTCAATTAAACATCAGTTCGCGAAGATTGAGTGTTTGATCGATTAGGGTTCTTGTGTTTGTGATTGAAGATTCACAAATCTGTCAAAGAAGACTACGACACCGAGCATAGGCGCTTGCTCGAAGGGTGAAATTGAGAGGATCTCAAAGACAGGGGGAGAGGACCCTGGTCGAGGTTGTTCACGGTGAGATCTATAGTAGCTTAGGACAATAGCTTGTGTGATAACTAGTTGGTGCTTGAAGTTGTACTATTGACTACCATATAGTGAAAACCTTTCCACTGGCAAAGTGCCCCCAGATGTAGGTGACGTTGCACCGAACTGGGTAATCATCTCTGGTGTCGCTATTATTGCTTGTTTATTGTTTAAACTACGGTTTGCGTTTTAGGCAAGTTGTCGACACAAAAGTTACGACTTTGTTTTCGACTTCTTTGACTCGGCTACGAATTAGAATTTCATAGGAGATATGTTAACTATGAATTATTGAACAAGAAGAGGGTAGTACGTACCAATGTTGGAGACGCTCTGTAGGAGCCCTGCATCTGTAATTAGCTCTATTATCTCCTCTATCTTCAGGGCACTTGGTGACAGCTCCCTTTCTGGAACAACTTTTCTCATTACAACAAACTTCCATTTCAGTGCTGACTCTGTATGATGGAAGGAGATGTTATCTATCTTTGCGGACAGAGCATTTCTTGGGAGCTTCTGTCCTCCGATATACTTAGGCTCAACAGGAGCCCTTTCTACAACTTTCACTACTTCTTCATCCAAGGTGGGTTCATCAACAAGATGCCTCGACTTCTTTGGAGACTTTGTTTTGGCAAGACTAGCTGCCTTGTCAGCTTTTCGCTTCTTTTCACTCTTTCCAGCAGACTTCTTTGCAACGATGACTTTCCTTCTCTTGGTGGAACCCTTCTTTACAGATACAACAGCCTCAATAGGCTTCTTTCTCTTGGACTTGGACTTAACAACCGAGTCTCTCTTGGAGACCTCAGCCTCTTCCTCTTCAGAGGATTCACCAGACTTCTCTGAGTCTTCAATCTCTTGCCTCAGATCGGCAAGTACAGTGGCTACAGATATACTTGGGCCAGATTTTTCAGCTTCTTCAATAGGAACATCGTCATGCACACCTTGCTTCTCAATGTCTGGAACATCTTTTCCAACTTGTACGGATGTCTGGACATCGTCATAGACCTTCTCAGGAACTCAACTTCCTTCAGCACTAATGTTTACAACATTTTCAGAACCCATGGTACTACCAACTTCCTTCATGATTTCCAGTGGAACAACAAAATTTTCTTTTTGGGTGCCTTTAGCATAGTTCAGATACTGATCTGGGTCTTCATCCACTTCCTTTCATGGTTCGGCTTCTTGTGGGTTTTCAGGAGGATTAACCCTGAAGTACTTCTTCAATCGGTGGTACTCCCATCCCATCCACCATCACAATACCCAACAAGTTTAGACGATGTATCAAAAGAGTATAATAACCCCAAATTTACCGTTCCAGCAACATACCTCAAAATTCTCTTGGCTTGAGAAAGATGACTCACCTTTGGGTCTGCCTGATGTCTGGCATATACTCTGACGACGTATGTTATGTCAGGACGACTTGCCGTGAGATATAACAGACTTTTTATGATGCTTCTGTATAAACTATGATCTACCGATTTTCCATTTTCATCTTTGGTCATCTTTGTGGTTGTGGAAATGGGGGTCTGTTTGTGAGATGCCTTTTCCAGACCAAACTTCTTTACCAGATTCACAACATATTCGCTTTGAGAGATGAAGATCACATTCTTCATTTGCTTGATTTGGAACCCCAGGAAATAGCTAAGTTCTCCCACCATGCTCATCTCGAATTCTAACTGCATGTGACTCACAAAGTGTTCCACCATCTTGATAGACATCCCTCCGAAGACTATGTCATTAACATAGATTTGAGCAATCATGATGTCTTTGCCTTCCTTCTTAACGAACATTGTTCGAACTACTCATCCTCTGGCATAACCATTTTGTATTAGAAAAAGTGCTAGTCTTTCATACCACGCTCGAGGAGCTTGTTTCAGGCCATAGAGAGTTTTCTTGAGCTTGTAGACATGATCTGGTGCATGTGGGTCGAAAAATCCCTTGGGTTGAGCCACGTAGACTTCCTCATTTAAGTCCCCATTTAAGAACACACTCTTCACGTCCATTTGATACAACTTGAACTTGAGATGACATGCAATTCCCATCAGCAGTCAAATGGCCTCTAGTCTGGCTACAGGGGCGAATGTTTCTTCGAAATCTACTCCTTCTACTTTAGTATACCCTTGAGCCACCAATCTTGCTTTATTCCAAGAGATGTGTCCAAGTTCGTCTGTCTTGTTCTTGAAGATCCATTTCTTTCCTATCACATTGATGTTTTCTGGTTTTGGCACCAATTCCTAGACTTCGTTCCTTTTGAATTGTCCAAGCTCTTCTTGCATGGCATTCACCCAGTACTCCTCATTGATTGCTTCTTGAACATTATTTGGTTCCACCTTTGAGACGAAGCAGACATTTCCAATCATTTGACAATAATTGACAGGAGCCTTTTGTCTTGTTCGAACTCCATCTTCAAGATTCTTTATCATTTCGTTCAATGGATGGTCCTTTTGGACCTTTCTGGAGGGATTTCTAAGCTTTGAAACAGTCATTGGAACATTATCAGACACAATGTCGCTTCCTATGTCTGCGACTTCTTCTGTCCCATCATCAGGCTTATCTGTCTAGACATCCTGTGTCCCGACATCTTGCGAGACATGTGGTATGACTGTTTCTTCACCGCCGATGTTTTCAACAATATGTTCAATGTCATTTATGACCACATTGATGGATTCCATAACCTTTCTAGTGCGATTGTTAAAGACTCGATACGCTCGGCTATTTCCGGAGTATCCCAGAAAGATCCCTTCATCACTTTTGGGATCGAATTTTTGACGATGGTCCCTGTCTGCCAAGATGTAACATGTGGAGCCAAAAACACGAAAGTATTTGAGGTTGGGCTTTCTCCCCTCCATATTTCATACGAGGTAGTGTTCGTACCTAGTCGAATACTGACAGGGTTGATAATATGGCAAGCGGTGTTTATCGCTTCAGCCCAAAAGTGCGTAGGAAGATTTTTGGCGAGAATCATAACTCTAGCCATCTCTTGTACAGTTCTATTCTTCCTTTCAATGATTCCATTTTGTTGAGGAGTTATAGGAGCCGAGAACTCATGGGCGATTCCCTCTTCATCACAAAAGTCAGAGAAACTGCTGTTCTTGAATTCTGTACCATGGTCACTACGTAGTCTGACGATTTTTCCTATGTTCTCTCTTTGTTCTCGACGAATTCTGTTGCATAAGCTTTTGAAAACAGAGAACATGTTAGACTTTTCGTGAATAATGTCAACCCATGTGTACCTGGAGTAGCCATCAATACAGACAAGAACATATCTCTTGCCACCCAGACTCTCTGTTTGCATTGGCCCCATCAGGTCTACATGAAGAAGTTTAAGTACTCTGGATGTCGTACAATGTTGCAGACTCTTGAGGGACATCTTTACTTGCTTCCCGACTTGACATTCTCCACAGATACGTTCTTTGATTATTGTTACGGGTGGAACAACAGTGAAAGCCTCTTCAGTTATGACTTTCTTCATGCTTTTAAGTTTTAGATGACCAAGGCGTTAGTGCCATAGATGGACTTCATCTGGTTTGGTGAACATGCATGAAGTGCCAACATTGTTTAATGACGATGTCCAGAGATAAAAATTATCTCTTGATCGACTTCCTTGCATCAGTTCGACCTTGTTTGCTGTGATCACATAGTATTTGTTACGAGTAAAGTTAACAGTTAAGTCAAGGTCACATAACTGACTAATACTCAAGAGATTAGCCTTAAGTCCTTCCACGAGAAGTGCTTTCTTCAGGCAATCAATCCCAGGAAGTTTGAGCTGACCCTTCCCGATGACCCTGGCCTTGACACCGTCACCGAATGTGACATGCCCAACAAAGCATGGTTTGAGATTAATTAGCAAGCTTTTGTCACCTGTCATATGTCTTGAACATCCACTATCACCATACCAAACTTTTATGGATGAAGCAGTTAGAGTGGTATAAGCAATGTTAGCTTTGTACGATACATCTTTTACCTTCTAAACCTGCTTCAGAGTATTCTTTTGTTGAGAGAGTTTGGCTTGAGTGGATGTCTCTTTGTACAGGTGGAAACATAAAGGGCGAATATGACCCCTTTGTCCACAGTAGTGACAGGTCCATTGGTTTTGTTCGCGAGGAATCAACTGAGGTAGAAAAACCCTCGGAGTTTGTCTAGGAGTTGTCATAACACGAGGATGTTGCTGAACATGGTTGACTCCTTGAGGTTGTTGATAATGCTGCCAGAAAGATCTCTGTCTATTCCGTTGAGTAGCATGTTATGCCCTATAACTTTGAGGAACATGGTGCGTCTGATGACGTCGTTGAGCTTGACCAACCTCAGATGATAGAGACATTGGAATAGGCAGAGGTCGTTTATCCTCCTGAGGAACAAAAATTGTTTTAGATGTGGCGGCTTTTGAGGAATATCCTAGTCCATGCATGTTCTAAGCCGGTTTGCCCATGGAGAGGAGAGTGTCCAGCATATCAGTGTTGGGATTAATCATTTTCACATTCCTTGTCATTTGAACAACCTCTCCTTTGAGTCGTGTTACTTCCTTCTTTTCATGATCCTATTGTAATTTTTTACCATCAAAGAAAGAGCTTCATCAGTATCATCATCAGATTCAGAATTTGCCTGATTTAGAGACGGACCCGTTGAGCTTGTCAGGGCAAGTCCCTTGAGTTTTCTATCTGGAGCGGAAAGCAAGAGTTCAAAAGTCATTAATGAACCCATTAGTTCATCAAATCGCGGAGTTTTCAGATCGTACATTTCTTCTATGACAATCGATTTCATTTTGAATCTTCGACCAAGAGGTCGAAGCGTTTTTCGGACCTGATCTTCATCTGTCATGGGTTTTCCCAGCGAATATGATTCATTTTCCAAGTCTCTAATCTGAACATTGAAGTCGCTGATTGTCTCATTATCTTTCATGGATAATGCTTCAAAGTGTGTCGTGATGTATTGAAGTTTTTGCTCTCGAACTTTGGTCGTCCCTTCATATGTTGTGGCCAAAATTTCCCAAGCGTCTTTTGCTACCACACATGTGTTGATCAACCTGAACACATTCTGATCAACTGCATTAAAAATGGCATTTAGTGCACAAGAATTACCTAGGGTAGCCAGGTCTTCTGCATCGGTCCATTCACTTTCTACCTTAATGTGAGAGACGTTTTGATCATCAGTAGTGGTTGGAGCTATCCATCCATTGATCACTGATTTCCAAGCCTTGTGATCCAGTGTCTTGAGAAATGCCGTCATACGGGCCTTCCAATACCCATAATTTGATCCGTCTAGCACATGAGGTCTTTTGACGGAGCCTCCTTCTCTTGATCCAGACATAACTTAATACCATCATTTGTCAAACAGGAACACACCTAGTGAAATAAGATGTGCCCTCTGATACCAATTGAAATTCTGGCTAAATGCAAGATGTCTCGTATGATGTTGGGACTAAGTCTGAGACATCGTGCCAGCGCAAAGTCAATAAAAAAAAATAACGAACATAAATTAAACGACACAGGAGTTGGTTACCCAGTTCGGTGCAACATCACCTACGTCCGGGGGCACTCTGCCAGTGAAAAAGTTCCATTATATGTAATCAATCACACATACAATGCTTTTCTTGATTAGCACTCTAATCTAAGCTCTACGGTATTATTACTAGTGTGAACTTAACCCAGGGTCTACCCTTTGTCGTCGTCTTCAAAAGTTTGCACACAGCTTCTCTGGTGCGGGTTCGTTCAAATCAACCAAACAATGTTTCTGCGAATCTTTGTTTGGAACACACAATGTATGATCTTAGCTACAACATACAACTCCTTAGTACGCTCTTCCAACACGTTTAAGGACCCTGTATATTATCAACCAAGATATAGCTACACAGCACCACCTTCTACGGGATGGAACGATCACCTATCTGTAGAAGATGTGACGAGACTCTCTTTAGGGTTTCCTACAAGGATCTCGTACGCGTCTAGCCGATTCTGTCTCTTTCATGTTTCCTTCTGCTGCTGCACAGTTGATACGGAGATATCTTTCTGATATTCGAAGATCTTCTAAATAAGGAAACTCTAGAAAGTCTTCTGGCGAGATGTTAGATCATGATGTCTGAGACTTCCGGATGGACATCTTCTGATTTGAGCATCGGCGTCTTAGATCGCTATGGATGGACATCATTCCACTATATAAAATAGCCAGCATCCGTAGGAACCATAGGCGGCAACGCCAACTTGCCAAACTTGTTAAGGACGGAAAGGGTTTAGATTTCCTAATCGTTATTGGAAACCGATTAGGCTACTCGAGTTGCTATAAAAGCAGGTGCTTTACCCCTTACCAACTCATCTGCTTTTAAGTCCTTTCCTGTGCTAAATACTCAGAGCTCGTGACTGTGTAAGACTAGTGGATCATAGGTTCTTTTATTTAGAAGGACATTGTCGATCACAAACATCAACTCGCAAGAATTTGAGTGTTTGTGATTTGAAGGTATTTGTTCATGATTGAAGTCTCACGAAGAAATTGTCGAAGACAAACTACACCAAGCTTAGGCTTGCTTGAAGGGTGGAATTGAGAGGATCTCAAAGACGGGGTGAGAGGCCCTTGGTCGAGGTGGTACACGGTGAGATCAATAGTAGCTTAGGACAATAGCTTGTGTGATAGCTAGTTGATACTTGAAGTTGTACTATTGACTACCAAATAGTGAAAACCTTTCCACTGGCAGAGTGCCCCCAAATGTAGATGCAGAGTCACCGAACTGGGTAAACATATTGTGTGTCTTCTATTTATTGTTTCGTTATTTACTTATCTGTGATCAGACAAGTTGTCGAACAAATTATCACAGCATTGTGTTCGACATCTTGTCCCTGTCAAAACTCATAATTTCAATTGGTATCAGAGAAAGCAGCTTATTTCTTAGTTGAGATTCTGCAAATATTCTGAGTAGCTAGGAAACTCCCGATCACTCAATGCAATATTCAATAGATTTGACAAAAAAGTCTTCAGACTCATCAACACATGCACAAGTGCAAAGATAGCCTGGGATACCCTTGCCGTAGCATATGAAGGAAGCTCTAAGGTACGAGAGCAAAAACTACAATATCTCACCACCAACTTCGAAGCTCTCACCATGAACGAGGATGAAACAATAACCGAGTTCAACGTTCGAATTCGAGATCTAGCAAATGAAGCCTACTCGCTTGGCAAGCCTATGACTGATGAGGATCTGGTAAGAAAACCCTAAGGGCTCTAAGCCCCAGATTCAAGATGAAGATCACTTCAATAGAGGTAGTGCATGATCTAAGAATCTTAAAATTTGATGAGCTTATGGGATCCCTAATGACCTACGAGCTTTCTCTTTTAAGTTTGGAAAAGAAACAAAAAGGCATAGCTTTCAAGAGCCCAACTCAAGGACAAAAGGAGCATATATGTTTCTGACGCGGACAGTGAAGTCGATGAAGCAATTACCATGTTGGCCAAAAACTACAACCAAGTTATGCGAAGGTTCAACCATATGGCAAGGAAGAATTTATCTCGAGATGTCAGAGACAAGCCTTCACAAAGGTTCCAGAAGATTGAGAACTCTCCTAAAGAAGGCAGACAAGAACGACAAGAAAAAGAAGAAGGAGTTTAGTGCTTCGAGTGTGAAGGTTATGGACATGTGCAGAGGGAATGTCTCAACTTCCTCAAGAAACAGAAGAAGGGGTTCACAGCCTCATTGTCTGATGAAGAGGAAGACAGTGATAAAGAGTAGACAAGTAACTATGTGGCCTTTGCTGCCTCCACATCCACTGAAATCTCAAAGAAGCATGCCTCAAATGATGAGCTATTTGATGAGACTCTCAACAATGCCTACAATGAGTGGTATGTTAAGTGGTTCGAAGACTCCGAAGTACTGGAAAAACAAAATACAACTATTCTCGCTCTAAATGAGGACAAGACGAGACTTCTGGAAAACCATCATTGACCAAAAGAAAGAAGTCGCACGCCTGAATGGAGAACTGGAGCTCATGACCAAGTCATTCAAGATGATGAATTCAAGCACTGACACTTTAGATCGAATTTTGTTCATTGGAAAGCCATCAAAGAACATGGAATGTCTTGGTTACTCAAGAAAAGGCTCAACTTCCAAGATTGTTTTCATCCCCCAAAAGGATGCGTTCGACATGTCATAGCAGATGTCACAGACATCTGGCAACAGTCAGACACAAAAGAAACATCATCATGGCAGCTCAAAGAAGAACAGACATAACTGAATCTGTCATCACTGTGGACAAAGAGGTCACATACGACCGTTCTACTATCGCCTCTATGGAATTATCTCGGTCAACCAAAGGACGTCTATCAAGAAAACACAACCTCGACAAGAATGGCGAGTAAAAGAGCTACAATATTGAGCTGATATTGCGTATACCTCTTTAAAGGTGTCTACCAACAACGATTGGTATTTTGATAGTGGTTCGTCTCATCATATGACTGGTAGTCGCTCATTCTTGACTACCATAACGTCATGCTCGAATTCCTATGTTACCTTTGGTGATGGTGTAAAAGCCAAAGTCTTGGGAAAAGGAAAGCTAAACTTCCCTAACTCGCCTTGTCTAAAAGAAGCGTTATTGGTAGAAGGTCTTACAGCCAACCTGATAAGCATCAGTCAACTCTGTGATCTGGATCTTTGTGTCAACTTCAATGTCGACAAGTGTGTGGTACTCGACCAACCAAAGGAAGAAGTGATGAAGGGTCTCAGGTCACAAGACAATTGTTATCTATGGTCTCTAAACTCAGCCCATGTATCAGAAAAATGCTTTCTGTCTAAAGCGCAAGAGACAAAAATCTGGCATCAAAAGCTTGGAACATCAACCTGAGGAGCATGCAGAAAATCCTTTCTGAACAAGCTGTCATCGGAGTCCCATATCTAAAGATCGTCGAAGGCAAGATCGACGGGGAATGTCAGATAGGCAAACAAGTCAAGACGTCACACAAGAAGGTACAACATCTTACCACTACTCGAGTTCTAGAACTTCTACATGTTGACCTGATGGGATCAATGCAAGTTGAAAGCCTTGGACGGAAGAAATATATCTTTGTATGTGTAGATGACTTCTCAAGGTACACATGGGTAGACTTTGTTCGAGAAAAGTCAGATACCTTCTTCATCTTTAAATCCTTATGTCGAAGAGTTCAACAAGAAAAAGGAGAAAAGATTGGCAAGATTGTTAGGTTAAGAAGTGACCAGGGACGTGAGTTCGAGAACACCACCTTTGCCAACTTTTGTGATGGAGAAGGAATAGCCCATGAATTTTCTGCCCCCGTCACTCCTCAACAGAATGGAGTAGTGGAAAGGAAGAATTACGCTCTCCAAGAAATGGCTCGGGTCATGATGCTAGCCAAAGATGTTTCTCCTCACTTCTAGGCAGAAGCTCTAAAGACAGCATGTCATATTCACAATAGAGTCACCCTCCGACCAGGCATGACAGTTACTCTTTATGAGCTTTGGAGGGGAAGGAAGCCTAATGTGAAGTACTTCCATGTCTTTGGCTCAGTGTGTTATATCCTTGCTAATTGAGAGCCACGACGCAAGCTTGATCCTAAAAGTGACGAAGGGATCTTTCTTGGGTACTCTAGAAATAGCTGCGCTTTTCGGGTATTCAACAAACGAACCAAAACCATGATGGAGTCCATAAACGTAGTCATTGATGATGACAACACTGAACAACCCAACAATAATGATGAATAGATTCTGACTGCTCCGGACGTCAGACCAGATGTCAGTGACAATGTACGCGACTTAGAGACTAATGAAGAAAACGATGTTGGTCCTAACAGAGAGACTTCTTCGACAACTCCGCAAAGAGACCCTTCCAGAAGAGTCCAAAAGAATCACCCAACTCATGATGTAATTGGTGATATAAACGAAGGAGTTCGAACCCGAAGCAAGACTCTTGTAAATTACCTGGACATAAGCAACATGTGCTTTGTCTCCAAAATAGAACCCAAAATGTGCAAGAAGTCGTAAAAGATGAGTATTGGGTGTGTGCCATGCAAGAGGAACTAGTATAGTTTGAGAGAAACGAAGTATGGGAACTGGTACCCAAGCCTGATGATGTCAATATCATCGGGACAAAATGGATCTTCAAGAACAAATCTGATGACAAAGGGAACATCACCAGAAACAAGGCAAGACTTGTGGCACAATGCTACACACAAGTCGAAGGAGTAGATTTTGATGAGACATTTGCTCTAGTTGCCAGACTTGAAGCCATCAGGTTGTTGTTAAGCACTGCTGGCCATCTAAGATTCAAACTCTACCAGATGGATGTTAAGAGGGCCTTCCTAAACAGATACTTAACCGAAAAATTTTATGTCACTCGACCAAAAGGGTTTGAAGATCACAGCTTTCCTCATCATGTCTATCGACTCAAGAAAGCTCTCAACGGTCTCAAACAAGCACCTCGAGCCTAATATGAACGTCTAAATCAGTTTTGAAGTTTTGATCAAGTAGTCGTGCAAGATGCCACACACAATGTTATGTATAATGATATAACACCGTGTATGACTTCTAGAGTAGATAACGCAGGACAGTGAATATAAAGCTTAATAAACAATGGCACAGCAGATTGTTTATCCAGTTCGGTGCAACGTCACCTACGTTCAGGGGCTCTCAACCTAGTGGAAAGGTTTCACTTATCAGTAATTCGTCAGAACATACAAGTACCTATGATCATCCCTAGATCTATACTTTATGCTACTTATTACAGTGCAACCTATCTCAGGGTCTCCCCCTGAATCCAAGACTCCGTCTTGATTCCACTCTTCGAGCAATCGCCTTGCTCTGTCGGTTCAAGTCGTCGTTGAACGTTGTGGTTGCGTGCAATCTTCACTCACGCGATCAGTAAACCCTCAATCACCTAACTCTCAATAGTTATGGTGATACACAATATCCTTAGCACAATCTACAACCTCTCAGCCCACAAACCTTCACGTCTAAGAGCTTTGCAAATTATTGCTAGGAAACAATATAAGAACCACGCGATTTCTAAGGGGGTAGCCTAAGCTTTTATAGCAATCGAGCATGAGTACTAACCCTAATGGGTTTCCTCTTAATCACCGTCTTTCTTCTTTCCAGAATCGGAGATGTTCTGGAATTTCCTAAACGTATTCGTACTTTCTGCAGAATCTGGACTTTCCTGATTTCCGTCGATCAGGATGTTTGCCGAGATGTCGTCAACAATGCCACACAAAATGTCGCATATGATGCTTCAAAATTCTTTATGACATTTTCTCTAGTTCCTTTAAAATAAGCCAATCATCAAAAACCGTCGTAACTACAAGTTTCTAGTAAAGAACGGCTACACGCGAGGGGGAGTTGACAAAACGTTGTTTGTTAAGAAAGAAGGAAAGAACATCACGATCGCCCAGATTTATGTAGACGACATTGTGTTTGGAAGAATGTCGGACAAGATGGTGCAACGATTTTTCCAACATATGCAGGCAGAATTTGAGATGAGTATGGTTGGCGAACTGACTTACTTTCTAGGCTTTCAGATTAAGCAAATGAATAATGGCATCTTCATTTCTCAAAGAAAGTATGTCAAAAACATTGTAAGAAATTTTGGTCTAGAGAAAGCATCTCACAAAAGAACACCAATCGCTACTCACACGAAGATTACCAAAGACGATCAAGGAGAAATTGTGGACCAAAGTCTCTATAGAAGCATCATTGGTAGCCTCTTGTATCTCACTACAAGCCGTCCAGACATAGCCTTCTCTGTGGGAATCTGTGCACGCTACAAAGCAAATCCTAAACTAAGCCATCTACTCCAAGCCAAGAGGATCATCAGATATATATATCAGGGACAACTGAGCTAGGCTTGCTATATTCTTTCGACACATCCTTTACTCTAGTTGGATATTGCGATGCTGACTGGGGCGGTAACTTATCGGATCGAAGAAGCACCTCAGGTGGATGCTTTTGTCTCGGAAACAATCTGGTTTCATGGTTCAGCAAGAACAAAATTGCATCGCCTTATCCACAACTGAATCTAAGTACATAGCCGCTGGAAGTAGCTGCACTCAACTCCTCTAGATGAAACAGATGCTTGCTGATTATAATGTCGGACAAGATGTCATGACATTGTTTTGCGAAAACATTAGCGCAATCATTATCTCAAAGAATCTTGTTCAACACAACAAAACCAAGCATATAAATATCAGACATCACTTCATCAGAGAGCTTGTGGAAGACAAGATTATCAAACTAGAGTACATCTCGAATGAGAAACAACTAGCGGACATTTTTACCAAGGCACTTGACACAAATCGGTTTGAAAGTCTAAGGTCCTCCCTTAGACTGTGCTGCTTGGAATAAGAAAATTAATAAAATAGAGAGAGAGTTTTTTTTTTCTCTCTCTAAAAAGAACATTTAGTATCCACAAAATCAAATCCGGGCCCACATTATCCAAAACCCGTTTTCAGCTTTGACAGTTGACAAAGGAGGAGTAAAATCAAAAAGGAGAAACAAAATATTTTGTTTTGGCAAAAAGATACGCAGGCAACCTTCTCGTCTACCTAGGCGGCTCAGCGCGAAAATAAAGAAAAAGGAATAATTAAAGGGAGACTCTTCACTATCCTCACGCCACTTGCTCCATCATCTCGAAAAACTAGGGTTTCTTCGACTACAATCTCTCACTCTCTACAACTCATTCCAAATCTAGCGAGAGCTTCTGCAACCATGGAGAGAATTAAGCATGTCGCGAAGAAAATCAAGACCCCAAGAACGACCCACAATCAGCATGGGGTCAAGGTGCGTGGAGCAGAATTTACTGAAGAAAAATCAGAATCACAACATTCAAAACCATTCTCTACACCATTGCATGTCTCGGAGGGAGAAAGTGACAGAGAGATTCCTCCTCTCATAAGGAGATCAGGTAACCCTAAAACTTCATCTAAACCTTCTATTCCAACCGCTGAGGAATCTTCACCTGAGAAGTTAAGGAGAGAAGAGCAACCTAAGGAGCATAACGCCCCAACGTCTCCAACCATTCCTGATAATTCTGTGGAAGACATTGGTGGGGATTCGTCAAAAGAGTCGGAATTACCAAGTGAGGATAATGTCCCTCTTAAAAAATTGTTGACCAAGAAAAAAATAGAAGTGACACCTGATAGAAGAGGAAAAAAAAGTCTCAGAACAGAGTAAAGCATATGTGCTAACATCTGGCAGAAACAAGAAGAAGAGAAATGTCGACTTGGAGGAGCCAGAAGAAGAAGAGTGGCTGAACACCCTCAGTGCCAAGAAAAGACTGAGGCTGCCAAAAAACGTTCCTAACGTACCCATAGACAATGTTTCGTTCCACTTCATTGAAGGCGCTAGCAGATGGAAGTATGTGTGCAGTCACACAATATAGCCAGAAAAGGAACAGTCTGCTGATACTAAAGGAATGAAAGTTATCATAGAGCTTCTTCAACATGCACATCTCATGAAAAATGTCTCAGATGTCGGGCCATTCTATCCAGCTCTTGTGCGAGAGTTCTTTGTTAATCTCTTCGAAGCATACAACAATTTAGCCAGTCCTGAATTCAGACAGGTATATGTAAGAGGAAACTTCTTCGACTTCTTTGCCAAAACAATCAACATCTACCTAGGAAGAGAAGTGACCTACAAAGCTCAACACAGTCCATCCATGGACCGCATTGCACAAGAAGTCACTGGAGGCAGAAAGAAGGCATGGCCCGCAAAAGGGTCATTACTTCCTCAGAGCTCACAGCGAAATATTCCATCCTCTATCAAATCGGCATGGCGAACTGAGCACCTTCTTCTCATGGGTCAAGCATTCAGGCAGATCTAGCCAGACTAATCTACCAAATAGGTATGGACTCTCCTCTCGACTTCGGGTCTTTTATTGTAAAACATCTCTCTAGACATGCGGGATCCTATGCCATTAAGTTACACATCGGCTTCCCATCCCTTATATGTGGTATGATGATCAAAAAATGTCCTAACATTGTTTGAGACAATGATCTTGTTGGAAAGAAGCCTTTGGAGCTTAACATAAGCCCGAAGTTGTTCAAAGGGAAACATGTCAAGGATGTTCCACGACCTTCTGCAAAAACCTATGAAGCCGGAAGCAGCTCCAAAGTACCATGGTCCATCAGAGATAAGACTGTGCATGAGCTCATGGAAGGTATTGTTGATCTGGAGAATTCCATTGCCACTCTCACAAGGCGCAAGGCTAAATTTGAACAGCTCCTCCATGACTTACTGGCTGCTCCAACAGAAGGTCTCGATGCTGAAGTAGATGATGCTTGCTCCTCCTCCTCCTGAAGTCTATCTAGTTTACCAATGTTTCTGAAAAACTTATTGGTCATGCACAACACTTAAATCCCTGGGGTTTGTCCAGGTTAACTTTTTTGGTTCGTAAGGATATTTGCCTCGTGTTTAGAGGCTGGATATTTGCTCTCTTCGTTAGAGCTGGACATTTTTTTTAGCTTTAATTCTTCTCTGATTACCCTTTGCCATTTTTGAGGCAATCAGGGGGAGATAATTTGGACCTTACATGGTCAATCTATGGTCATCAAATAATGGTGATTTGTAACAGTGTCTGGTCTGATCTATGACATGTGTAACAACATGTTAAAGACTTGTATCATCTGTCACCTTTACCATGTGTAACAACATGTTAAAGTAGTGTTGGCTGAAACGTGTGTAACAACATGTTTCAACTTACTCTGAGAAATAAGGAACGACATGATTAGATCATGCGTAACAAACATGTTGCAACTTGCTGGTACGTCATTGATTGAAACATGCGCCACAAACATGTTACAACTTGATGAACACTCCTTATCACAAAGAGACAGAAGACGAAGACTTGTACTATGTACCTTGCTGATAAAGGACAAGAAGACTCAACAAGAATACATGATATGATGTAGTGCACAGAAGTCAAACATGAAGTTTGACAACGACTGAAGAAAATCGTCCCAGACTAGAGATAGAACTCGACCGAAGATTGCTAAGAACAGAAGTCGTATCATCAAGATGTGCTTGCCTAAAAAATTCCCAAAGGGGGAGATTGTTGTTACGTTCAGTATTCGCATATTTTTTAAGCACAAGGTAAGATGTCAGTCAACATATCGCAACATGTGTAGTATGACATTATACGCACAGAATTAGTCAAGTACCGCGGCGTTCCTATTTTAGACAGTGAACATCAGCGCGCGTGATTTTTAGACAACGACAAAATCAGGCAATCTCCAGCTAGCATCAAGACACGTCAGCAAGACCTATAGACGGCAACGCCAACTTGTCAAACTTGCCAAGGACGGCAAGGGTTTGGATTTCCTAATCGGTATTGGAAACCGATTAGGCTACTCGAGTTGCTATAAAACCAGGTGCTTTACCCCTTAGCAACTTGTCTGCTTTTAAATCCTTTCATGTGCTAAATACCCAGAGCTCGGACCATGTAAGACTAGCGGATCAGAGGATGTTTTATTTAGAAGGACATTGTTGATCACAAACATCAACTCGCAAGGATTTGAGTGTTTGTGATTTAAAGGTATTTGTTCGTGATTGAAGTCTCACGAAGAAATTGTTAAAGAAAAACTACACCGAGCATAGGCTTGCTCGAAGGGTGGAATTGAGAGGATCTCAAAGACGAGGGGAGAGGCCCTTGGTCGAGGTGGTACACGGTGAGATCAATAGTAGCTTAGGACAATAGCTTGTGTGATAGCTAGTTGATACTTGAAGTTGTACTATTGACTACCAAATAGTGAAAACCTTTCCACTGGCAGAGTGCCCCCAGACGTAGGTGCGGAGTCACCGAACTGGGTAAACATATTGTGTGTCTTCTATTTATTGTTCCGTTATTTACTTATCTGTGATCAGACAAGTTGTCGAACAAATTGTCACAACATTGTGTTCGACATCTTGTCCCTGCCTCAACTCAGAATTTCAACATGTTCTCTAACAAGAGTGATTTACAATTGATTTTCTTTTGTGTTGATTTTAATTATTTGTGGTTTTTTTATTTGAATATGAATTTGATTGTGCGATGATGATGTATCCAAGGTAGGGATGATGAGGGGTTCTAAGATGAGAGTTTCGAAAAATCTAGGTCTGGTTTTCTGAGCTTCTCCAGCGGAGCGACGAAGAAAGTCTTGTCAGGGCAAGAAGCTCGGGACAGAGAGGGTCTGGAGGAAGGCTCTGTGAGACGAGGACTGAAAGGAATGTGCCTTAGGCCAATCCATATATGTACAAACGTTTTGTCTTATGTTAATAGCAATAAAATCGGTATTTTATTATCATCGTTTTGTGGTAATAAATCAAGCATAATTTCATCTAAAGTCATCGAGTGTGTCATCACTGATAGTAGAGCCCTTAGATACGCACATAATTATACTTGACATGTCCCTGGTCAAATGCTTATAAGGCGGCCAGTATGAAAATGACTCTTAATCATGCTCTATTGTCATAGGTGTAGGCGTATCAAGTCAGATCATAGATATCACTTGGGAAGTGATATTGGACGACCCGGCCTGAGTATGGAACATAGATTCAGTCATGAACATACTCAAGTTGTCGTAGTATCATTGAATCCTTACAGATTTTGGAGTCTTCATGGATTTCTATATGACAACTCTCATAGTTTGACATGCTCATATATGTTGTCTGTAACTAGCTACAAAAGAGGTATAATTAGCTATACGACGATTCATATGAGGGATGTAGTTGACGGTCAAGGGATTTGTCCCTCACAACTAATGGGAACGATATATGTTTAGGCCTCTTAATGAGAATGACTGAAAGGAAGTGTGCGGCCGCACCAGTGATAAAAGTAATTATCATTCTCAATCATCTCGAGATTAAGAAATGGGTTTGAATGAATTAAGGGTGACGGCTCTATGCCTTATTTTCAAACAAGATATCTAGTGACAAAGGGATTATAATAGTTACAACAAAGGTTAAGTCAAATCACACATCATCATGATCATTAGGTAACCATAATGTCTTACTAGAGACCACTTATGATGAATGGACCAAATGAGATTTGGGGTCATTTGTCGATGAGTCATGAGCCTACAAGGTCACACACACAAAGAGCAATCCCAAAGCTAAGTGGGCTTATGAAGCCCATTAGGAGGAATAAGTGAAAAACACGTTTTCCCGAGTTCTGCAAATAAGTCAGATTGTGGGCCTCATATCTCCCAAACCAAGGCTCTAAAACCAAAACTATATTTCACTTTGAAGATTTTTTAGTCCTCTTTGATTTGGCATAAGTTTCGGGTTAATTGAACTTCAAACCAGAGAGATATGGGTCTCGCAAGTTGGGTCATCATAATTGGAAATACGCAGTTTCCTTTCCTATTTCGGTTTGGATTTTGGAAATTTGAGATCAATAAGGAAAAGGAAAAAGGGGAGCCTAAATTTTGGGGTTTTTTTCTGAATTAGGAATTCATAATAAAATAGGATTTTATTGAAAATAAGATACTAACCTTAAGCCTATGAATATGTTGCAACAGTTTAGTTTTAACCTTAATGTGAGATTCGCAACATTAGCAATTCTCCTAAAATTTCACATCTGACTATTAGTTAATTAGATCTGATTTGAGAAGAACAATTCGAGTAGATTGTTCTTCGTCAAGCTTCAATAAAGGCTTGCTCGTGTGGATACCGGTAGAGAGCGCATCCCGAAGGAGACGCTATCGATTGATTCGCGAAGAACCTGTGCACTCTCAAAGGTTTGGCGAAACTGGATCTACAAGATGTAATTGAAAGCTTCTAACCCTTTCATCAATTGAGTTTAAACATGCAGTAGATTCTTGTTAGGAAACATGGTTAATTTTGTTATGTATTTCTGTTGCGCATGAATGAGATCCCTCATTTCCCAACAGCGAGGAATCGAAACTCATTGAAATCGACCATGAACACTCACCATAGTCACAATGACCAGAGGAGATGTGATACCGGCTACGGGAGCTCGCTAGAGAGACGAAATCGGGGACGATGTGGGTTGTGAACGTAAAAGCTCGAAGAAGGAGACTAGTTCCTCTGACGACAAAATGGTAACCGCAAGCGGATTTTCACCAGAGAGACTAAGGCCAGAGGCGGCCGCTCATATGATGACGAATCAGGGAAGAAAGCTAGGTTTATGTGGTGGACCGTGGGTTGGACCGTCAACTGTCTTTGGGTATTTTAGCTATTTGAGAGAGAGAGAGAGAGAGAGAGAGAGAGAGAGAGAGAGAGAGAGAGAGAGAGAGAGAGAGAGAGAGAGAGAGAGTATCAAAGTTTATTCAACAACAAACAATATTATGTTCTGGTTAAAGACAATTTACCGGTATGTTCCCTTAATTTTGTATGAAACAACAAACAATATTATTATTCGGTTGAGAACAATTTTTCACTGCGTCAATTCACAAAATAATTATATAAAAATACATGGTGATATCAAGGTTGAATGACTAACTAACATATGTTAAAGTAGCATTCTTACCGTCTGGTCTTATGTTGATATTTTGTAAGATAATTAAATATGAAGTTTAAACTATATTTAATAATTGACTGAAATTTTGATTTATAATCCGTCAATCATGACAGTATATAAAATAACTCAACTATATTGGTAAAATTTGATGATAAATATTTCTTGTTAAGAAAAAGAATACAGTAAATGAATCGACGTTAATTGTATGTTTCATTATCTTTTTTTGTAGTAGAAGGTGGTGTGCATATATTCATTCATATCACTCTGGGATATTTAAAATACGTGAATAAAAGATTAATATATTAAAGTGTACGAGTCCACAACTTAGTTCCCTTTATGTCTTACTGATTATGTGCATAATTCTGCACATAATCTTTCACAAATATGTGAAGACATTCTTCATTTGTGAGCTTAAATTTTTAGACTAGTCCGACTTTAATAAGCATCATCTGTACATATGCATCCAACTCCACTTTTACAAAAGTAAATATAGATTGGTCCCATTTTCCTCTCGTGTTGGACATTTTGTCGTCAAATTCAGAGCAATTCGATGTGTAATTGCTCACTTGTCGTTTAGTTATAATTCATGGATAAGAATATGAAATATGATCTAAATGTTTGATATCTTAATATTAAATTAAGTATAATATGTACTCCTACATCTTATCTACAATAGACTAGTAGTGCATCACTACGCTGCCGTTTCGTGTGGATGGTGGAGTAAAGTCAAGACCAGCCAGCAATTGTCACTTGCACGTGGAGTGGACCACCGCACACGCTGATTCAAGTGTCGGTATGAGCCACTAATCATCCTTGTAATTCTTCATTTTCTCAAGTGTCTACCTCAATGTATGAAATACAGTATCAATAGTGGATACCCATATTAATTAATTCCATAGAACTATGTGTAAACAATGATATATAAATCACTATAATTTAATTTGAGAACGCTACATATGGCTCGCCTTCTACTCTAAGTGGTGTCAGCCACTACAAATGTGAATCTAACCTATAAAATGCATATTCAGGCTCAGAAGTTTGTGCTTAACAAATTAAGTAAAATCTGAAATCAAAATGAGTATGTGTATGTGTATAGTGAATACCCTTACTGATCAATGACCCGCCGAGTCAATAGTAAGGAAGGGGGCCCACCACAAAGATTGTTGGTTCGTTTTCATGATCTATAATTGACCCATCACTGCACTCCCAATTCGGATCTGATATGATCATGCAATCTTCTCAGCTCAAATAACATCCAACTTGAGAAATCAGAACTCAGATCCCAATTGGGAGTCTAGGGATGGACTTCCAGTGTAAGTTGAAGTCTTTGTTTTAGAACCACAGTATATGCTTGCTATTGCTATAGCTATTCATGATATCTTTGATCTTCCATAAACCAGTTTATTCTTCTCTCCTCTATACATAGATCAGTTCGACACGCGCCAATACTCTGCCACAGAGGTTGCGAATTTCTCAGGTACATATCCTCTAGACCACTTCTTACTTAATTATTTCCTCATCTCTTAAATAGGAAAATAATACTTTTTAGGGTTAATTACAGTTTGCTTATACTATACTACCGCGTTTTACAATTTGCCCCAGTTATAATAGA
The DNA here is from genome assembly GCA_963920655.1 of Geranium rotundifolium. NCBI lineage: Eukaryota > Viridiplantae > Streptophyta > Magnoliopsida > Geraniales > Geraniaceae > Geranium > Geranium rotundifolium. The sequence continues at coordinate 30,009,198 of OY987313.1, read as the reverse complement.
AAGTTCAAATTAAAATACGCTAATTGTATTTTTCTTTACAATTCCGTTAGAAATTGGATGGAAACCTAAGTGCAAAAGTGGTTTTGACATGTGTACTTAACTGCAATTATCTATATTGTTTAATTTTTGAACTATAATGCTTTTCGATATGCATATGAAGTTATAGGTTTTGCTTACTTTTTGTATTCTTGTATGTTGTGTGTTTAGTTAAAATTGGTTTTGCTTTCCATAATGCTCATGCTAGGGACTGCGATGATGATTTGGATCTCTTCGCTTCATAGGACAATTACGAGTTTTAGAATTACAATTCCAAAATATATGTTTTTTATTTACATAATACGCGTATGGCAACACATATTCTATATATACTTTCATTATAAGGGCATCGTATATCACATGTGCATTAACCTTACATATGTGATGTGTGTTGCCTTAAATAATAGATGTGAGTTATCCACAGTGTGTTATGTATGTTGCCCTAAATAATGGCAGTGCTTTTTACCCTTTGTGGCAATGTTTTAGGTATGCTTCCCTAAGGTCAAAAATTCAGTAGTGATTATCCATAACTCTAAATAGAATATCAATAAGTAATAATTGTGTGTGACAAGTATAGTACAGTCATTCTTATGTTTCCAATAATAGTAAATTTTATTGCAAACCTTACTTGAATAGTAAGGTCTCTTATTAATCTAAATGTTACTTGAAATAGTAAAGGTCACCTATGCGAGAGCCTATGAATAAAGAGGTTTGGCACTACCAAGGCTAAGTCAAGTCTAGTTGAGTCTTGAAAGATAAGTGTAGGAATATCCCTCGAACTATCTTATAAGTATTTGTATGTTCATCAATAACGCTTCCTCTCGTGTATATCCCTTACATTATTCCCTTTTTTTTTCTATTTGCCTATCTTTATCTAGCATTCCCCTAAGCCACTATGTGTATGTAGTTTTTGGTACTAGGGGTTCTGTAGTCCAAAATTTGGTTGTTATATGCCCGAGAAGTTCTCGGATAATAAAAATCAATCTCACTAATGAGTTTGAGAAAGAAAGTATGTTGTACGATTTTCATTCTATGGATCATGTACATCAAAAATCTTATCGAGTTAAGAACAAAAAAAATGTAAAAAGAGATATATTTAAATATGCGTGGCACACTGTACCTTGAAGATTATTGGCATAAGTGGCATTTAACTTAAATTTAATGCGCGGCGATTTCAGGTATTGGCAAAAGGGTGATAGTACGTTACTTTATTATTTTAACGAATATGTAAGAATTGTAGTTTATTGTCTATGTTTTTGGTATATTTTACACACCATGGAAAGTACTTCTACATAAGCCCGTACAACTTTCTTCAACTTAGGAAATTGAATATTAGTAAATTAGATTATCTCTATGAATTAAAACATAAAGGTTTTTTTAGCAGCTAAAACATAAAGTAAAATAGCGATAAAGTCCCTACTACACGACTACCTCTCCTAACTAAGTACTTAGACTTCTCTAAACCTTACTGATCATTTCCAAAGACCCTTAATTAGACATGCGTTCAGCCCACATAAAAGTATTATTAGGGAATGTGTTATCGCGTCTAAACTAGAGCAATATCTAATTCCAGAAACAAAAGCATAAAAGGTGATTTCTTTACGAATCGATGAAGAACTGGTACGTCTTATACTGACGCTCATAGAAGAGCAAACTTCATGTCGTAGAAATTATAGTCTTGATTGACACTCGATATGGAGAATACCAACATACATGTAACGTAACAATCCATTTAACACTTAATGTTGGTATAATCTATGCCACTTTATTTCTATACTTGAACATGGCTTTGGAAGACAAGCAGATTCTATATTGCATCAAGATTCAACTCCAAATCACAAGAGCTCCTCAAGTTGAATACGGGGCAACACTTCAATACCAGATGACCTACATAATTCATAACCATGTTGTAGACCTAAGTCGTCTCACAGATACGGATGAAGCACAACAAAGTCTATCATGTATCCATATCCCGAGACAAATCCTAAATGAAAAACTTTCCAAACTGCTACCGGAATCTTTGATGACTAATTATAAAAACCTCCGTGAGAATAGTATTTCGCCCAGACAGTTAACTCCACTTGTTGGGTTTCAGAGGATTCAAAATACAGAGTACGCAGCGGAAAATTAAATTTAATATCCCCCGAAACAGCCCTCGAATCGTTGCAAATCTAGATCTCATGTTTCTACTCCGAAAACGTGTAACTAAGTGATTTACCTTGAATTTTGAATCGGATCAGCCGTCTGGAAATCCTAAATCGATCTTTCCCTATATCCAGCACACAAGAGTGCACAAGACCGCCAGGTCTAAACTCGTTCCCCTACTAGAAAGAAAACAAGTTCAGTTAGTATATCCAGTAGAGTAACGGTATGGAAAAGTCAAGTTCTGATTTTTCAGCTCATAAGGCCTCTATTTATAAAGAATGGCAAGGGTTTTTGAGCATAAACCAGCCCATAAAATGGGATAGGTTCGGCTCCCTCCAAACCCTAGCCGCCGGCCAAGTTGGGCAGTTTGGGCCTCATGGGCCGAACCCATTAGGATTTCGGCCATTAGGCCTTAGCCTTGCCCAATTTGGCAGCCCATGAGGTATTCCAACCATATGGGTTTTTGCCCCATTTCTCATCATGGTCGGCGCCCAAAACCCTAGGGTTTCGGCCTGGTCCATGGTACGTGAACTGACGGGCCCATGACCCAAAACCGTAGAGTTTTGGCCACGGCCCGATTTAACCAATCCACAATTAATTCTGCCCGGATTTCCTAAGATGTGCACCCTATGCGTGTGACCCTTTAAGCTCATGTCCTGCTGGCAGATCAGTGTAAAATTTCCATTTTACCTTTTCCATCATAAGTGGCCTCTAGTAAGGCATTATGATTACCCAAAGTTCATGATTATCGGCGATCCAGTTTAACCTCATGTCATCCATGTCACCATCCTTTTATCACTAGGTATCTTGATTAATCATAAGTCATAGAGTCGTCATCCTTATTTAATTAATCACCGTTTCTTGATACTCGAGATGATTAAAAATGGTACTCCGTATCACCTGCATGGTCATGCGTTTCCTTTCAGTCATTATCATCAAGTGGCCCAAACCGATACATATCCCATACCGTAGTATAAGGGATAAATCCCTTAGACATCTCTCGTATCACACATATAGCCCATCCCCGAGCCAATCTCAACCGTTATGGTTACCCTTTCACAGATAACGTTAGGTTTGAGCCAAACTCGGATATTGACTATATTGTGATCACAGAGACTCTTTAATCTAAGGATACAATGACAAGCTACGATCTCTGAATATGTTCATGACAACATCTATGTAACATATTCAAGTCGGGTCTTCCAATATCATTTCCACAATGATATCTATGATCTGACTCCGGCAAAACTTATTGCCGTGATCAGTAGAGTGTGATCATAAAGAGTCGTCCTCATACTGGTCGCTTCAGATGAAGCTTGACTGACCAAGGACCCGTTAAGTATAAATCATGCAGATCTATAGTTATAGTATTAGTGATGACACACTCAGTGATATAGATCGATGTATACTTAACTCATTACTACAGCACCATATTAATAAAAGGCCGCTTTATATTTTATTGCAAAAGATGATACATATTCATAGACATAAATAGTATTGGACTAGGGCACAAATCCTACACCACTATCATCAGAAGAAGAGATGGAGTTGTTGAAATTACTTTCAAAATAAATGTTTTTGTCTACTTAGTTCACCTAAGTAATTTATTTCAGGGTCTTATACTTCGTAAATTTCTTAGAACGGTTTTTGCAGTGACTTCTTATTCATCTAGGGATATCTTCTTCGTACTCAAGAAGGTAACATGTTTGCAGACGCAAAAGAATTTACAACATTCTTTATCTGCAAATGTATATACATCTCTACCAAGTTCATCAAAAGACTTATTAGGAACTCGTTCTGGAAACTTTTCCAATATATTTAGTGCAAGAAACATAGAGTTTATTTCCGTGCTGAAAACTAAAAGTAGTGACTTCTCTCTATCATCTCTTTTGAAAAAGATTTCGACTACTCGATTTCTTCTTCTACTGATAGTGGAATTAGCTGTATAGATGGGGATGTTACCCTCATAGAGTTTTTTCTCCTTCAAGACTGTCTCGAGATACGGATACATGATGGAATCTATTGTTCTTCATCTAGATGGACAGTGTATCATTTGTATCTCTTGGAAGAGTTAGGTCTACTTTTTCCACGACAATGAGTCATAGTAGGCCACTAATTATGAAAGTAAATGAAAAATAATACTATTATGAACATAATAGATGGCATATAAAAATTGTACCGAAGATGTTCAGAAGACGGAGATTGTAGATTGTGCGAAGAACGTCTGAGTCCAGCAGAACGTTGTTTCCTTAAGACAATATTGCTCCCTCTGTGTCACTTGAAGTGAAATTCTGTTAAGTAGCAGGGACAAGATGTCGAACCTAATGTCGTAACGTTTGGTTCGACAACTTGCTCAATCACAGTTTATGGACAGTAAATAGTAAAGTAGTAAACAGAATACACAATATGTTTACCCAGTTCGGTGACTCTGCACCTACGTTTGGGGGCACTCTGTCAGTGGAAAGGTTTTCACTATTCGGTAGTAAATAGTACAACTTCAAGCATCAACTAGCTATCACACAATCTATTGTCCTAAGCTACTAGAGATCTCACCTTGAACAACCTCGACCAGGGACTCCCCCTGTCTTTGAGAACGTCTCAAATCCACCCTTCGAGCAAGCCTATGCTCGGTGGTGTTGTCTTCGACAATCTTCTTCGTGAGTCTTCAATAACGAACAAAACCCAATAGATTACCGACACTCAAATCTCCTTGACTTGATGTGTGTAATCGGAAGCGTCCTCTCTAAATAGATTAGCCTCTCAATCCGCACGTCTTACACGGTTAAGAGCTCTGTCAATTTAGCACAGAGAAAATGACTGAGTTGCTAAGGGGATAGCGCCTGCTTTTATAGCAACCCACATTGCCTAATCGGATTCCTATTCCGATTAGGAAATCCCTTGCCGCCTTTCATTTCTGGCAAGTGACATTTTGCCGTTGCCGCCTTCATTAAACCTTGTTTGCGTGTCTTTCTTCCAGTTGGACCTTGCCTAATTCGCTCATGGTCTTTAATCCTTTTACGCGCGTAGCTTCTGTGATTAAAATCATGAAGTCTTCGATATCTTGCCTAATCCTGCGAGTAACATGTCACACCAACTGTGTTGTAACATATTATCCGACATCTTTGACTTCGCGCTAAAAATATGTCAATACTAAATGTAGTAACATGAAGGATTAACGAGCAATTGCCTCCCAAGATAAAACGGACTCACCACTAACGAGTGTTGCGAATAGTGGAGACTAGCGAACTAACAATGATATGTATTTAAGAAGTGGAGAGAAGATGATGAGAAGAAGATAATTTTAATGTCCAAATTTAACCCTTTATATAGGAGAGATGGCACCGTTTCGAACAGACACAATCGTTGTTAACCTGTATCTTTTGGAAAGGTTGCGACCCTTTAACCAAAAGGTGCTTCATTTCAAAGCCAAATACATTGAATGGTTGAAATGAAAAGATGCAACCATTGAATGAAAATATTATCTAGATTCAATGGTTGGAATGATGCTACTATCTCATTCAAATTACATAGTTTCCAAGAATCCTCCACATTGAATGGATATAAGCAGCATGTTAACCAAATAATTTTTTTCTCATACATGTCTCACTTGTTTAAATACAAGGTGAAAAGGTTATTGCATCGTGTTAAGTAGCTCGTGGCCTTGAACTTTCCTAGTGACAACCTATTGAACCTACTAGCGAATCAGTATACTTGATCGTTTTTGAACTGTAAGCTGTTAGTGTAATTGTAACAATAGATAGCACACAATAACTTTCTCGATCAATATTAGATCTTTGTGTGTGTTCGTTTTCGCCTTGAACACCTGCTTGGCTCATGAATGTGTATGAATATCCGGCCTTACCGATAGTCATTAAAGCGGCCCCACTTCACATTCACTAAGTAATTCTATAAACAGTATCTCGCAAATACCCCACTGTGGCCTGAAACATCTACAGTATAGACATCATTAAAAGCTTAACTTATCCTAACTCGACGATAGGTGCACTGACTTATCATAGGAATGGATAAGAAGTCAAGTACTTCTCAGTGCCAAAAGTTTGACAACGCTTTGTTGTCCCATTGAACCTATATCTTTGGATCTCCAGTCAACTAGGTTGGGTGTTCACGGAAGTCAAACTTTTATTGAGTTTACGGCCTTAAGCTCATTCCCTTCAATAAGATATCAACATGCTCTCTATGTAAACCTTTGGTTAATGGATCCGAAATATTATCCTTGGACTTGACATAGTTCAATGTGATAATCCCATTTGAGAGTAGTCGTCGTATGGTGTTGTGTCTACGACGCATATGTCTCGACTTACCATTATACATGAGACTTTGTACACTACAAATAGTTTCTTGGTGATCACAATGCACACATATTTTAGGCACAGGCTTTTTTCATTCAGGAATATCATCTAGAAAGTTACATAAGCCCTTTGGCTTCTTCCACGGCTTTATCCAAAGTTTCAAACTCATATTACATGTTAATCATGTTATTATCGTTTGTCGTGAGGGTTTCCATGACACAACTCCTCCTGCTAGGGTTGAGACGTTTCTCCTCTTTCTTTTGGAATCCTTTACATTAGATATCCGACAAGCATAAGAGTATACCTCTAGCACGGTAGGTTCTCTTGCATAGTACAGTCCATAGTTACGGATTTCTCGTAGATACCTTAGTACTCTTACGAATCCCATTTTTCATGGACACACATGTTCAAAGAATCAAGTATTCTTTAACTCTGTTATTTTGTCTTCGGAATCCGTTTGATTCATACACCAAGAACTGATACTACTATGCAAAGCATATGCAATGAAAATACCTTCCGACGTTTTGGATCTATTTTATTACATCTTGTAAAGAGTTGTTACCTTGGCAAGGTACCCCCACATTCTTAGGAAATTATTGAAAGGTTCATTTGCTTTTCATAATTCCTACGGTATCTTGTCTGATTTCTTACGGGGTTACTTTATTTAAAAAGTGACTAACTGACATACAGTTTCCCCTTAAATCAGATGTTTTTCTTTGTGACGTAAGGAAAGAAGATCTTGTTGGTTTTGACCAATCACAAATTCACATTTAGAATTTAGGGATTCTACATTTTTTAACCTACGCAACGCTACGTAGCCAACTTGTCCAAGTTTACATGTCATCCATAAATGACTTATTAAAATAAATATAAGAAGTGTCCCTCTTATTTTATTCATCACTTAGGACTTGCATGAAATGATTTATTCATTCTCCACATGCATCTCTCACTTAGTAAAAACTCATTCCAGTCTTACACCATCATAACACCTTGTGAGCTTAAGAGGTTACCGGATACAGTTCTCTTGCGAATGTTCGATACGTGAGTGTCATTTCGCAAAACTACTTCTTTTCCAATAAAAAGGACATTCATCATTTCCTTAAGAGTTCGATTTTTGCGTTCTGCAATATCGTTAGATTGAGGGGAATATGGTGTCGTAGTTTGGTGTATTATACCATTCACTGCACAAAATTCTTCAAAAGAATGTTCATATTCTCCACCTCTGTCGCTTCTTAAGGCTTTTATTTTCTTGCAGAAATGAGTTTTTTTAAAAAATTATAAATAATGTTTTGAATGGAACAGAAAGTTAGAGAAAAATATTGTCTTAAGCTTGTAGGCCACTAATTATGAAAATAAATGACAAATGATACTATTATGAACATAATAGGTGGCATATAAAAATTGTACCAAAGATGTTCAGAAGACAGAGATTGTAGATTGTGCGAAGAACGTCCAAGTCCATCAGAACGTTGTTTCTTTAAGACAATATTTCTCTCTCTGTGGCACTTGAAGAATTAACGAGCAATTGCCTCCCAAGATAAAACGGACTCACCACTAACGAATGCTGCGAATAGCGAAGACTGGCGAACTAACGATTGATATGTATTTAAGAAGTGGAGAGAAGATGATGTGTGGTTTCTACGGATGTTGACTATTTTATATGGTGGAATGATGTCCATCCATATGTCGCGACCTAAGACACCGACGATCAAATCAGAAGATGTCCATCCTGAAGTCTTGGACATCCCGATCTAACATCTTGCCATAAGACTTTCTGGAGTTTCCATAATTAGGAGATCTCCGCATATTAGAGGGAAATTTTCCGTATCAACTGTGCAGCAGCAAAAGGAAACATGGGAGAGATGGAATCGGCAAGGCGCGTACGAGATTGTGTAGGAAACCCTAACGAGAATCTCGTCACATCTTCTACAAATAGGTGATCGTTCCATCTCGTAGAAGGTGGTGTTGTGTAGCTATATCTTGGTTGATAATATACAGGGTCCTTGAACTTGTTGGACGAGCGTGTTAAGGGGTTGTATGTTGTAGTTAAGATCATAGCTTGTGTGTTCCAAACAAAGATTTTCAGAAACATTGTTTGGTTGATTTGGACGAACCCGCAACAGTGAAGCTGTGTGCAAACCTTTGAAGATGACGACAAAGGAGGAGACGGAACTGTGGGACCAGTTCTAAGAGTGGACTCGAGTTGGAGGCTCGAAGACAGGGGGAGACCTTGGGCTAAGTTCACGCTAGTAATAATACCATAGGGCTTAGATTCGATAATCGTAAAGCCTTGTATGTGTGATTGATTACCTATAATGGAACTTGTTCACTGGCAGAGTACCCCCAGACATAGGTGATGTTCTACTGAACTGGGTAACCAACTCTTGTGTCGTTTACTTTCTGTTCGTTATTTCTTTTATTGACTTTGCACCGACAAGATGTCTCACACTTAGTCTCAACATCATACGAGACATCTTGCGTTTAACCAGAATTTCATGATGAGAAAAAGATAATTTTCATGTTCAATTTCAACCCTTTATATAGGAGAGATGGCAACGTTTCGAACAGACACAACTGTTTGTAATATGTATCTTTTGGAAAGGTTACGACTCTTCAACCAAAAGGTGCTTCATTTCAAAGCCAGATACATTGAATGGTTGAAATGAAAAGATGCATCCATTGAATGAAAATATTATCTAGATTTAATGGTTGGAATGATGCTATTATGTGGTGGCAGTGCAAGATGCATGGAACCATAGTGTCCATGGTTGAATCCTTGGTTCTTCCAGTGGTGGATCAGTTCTTTATCGAGTCGCAGGAATCATATATTCCGTTTCTGTCGCTGAAACCAGATGTTGCTAGAGTGTGGACGCTTGGCACATTCTTTGATGGTAAATTCACTTGGATTGAATGTATGTCTGAGGGTCTTTGGAAAGAATAAGTTAAGTTTAGAGAAAACTAAATGTAGGTTTTTGAGAGGTAGTCAAGTAGTAGGGACTTTATCACTATCAAATTTATGTTTAAATTCAAAGAGATGATTTATTTTACAGTGTTCGATTTCCTAAGTTTGAAAAAATGTGTACAAGCTAATGTATAAGTACTTTTAATGGTGTGTAAAATATACCTAAAACCTAGACAAGTAAACTTTAATCTTTATCTATCTGTTGAATTAATAAAGCAATAAGCTATCTCTTTTTGGCGATTTTGCATTCAAAATATAAAAAATACATACCTGAAATCGCAGGGCAATGAAATGGGATAAGGAAAATGACACTTTTGTGCACCTAAATATACACTTTTGACACTTTCATACCCTAATTTTATTTTTCTTTCTTTCAGGACCTTGAATTTCATTTTGGGATAATAATTCCAAAATACTCATGAATTGAACCAAAATACTCATGAATTGAACCAAATACCCATGAATTGAACCAAATTTCAAGGCTATTTTTGGTAAATAAATGGCCAGTTGTCCCAAAATTCAAGGTATTGAAAAAAATGTAGGGTATGAAAGTGTCAAAAGTGTATATTTAGGTGCACAAAAGTGTCATTTTCCCTTGGGATAACAATGTCACTGCGGCCAACATTTCTCAAGGTACATTGTGTCATACACATTTGAAAATATTTCTTCCTATATTTTTTTGCTTTTGACCTAATAAGATTTCTTATGTGAAGGACTCAAAATAATAATCATAAAACATACTTTCTTTCTTATGCTCATGTAGGAGATTGATCGTTACCTTAAAATTTCTCGGGCAGATGAAAACGAAAGTTTAGACTGTCCACGCTCCAATACCAAAATTATTGACACATAATTGGTACGACCACTTAGAAAGAATATTTGATCAAGATAAGCAAGTGGTTATAACGTTGTCCTCAAGAAAAAAAATATATATATATATACAGAATAAAAGACACACACAAAGAGAACCTCCATAGATGGACACAACACTTACAAGCTAGTTCATAAACTTGACTCGTTGTTGCCAATGTCAAGTCTCCTTATTTATAGGCTCATATAGATCATCTTTGCCATTTCAAAGTGATATTTTGCAATAGTAAGTGAACTTACTATTTAGGTACGTTTACAATAGTAAATAACCCCACACAAGTTTGAAATTGCAAATGATACAGTAATTGCAATCTGAAACCAAAATATTTAGTTATTATAGACACAAGGCATCCAATCTCCACAACCATGTATAATATGGAACTCCTTAAGTTGTAGCAAGAACTCCAAACAATCCCTTTGAAACAAACATGTCAACCAAAGACGGTTTCTTACGGTTGCCATAGACCTGCAACTTGAAACTTATTATCACACCCAGTTGCACAGGTTTCACAAGTAAGCTTCAGTTCAGACGAGCACATATAATTCCAATCAGCAACAAAACCCATGAAAACATAAATGAAGAAAACTAAGCATACGATATTGTAGCAGCATTTATTAGATGAAACAGCAAAGTATAATGTCTCAAGACATGAGTTTAGTACATCATCATTATACATATAGCACATGCACCCAAATAATCCATCTTCAATCTGCATTCATGCTCCCTCTTATGCAACTCTTTAGCACTTGGAAATGCTTCAGTAGCTTGGCCTCACATTAAGACGAGAGGCTATTTTCTGACTCAGTGATTTGTCAGCCTGAATTCAATTTAAAAAAATACACAGTATTAGCACCTGAATTAACAGAAAAACAAATGTATCCGACTGAGAATCGCTGGAGGCTCACCTGAGCCCAGTATGAGATCCAGATACTGCGAATCTCGTGTGTCACACGGGGATCGGATAGCGCATCTATCCATCGGCAGATAAATCGTTCTTGCCTACAAACAACCAGATATAAAAGAAAACATAGAAAAGGTATGTCAATTCCATAATCTACCCATTTAATCTCAACTCAAACAAAATGAAGAAGCCATGATTACCTGTCTGCTGACCAGGATCGGTATCGCTCACCAGGCTCCTTGAAGTTGTTCTCCTTGTCGATCACACGCTGCATTAATACATCAAAGTCAATCACATTCGGAACTCATAATAACAAATGATCTATCCCCATATGTTTGTTTATCAACAAAGCCAGTCAGCTTACAGGCCTTATCAAACCAAATGACTAATGTAGCCACCATCTTAGTAGTTAACTCAAAATTATCCAACTCTTGGAAATGAAACTAACTAATTCAATTTGGTTACCCCAATGAGGTAAGGTTCTAGCCTCTGATTTGGAAACTATTGTACTGTTCAAATTAGTAGTGTGTCGTATGTTGCAGCATAAGAAAGAGATATGGCAACGTTTTCATTTCACACTGAATACCATCAAATGTCCAGACCAATCACGGAATAAGTTACCACTGTTTGTGGTAACCCAACAACGTGCCAAAACACTGCTTTTTACTATCAATGCACAACTATGAGCACCAGAACCATTAGAACATCAATACCACATACAGTTGAGCAAACATGTTTTAATGGTTAATTGTTATCTTTGACATCCTAATCACCAATACATATGCTTTTCACTTCGACTCATTCATGAAGATAATTTTAATTTTGTTCCCCGAACGAGAAGCAGAATTATTCAATTTGGGCAGACAACCACAAGCATATATAACATTTCAATACCCTTTTACAAATGCATTAAAGTTCATTCAGTTTATTATTAGACAAATTGGTATCACAGAATCCAAGTTGCATTTTAGTATTATAAAGAAGCTATAAGTTTTGTTTTAAAAAAAAGAGTACAACTTACCCTTTCACGCCTTCCAGAGCAGATGGCTGGGGGAATGGGATATCTCTCAGCATGACGAGAGGTGTCATATCTAGAAGGGAAATAATCCACCTACAAAATAGCATCATAGATATGATTAGTAAATAACCCAAATGGATGGCATGGGTATGAAGGTACTTGATCTCGCCCCATGCAATCAAATAGCATTAGTGTCTATACAGACTAATGTTATTAGTAAAAATTCATGAAACCCTCATTCATTCTCCATGAAAATGAGTAAGGGGAAAATAGAAGAACAAAAACTACCTCCTCATCCCTGTGAGCAATATTCATGAAACCATCATAGTGATTATTGTGATGTGCGCACTTGGGAGCATTAGCTGGGAGCTGTAGGTAATTAGGTCCAAGGCGGTGCCTCTGGGTATCGGAGTATGAGAAGATCCGAGTTTGGAGTAATTTATCATCAGAGTAGTAGACACCAGGAACCACAATAGAAGGACAGAATGCAAGTTGTTCATTTTCAGCAAAGAAGTTATCAATGTTCTTATTCAAGACCAAGCGGCCAACTGGCTGCAGAGGCAATATGTCTTCAGGCCAGGTCTTTGTCACATCAAGTGGATCGAAGTCAAATTTGTCTTCATGATCAGGGTCAATTGTTTGGATGAAAAGTTTCCATTCAGGATAGTTCCCAGCTGCAATTGAGTCGTATAGATCTTTAGTTGCATGGCTATGATTAGCACCTCCAACCTTGATTGCCTCATCCTCCAACAAGGACTTAACTCCACAAGTGGGTTTCCAGTGAAATTTCACATAGTGTGCTTTTCCAGCCTTGTTGATGAGAGTATAGGTATTAACACCAGAACCATCCATGTGCCTGTAATCTTGTGGAATACCAATATCATCGAAAAGGAAGGTGAACATGTTCAAACTCTCTGGGTGGTGAGAGAAAAAGTCAACAATCCTCCAGCTTTCCTGAATGTGGGACTTTGGGTTGGGTTTTAGGGCATGAACCATGTCTGGGAATTTCATTCCATCGCGGATGAAAAATACAGGGAAGTTGTTTCCAACTAGATCAAAATTACCCTGTATTCACAAGAAACAGGTTATGATACAAACCCAAAAACGACTAAAATCTTAGCTCATGAGTCGTATATGGCTAACAGCGGTAAAGATTAACACCAAATAAATATAGGCTTCTTTATATCATAACATGAAAATAATAGCATTATTTTCAAGAAAGCAACTCATTAACTCCACTTGAAATTTAAGCAGCCCAATTGATATGATCACTACTATCAAAAGCTTTCTTGTGGTTTTCCCATACATGTTTGTGAAAATAATCAGTACAAAAGCGAGGCTTATGTTTTGACATTGAGACATTTCCCCAATTTTAAGAATTACTTCTGGAATGTTTTTTCCCTTGACCAAAAGGTATAAAACAATTTGTTAAAAGAAATAAATATTGCATTCCATATATTTTTCTATACTAACACAAACACTAAATCTAAGAAAAAGAACAGTTTTGTATATTTCAACAAAAACCCGACCTCCATTTCATCAAAAGCAATATTATTTGTACTCTTGAGTCAAGGGCTCAAGTCTATTAAGTATAGATAAATTAGAGTAAAACTGTACTTGTCAATGGTAAAAGTCTGTTGTAGTGCAATTAGTAGTTTGAACTCTTCTGGAAATGAAGAGTTAAAATAGCTTTCATTCCTCAAACTTTGCATGTTTTATACAATGATATTTACTGTGAAGTGAAGCCAGTTCAAATTTTAAACATGCCTACTAACTAATAATGATCACTATCATGAGGATGAAGACATTTCCTCCAACCAGTTCAAATTTTAAACATGCCTACTAACTAATAATGATCACTATCATGAGGATGAAGACATTTCCTATAAAAATATGACTGTAAGAGATACCAACTACAATATAAAATTCTCACCTCTCTAGTATAAAACTTCACGGCAAAACCTCGAGGATCCCTTAGGGTTTCAGGGCTGCCACGCTCATGGATAACGGTAGAGAAACGGACAATAACAGGTGTCTGAACTCCAGGAGCTCTGAGGAAGTCAGCACATGAAAGGTGAGATACATCATGAGTGACCTCAAAAAATCCCTTAGCACTGGCTCCCCTGGCATGAACAACACGTTCCGGGATACGCTCCCTATCAAAATTGGCAAGTTTTTCCACCAAATGGTAATCCTCGAGGAGAATGGGCCCTGCCAGAAGGAACAAGTAGTCAGATCTAGATGCAGATTCCCAACTTTATGCGTCACAAACAAATTATTTATCTCAAAGACGGAAAATAGCTGCAACTGCTAATTACAATATTTGTTCAATGGAAGAAAAAAACGATCGAATCCTTAAATTTAAATAAGTGTTACTAAAATGATAATCACAGGATGATCATGGATGAAAGGCTCATTAACAGAAAGGCTAAACAGATTCAATAAAACTATAATCAGTACCTCTGGTTCCAACTGTCAATGAAGAGTTATTGTTCCACACTGGGGCACCAGAGTTTGTAGTCCAAAACGGGGAGTTGAAGGCGCTTGAAGGGCGGTACTGTATCATTTAAAGTAAACATACAGCAAAGTTAGCAGAAATATAAGGAACTCAAAAGCCCACACAGTGTCAAAGGGCTTTCATTTGAATTGTTAAAACAAAAGCAAAAAACTATTCATGAAATGAATGAGAAACACAAAGATATGCATAACCAAAAAGCATGAGTAAAATGCATTTTCTACAGGTATAGTTAAATTCTTCGAATTTGTACCCTAATATTTAATTATTAATTTAGTTTTTGAACCTAAATAAACTGTGAATTCCCCCCAAAGAAAAATTAGAAGGCATATTAAAACATGATCATTTTGGCTAACATATCACCCAAAAGTTGTTATTATAAATTTGTTTGAGGCTACAAGTCTAGGGGTGTTCTTAAACAATAAATCAATTGAGGAGACAGTCTTTTAACCCGAAAAACACAGAAAATATTTCTTATTCTTGCCAACTGAAACAACCCATAAGCTGAAAAAGCAATCTAATCAAGTGACTAAGAAGCAATATAACCATGACAAAACTAATCAACCTAATAACAATTTCCCAAGCAATTATGTACAGATATGAGAAATTTGAAGAGGAAACTGAAAGTCAACTTTAACCAGAGAGTAGGGCTTCGCTGCAATGACTTTTAGTTTCTAAAATCCGAAAATAGGTGAAGTGAATAGAGACGATAAGCCCTAAGAGAAGCAAAATAAATTGGAATTGGAATTGGAGTACCTTGTAGGGATCCATGGGCGATTGAGAAGCAAAGCTGTAATGTAAAAAAGCGTATGGGAATCGTGCTCGTGCTCGTGAGATTTGGGAATGTATTTATAGAGAGACTCGTGGCTCGCACTTCCACGTCAAATCTCTATCTACTTAATTTAACTACTGTTAAAATATTCAATTACCCCAACTTCCCGTATCACGTTTAAATCAACTAATATATCTATATTTATCGTTAACTGTCTTTCACAAACAAAATTATGGGTAAATTATAAAAACTGCCTGATAAATTTCTTTTTCTTAAGTCTTGTGAATTTAATATTTATTTTGCAAACTATGTATACTTTTCCAAAAATAATGAAATACTTTTTTAAAAAAATTTTAAATATATTGTTTTTCAACTCGAGTTTATCAATGTTGTTCTTCTCTCACACACTATCAGAGTCAAGAGAAAAATGGGTAACCTCGAGTTGAAAAAAATTACTTTTCATTTTTATTTTTAAAACATTCATAATTTTTGAATAAATACATGTTTTCTAAAAAGAGTAAATTTGTTCTCATCTTCTACGATATTTGAATAATTCATAGCTACTTTATGTAACTTACTCATAAATGATTTAATTTTCAGTTTGAAATATTTCTTTTAAATGTAAATACTCAGTCCAAATATAATGTATAAGGTTTATAGATGATTCATTAATCTCTCAAATACAATGTATAATTTTGTGAAATTTGTTATGCAATCCATAAATTAATTGGTATATTACTTAATGAAATATGTTTTTATATATTAATCGTATATTTGATGCATCAAATCGTATGTACATTCTTGTTGTTGATTCTTCAAATTAATAAAAATTAAATTTGCTTATGTTATAAATTGAGACTAATAACATTGAACATATTATTTTCTGAGTACAACTCTTAAAATATCTCAAAATTGATATAAATTTAATATTTCCTATCGAAATATATATATAAAGAATTCCAAATTAGTGTATATATAAAATATCGTTAGATATCGCCATATATAGGAAGTCACGCCATTTACTTTCTAAGGGATGAGTATAGAGATTATTTGATGGTGAAAATGAAAAAATTAAACATTAGGAACGACAACGTCAGCATTCTCAGACAGACCTCCTTATCCTCAGCAAGGTTCGTATTTTCCCATAAAAAATCGGTAACCACTTATGCGCAGTAGGTGACGTGGACCATTGGGAGGCTGCCACGTTTATGGAAGCCATTGAATAGTGTGGTCGGTGTCTGGAGATATCGGCGAAGAGCTGGTTTTGATGGATTTGTACTCTGCTGTGGGGCCCAAGTAATTCAGGTGTGAACGCGCAAATATTCCGATAGGGTGGTGGTGAAGGGAAGAGGTTGAGCCACAAGAAAGGGTGGCTCTGGTTTTTATTTATTTATTCCTTCGATAATGTTCTTTTTCCATATCAACCGATACTAAGAAATGTGACTAGTCTTTTTCATCATACCCCTCCCTCCCTCCCGCCCATGAACATTGAAATCATCAAACAATTGCAACAACAACATTACATTGTAACCTCTAACAACTTGTCTAAATACACATGAATCAAATCTCCTTTCTCACAAATATCAAATAAAACAGAAAAGACCATAATTTGACGATTTTGTGTTAATAGCGTTCATATAAAGGTAAATTACCAACTTTAGAAAATAGTTCACATGTCCTTCAAGTCTTGTTTACAACCTAAATAATGTTTCTATTTCTTTCGTCTTGAGATGCACAGATTTTGTGTTTTTTCTAGTGTAATGTTTGTCCACGAGTTAATATGTTTATTCATGTTAGGGAAAATATATTTAGGGAGAAAATACATATTAATATACTCAAAAAATACGTTTTCAAATACCTAAGTATAAATTTGTATTTTTCACTTACTCGTTTTGTCATTTTTCTCATTCTGTCAATCGATCAACTTTCAACTTCGTGAAAAACAATATTTTTGAATCAAAATTTAAAATATTTTTTTAAATGACAATGTTTATTATTTAATGTTTTTATTATGAAAAGATGAACATACACTTATTTTTAATTCAAATTGTCAAAAGAAAGCCATTGAGTTTAGCATATTCTTGTGTTTCTTGACCAAAGATACGTAATATCCTTATGGGTTTCATTTGTCTTTGCAAGATCAACACATAAGTTCATGTTACCAATGGGTATGGGTAGGGGTGTCCACGGGTCGGGTCTTTACCCACCCGACTAAAAATCCCATCCATCCGTTCATACACGGGTGGGAGCTTGAAGACCCGAACCCGACCCATGAAACCAATACTTCTCATTTCTTTCACCCGATTGGGTTACGGGTGGGTGACCCGTTAAACCCGATTTGACTGATCTTTAATAATAGCCCACTAGTTTTTGCTGGGCTTTATAATAGTTAATAAATTTTGGTCAAATGATTTTATCTTCAATTATATTTACAGGTTTTTTTTTCTAGTTTTATCAACAACTATATTTTAACAAAAATTACAGAATTGATTATATTGATCACTTAGATCATATACAAATTTATGGGATGAAATGATGAACACAAGAATATTACATTCACAACAAAATAATCATGTATAAACATTGATTCAAAACAAATAAAACATGAAAAATATAAATTGTACATGCAAATATAAAAATGAACACAGATCTAAAAAATAAATAAATACATGTAAAAATAAATAAAAAATTGCAATTTCATCTTTTTGTTTGTACCCAGAGAATAACAAAAGATGAAGATATAAATATAAAAATAGATCCAAATCAATACAATATGAACAAATCTGAAAAATAAATAATGTAAAAAATTAAAAAAAACTATGATTAGAAAAAAGACAACGAAGATCTAAAAAAACCAACTAAAATCTCATTCTACATGATGAGTAAAAAATAAAAAGAAACAACCAAAATTTGAAGAAATAATATGTGCTGAGAAGAAGGAACTAAATATTGACATAGGTACAAGAAAAAGATGGAGAGAGAAAGGCGGCGAAGTTGAGAAACAGAGAGATCCAGGAGGAGAGGGAAGTGCTACTCAAAATATTAGGTTTTTATTTTTGAGTAGTTCGGAGAAATTGCAATATAATGATTCTTATCTTTTTAACCGTGCAACACGAAGGGAGCATCACACCAACAAGCACAATCCGTGTAATCTGAAATGGACGGCTAGAATCAAGATTTGGTGTGAGCAACATCTCTTCTCCAACAAATTCAAACCACACCTTTAGCATAATAAATAAAGAATGAAATGGGCTCTCTATCTACTGGAATGGGCCTAAAAATCTTTGGGCTTCTATGTTTATACAGGTGGGTCGGGTGATGTACGGGTGCATTACTCAAACCCGTTGTTCACCCGATCAGAAGCGGGTTGAGAGGATTGGTACCCGCACCCGACCCAATAACCCGCGGGTGAGTCACATACGGGTAACGGGTGGGTCGGGTTACGGGTTAAGTTTGCCCACCCCTAGGTGTGGGTAGAACTACAATGAAATTGTAATGTATAGATTTTAGCAAAAAATAGCCGATTCGAAACAATAGAATTTAAGGGTAATTACAGATCAGTACACCCGCTGAAACATCATTTCAGAATCATTCACCCAATTTTTAAAAAAAATTTGTCGGTACCCGAAGTTTAAAAAGGTAACACTTCACTCCATTTTCTGTTAAATCTAACGGAAGTGTTTATAAAAAGTCTAAAATACCCTCAATATATAACTCTTGAATAGTGTAATTATTTTATATATGAATTGACCATTTTACCCTCAAATAAATAACAATATTAACTCATGGATTAAGGGCATTTTTGTCTTTTCATATTAAGAAATAAAAATTAATCTATTTTTTATTAAATAATTTTTAAAATTACATTTGTAAAGACAAAAATGCCCTTAGATATCAATCTAATTTTCAAAATGTGCCATGAGACTCATTCTTTTTTCTACATCTCTCACCTACGTCAAGCTTATCAAGAATTTCCAGAAACACCTGGCCCGACGGTGTCAAGCAGAAGATCTGCCTCTCCTGCAAACTCTTCAACTGGCCCGACGGTGACAACCACTTGGACAACTTTATCAGGTACAAGGAGGTCTTCGGCGACGTCTACCTCCACTCCAAGCCCAACACTCTATCCAACGATGTCTTCGCCGATTCGGGTTTCGACTGCGACAAGGACTTCGAGGACGACGTCGTTGAGGAAGCAGTGATGTTGAATTTGGGGATGTCCGCTCCAAGAAACCCAAAGAAGTGGTTTAGGTTTTGAGGTGAGCAAGAAATTAGGGTCGATTCCCCCAATTTTTAGAAATTTGAAATTCACAACGTGAACGATATCAAGGTTGTGATTGAGATTGATTGTGTGTATTTGTGTTGTAGGGGATAGTGGTGTTGCTGGTGTTGATCGCGACGGTTACGTCCGGCTGAAGTAGGTGGTGTTATTCACGGGGCTGAACATAGTGGCGGCGGGGGAAGGAGGCCACCTTCCGTGTGTACAGACGTTCGCGGCAGACCAGTTCGAAGACACGACGGAGAAGAAGCCACCAAGAGCTCCTTCTTCAACTGGTGGTTCGTCTCAATCGTGATTGACAGAGTAAAGGTGCTGGTGATGGGCTGGCCTAGTTACTGGATTAGGGTTTGTGAGGGAGAGATTGAGAAGGGTAGTATTGTAAATTAATTAGTTTTTAAAAAAATATATTTAATTCTTGATTTATTTTTATGAAATGACAATTTTATCCTTGCACCCTAAGTTAAGTGTGTTTTTCAAGTGAGGGTAAAAATGTCATTTCACAATTATCCCAATAACTGTATAAGATTCAAAATAATTATACTACAGGGGCATTTTCGGTATTAAAATATTTTTTAATAGTTTCCATCTGAAAATGGAGTGAAGTGTTAATTTTTTAAACTTGAGATACCGACAAAAAAAGTTCCAAACTTAGGTGACTAATTATGAAATGAGGTTTCGACGGGTGTACTGATATATAATTACCCCTAAAATTTAAACTAAAATCTCTATAAAAAGGTAAACCCCACTTCCCTCCAATCACTCTTCAAGGGAATCAGTGAATTGGGGACGTGTGAGTGGTAGTGAGGCATAATAGAGGATGGACATATTTATTGAAATATAACTTTTGTGTTTTTTTTATTGGTTTCATATTTGGATAAAAAAAAATTATACGAACGTGTTCATAATTAAATTTTGAGGATTTAGCTTTTAAATCACTAAAATGGAGCTTTTTAAGAAAAGATGTGTACAATGTTGTAAACGGCGACCACCATGGCCTTGAAAACCACATGGGCGCAACGCCGTGGCGTTTTGGGTGTTTAGAGCGGGGTTTAAGTTGTTTTTCTAGTTATTTGGATTAATTTTGTACCAATTTGAGCCGGTTCTGTCCAAACTAATTATTTTTTTAAAAGTTGAAAATATTAAAACTTGTAACATAATATATATTTTATTACATAAGTAAATTAAATTATATATTAATTACCAACTTGAGCTTGGCCTAGTGGTTGTCACTGCTCAGGGCTGACCTGACCATAAAGCAGCCCAAACAGTTGCTTTAGGCCCGCTAAGTCAAATCCATTTGTAACCTAATAAAGTTAATAAAATAGGCCCATTTTTGTATGAAAAATGCTCAAATCTTGAAACGAAACTACATCTCTCTTCATGCGCCGATTCTCATTTTTTGCGTTCTAATCCAATTTATCCAACTTCTCCTCATGTCAAATCATCTTCCCAACCGCGTCGCATGCTCTTCCCAATCTAATATGCCCTTTTGTTTGCTTTCCTCCTTTAAGTTTTAACTTAATTCGTTCCCACTAACCAAAATTTTCATATTTAAAGGTGAATCTCTCGAGTGGACCCATCGATTTCTTCCTATACTATTGAGTAATTTTGCATGTACGGTCTATAAATTCATGGTTCAAATTTGTATTCGTTCATCGATTTTTTGGTTAAAGTTCGTTCATTCGGCCGGAAATTCCTTCTTCGTGTTCGTCTGGAACTCGAAACCTATCAACAACACCATCAATTTCGGCCATAAATTCACAAATCTCCCGGTGTTTGAGCTACTTGATTTGCTACTTTTGTTGGTCTGAGGTAATTTCTAAAAAAAAATTCGAGTTACTTTTTTTTCTTTCTGTTTTGGGTTATTCATTTTCAAATTAAATTTATTGTATTTCGAGTAAATTGACTTTTTACCTGAAATCCTTTAGATTAGGGCTTATTTGATTTTTCAAATTGAATTTATGGTCTTTGTTATTTTGTTTTCTGGTTGACTTATGAATCATGATTTACAGGAGGTACATGATTTTTTTTATTTTAAATAATTAACTTATGTGAATGAATAACTATTAAAGAGCATAAATCTACTCTTGATGAGTCTCTGCCTGAGATTGGGGAAGGGCAAGATGGTACGCAGGATGTTCCAACATCCCTTGTTACTTCCGCTGACGCTGAGGAGCTAAGTCATAATGTTGAGACGGATACGCCTCAAAACGAGGAGACTATGATTCTGAAAAAGATTGTGGTTGAGAAAAGAAAAAGTAAAAGAATGTTGAGAGAGTGGCTAAGTAAGGAGATTATCGTGTTCAAGAAGACCATCGAGACCCTCTTTCTCAAAAAAATTGTATGTACAGATCTTGTTCGTACTGATGCGGATGCTTCTACTTCTCCAAGAAAATAAAGCTGAAGAAAATGAAGTTGGTGAAGGGAAAAAAAATGGTAACTCTGAGGGAGGTGACTCTTCCTAATCTGTTTCCCAATCTCCTAGTTCATGACCTACAAGCTTTGTTGCACGAAGAGGAAGTTGTGATTCCTATCGAGGAAAAGAACAACAAGAAGAAGATGGCTGATGTGCCCATTGTTGATGTATCATTTACTTCTAAAGAGGAAGGAGAACCAAAAGAGAAAAAAGATCTTGTGGCGCCCCTTGCTCATGAAAGCAAGAAATCAGTGAGAGGCCAGAAGCCACCGAAGAATGTTTTCCTAAATATGAAGATCAACTGCGATTAGGAATCTGGAGGATCTCCAGCTGTTTTTGAGACTTTTGGAAAGTCTGGATTGTGTTATTATTCTGGAAAGCTACTTGTCGTGATAGAGATTCTGAAAAACTATTTGGCAATAAGGAATTGGGAAACCAAGATCGTAAACGGTTAAGAAATCATTAATGCGCTCCAAATTTATGAAAGAGATCACCACGGGTTCCAAACAATGAATATCATGCAGCGGACTTTATGTAACCGTGGTGATCGTAAAAAGCTTGATCTTAATGCCATTTGAACATGTTATAAACATAATTAAAGATCTGATATTTACCTCTTGTAATCGACAAGAACACAAGTGTAGTGTTCTCTCTATCAAGTCCACACAAGCACACAACCGAAATGATTTTTCACTCAATCTTTTGCTAGAAAATTAGAGAGAAAACAAGAGCAATAATGGAGGTAGAGAGAGGGAGAGGTTTCGGCAATGAGGGAGAGAGAAAAAAGGGGTGCTTGCTAAAAAATTCAAAGGATAAAATAAAATAGATATTATGTGATTTTTAATTTGAAATTAAATTGAATTTCAAAATAAAAATTGAATTATCTATCCCTTTATTCCTTCTTATTTGCATTTGATCCCTCTCTTATCTTAAATCCCTAAATGGGCTTGAAGCCCGTTTAACTAAAACCCAAATTAAACCCATTAACTTGAGTTCTAATTTCGGTTTAGTCAAAACGACTCAATTTTCTCGAATTGATTTCTTCAACCGTCTGGTTAAAACCTTAGGCCAGAAAACTACCGAATTGTTCTCAATTCTCATCCATAATTATTGTCATGTATCGTGCTTAATGCATGTGACCCTTTAGGCTCACCAATAATTGGTAAACTGGTAAAATTACTATTTTACCCTTTCCATCATAAGTGGCCTCTAGCAAGACATTATGATTATCCAATATTCGTGATTATCGATTATTCGACTTAACCTGTTATCGTACATGTCACTGTCCTTTTATCAAACCGATATCCAGATTGATCAATAGGCATAGACCGGTCATCCTAATTTATCAATCACTGTTTCTTGATATCTGAGATGACTGAAACCTGATATTAAAGTATCACCTGCATGGCCATGCTATTTCTTCAGTCATACTCATCAAGTGGCCTAAACGGATATCTTTCTCATACCGAAGTATGAGTGATAAATCCCTCAGACGCCTTTCGAGTTCACTAGTGCAATAAATGTCAAAGCCAATCGAAGCCGTTATAGTTACCCTTTTACAGATAACGTTAGATTAGGTCAAACTTAGGTATTTGTTACATAGTGTACACAAAGACTCCTTGGTCTTAGGATATAATGACAAGTTACGATATGTGAGTATCTCATGATTGGATCTATGCAGCATACTCACAATCGGGTTGTCCGATATCATCGACCTGATGATATCTATGATATAACTCCGGCACATTTTTGCCATGATCAGTAGAGCGTGATCACAAGGAGTTAGTCTCATACTGATCGCTTCAGAAGAAGCTTAGCTGATCAGGGACTCTATCGAATGCAACTCTTTCTGATCTATAGTTCTACTATAAGTGATTACACACATTATGACATAGATCAAATCACATTAGATATATTACTACAACACATTAGTAATATTATGTCTTTTATTATGTAGAATAATGATGTCCGTTACAATATAGATTGAAGAATTATTTTGGACTAGGGCACAAACCTAACAATTTATTATTGTAGTTGCTCAAGACAGCCTCAAATATCAGTACACTCTATCCCTCCCTGGTGAATGAGTTTATGGTAAATCTATCTGCTGCCTTTGATGATCCAAAAGATCCTGAGTTCAGAAAAAGTGTGTGTGCGAGGGCACTATTTCGATTTATCCACTAATGCAATTAATGACTCTGGGAAGAAAGAAGGTCACATTTACAGATCGTGTTCCTATCATGAACTCGATTGTTAAGAAAATTTCTGGAATCGAGAAGAGGTCTGGCCCTCGAAAGATCTACCTCGATTGATCTACCTCACAGCTATTGTGCGCCCCACCAATGTACCAAGAAAGCGCCCTAGTGCTCTCTCCATAAGCACCAAGTTGTTTAAAGTAAAGCATGCTAAAGATATTATCAAACCATCTGAGGAGACATCAGGAGATTGTAGGAAACTCAGTGACCAGAAAGTCAGTCCATGGGAAGGTGCTGACTAAACTCAAGAAGGAGATATCATTAAGGCAACCAGGGGGAGAGGTATCATGGTAACATGTCTCGAGACTTGTGTTCAGAAATGACATCTTTCTGCGTTTATGTTGCTCTGCTATAGAGCTGGTTTATTTTTATTTCCCCTACACGATTGTTGTGCGATCCTGTTTGCCCTTTGCCATTTTTGAGGCAATCAGGGGGAGATATAGGTCATTCTAAATGGTACAACATATGTTCCAACATGTCGTTGGTTCTAAGTGGTACAACACATGTTCCAACATGTCGCTGGGAAGTATCCAACATGTCGTTAGGAAGTACTCGAAGACGCGTAACAGCACTAAAGAAGAAACCTAATCTAATGTCAAGATAAAGGACAAAGAGTTATGCTCCGCTGTGTGCCACTGATGAAGATGGCTGAAGATGATCGTGTTAGCTGGAGAGGTTGCTTGCCGGAAGTTTACTGTGAAGATTGTGAAGTTATGCTTGCCAAAAAAAGCCAAAGGGGGAGATTGTTGCTATGATTAATGTTGACATATTTTTAACGCAAGGTCAAGATGTCAACCAACATGTTGCAACACATTTGACGTGACATACCGCACGCAGGATCAGAAAAGTTTTTGATATTTCCTGTTTAATTTTCAGAAACGTGGGATAAAGGGAAAACGAATTAATACAAGATCAGACAACGTCCAACTGGAAGAATACACGTCAACAAAGCCAATTAAAACATCAATGTCAACTTGTTAATAATGCTAGGTGACAAAGGAATTCCTATTTGGAATTGTATTGCCTATTTGGAGTTGAAGACCAATTAGGCATGTAGAATTGCTATAAAAGCATGTGCTACCCCCATAGCAATTCACATGTTCTCTAGGCTTAATTTCAGAGCTCTTAACTGTGCAAGACTGGCGGATTGAGAGACTGGATCTTTAGAAGAACGGTGTCGATCATATACATCAAAACGTGAGGGTTTGAGTGTTTGTGATTTGTGGGTATTTTTTCGTGATTGAAGACTCACGAAGAAATTGTCGAAGATAAATTACGCCGAGCATAGGCTTGCTCGAAGGGTGGAATTGAGACGTTCTCATAGACAGGGGGAGTCCCTGGTCGAGGTTGTTCATGGTGAGATCTATAGTAGCTTGGGACAATAGCTTGTGTGATAGCTAGTTAATACTTGAAGTTGTACTATTGACTACCAAATAGTGAAAATCTTTCCACTTGCAGAGTGCCTCCTGACGTAGGTGCGGAGTCACCGAACTGGGAGCATATTGTGTGTCTTCTGTTTACTGTTATGTTATTTATTATTCATTATCTGTGATCAGACAAGTTGTCGAACCAATTGTCACAACATTGTGTTCGACATCTTGTCCCTGCTACGAATCAGAATTTATTGAATTGAGTCAGCTCAATTATGCTCAAACTGGTTAAGTTTCATCTGACAAAAGAACTGAATCGAACCGAGGACCTTTAAATTGCATATTAAATATAAACTAGAGATAGACCAAATTGAACTGATTCAATTTTGGTTTCTTAAAACATGGATATTTTAGGCATTATAGGGTAGGTTGTCCCAAAAAAATAGTTAAGGTACGAAAAAGAGACAAAATTAGTTAGGTCATGAAAGTGTCATTTTCTAGATAATTAGGTATGCTAAAGTGTCATTATCCCATTTTTAAATGATGTGTGACTACATGCGAGCGTATGCTTAATTTGTTAATTTGACGGCATATCACTGCATATGTATATATCAGTGGGTAAGAGGTCATGCATCACTAGAAATCTCATTGATAATGTTTTGTGTCATCACATTAGATATGTATCATTGTGTAGGGGTGCTCATTCCCGGTTAACCGGAACCGGTGTCGGAAACCGAGAACCGGACCGGGTATGGTCGGTTTTCAAAAATATAAACCGACACCGACCGGAATTTGGCCGGTAACCGAGACGCCGGTTAACCGGAAAATTACACCGATTTTTCGGTGTAACCGAAACCGGTAATAACAGTTTGAATAAGTTCAAATTAATTCAAAATAAACTGTAAATTAATACAAAATCATTCTTGGTCTAATGGATGGAAAGCCAATTTTTTTTTGTGAGGTTGCAAGTTCAACTCTTATTACAATCTTCTTATTTTTCATAAGATGATGAGAGAGAAAGGCGAGCAAACTGCAAAAACTTGAGGAGATGCGAAAAAGAGAGAAGGAGCAGCAGAAGAAGAAGGATGAGAAGAAGAGAGAGAGAGAAGAAGGAGCAACAACAGAAACAATGAGAAGGAGAGAGAGAGAGAGAAGAGAGAGAGAAGAAGGAGCAGAAACGGAAGAGAGAGAGAGAGATGTGAGAAGTCTGAGAGAGAGAGAGAAGAAGGAGCAGAAACGATGAGAAGAAGAGAGAGAGAGAGAAGAGAGAGAGAAGAAGGAGCAGAAACGATGAGAAGAAGAGAGAGAGAGAGAAGAGAGAGAGAAGAAGGAGCAGAAACGATGAGAAGAAGAGAGAGAGAGAGAAGAGAGAGAAGAAGGAGCAGAAACAATGAGAAGAAGAGAGAGAGAGAGAGAGAAGAGAGAGAGAAGAAGGAGCAGAAACGATGAGAAGAAGAGAGAGAGAGAGAGAGAGAGAGAGAGATGTGAGAAGTCTGGGAGAGAGAGAGAAGAAGGAGCAGAAACGGAAGAGAGAGAGAGATATGAGAAGTCTGAGAAAGAGAGAGATGTGAGAAGTCTGAAAGAGAGAGAGGAAGGAGCAGAAGAAGAGAAGAAGAGAGAGAGAGAGGTAAGAAGTGTGAGAAGTCTGGGTGACAGTGATGTGAGAAGAAGAGAGAGAGAAGAAGGAGTGATGAGTGCACAGCTGTTTCACACCCACACGCGTACGTGGACCACATTCATCCACGTGGAGAGAGGAGAGCACTGCCCGATTCTCTCGGTTAACCACGATTTTTCATTTCAAAAACCGAGAACCGACCGGACGTACACCGGTTATCTAAAATTAAAACCAATTTCTATCCGGTCTATCCCGGTTTCGGGTTTGTCCGGTCCGGTTCTTCCCGGTTCCGGTCGGTTTCTCGGTTCTCGGTTTAATTTGAACACCCCTATCATTGTGTTTGGGGAATGTATCATTGGGTAAAAGATTATGTATCACTAGAAATCTCAGAGTCAATGTTCTTGAATCGGCTTAGCAATGTATCAATGTATTTGCACGTATGTATCATTGAGTCACTAGAAATCTTAGATGTATCACTATCACTATGTCTGTGAATGTCATGTATCACTGGAATAAAACATATGCTTACACATACATTATGTGCTGCCCAGAAAGTGGGTCCTAATCCAGAGGCCATGCCATTTGAATTTCAAGGAAAATGAAATCCTGGAAAATGAAATGCCCAATACAATAGCCAAAATTGTAAAGCTAAGCTACAACATCTCTCACACATTACATGCATAAAATCATTGCAAGAAAAGAAACTTATGAATTCGTGACCTACTGAAGAGGCTCCAGAAACTACAGATAAGTTGGTGCTATTTGGCGATTTCATGGTTCATGAAAGCTGATGAACCCAGTCTTGTAATTTCTCCTCACTTGTTGGGTTGGACTCAAACAGAATTATTTGTCTGTGCAGATTTCCCCAATATGTTAAGAGCCCTTGACCGTTGAATTTCTTTTCCTGAACATAGGGCGATGCATTGTGAGGGAACCAGATTGGACAGAGAGATCACATCTCAAGAAATGCAAAAATATTCATTACCTTCCTCAATTGATAACTGGATTGACCTGTACTCCAATTCGATCGCATGCCTGCTAAGCTCAGTCGGAGACAAGTATAAAAGCACTGATGAAATGGCACAAAACAGGAAATTGGTTTGGTTTTAATTAGTAGACGCATACATATTATGATAACACAACAAATACTGGAGTATCTGAGGACTTACTTTGGATGTAATCTTTTGGATCTGTTTCATCACAATGCTTCAAGAACTTCTGCAGCCGAAGAAACCGTTCCATCCTCTGTTGATCACTACTCTCTTGGGATTTAGCAGAATGATAAACTTCTGAGATAGAACTAAGGTGGCTGGATCGAGAAGTCATCGGATTTAGAACTGATGTATTATTATTATTATTCTCCGGCTTTTGGCTCTGTGTTTGGGCTAATTGCTGCCTAGATTGATGAATATCAGCAGATCTGCCTGTGGTTTCCTGAATTCTTCGTTTGGTCAGTTCCAGATCTGACTTCCTAGCAACATATGTGGGATCTTCATTTGCGCTCAAGGAAAAACGGCGAGGAGGGCTAGAAGGGCAGTCAGGGACAAGTCTCTTTGCTCCACAGACTTTAACGGTGTCTGCTTTGGATCCTCTTTCTAAAAGATAAGAGCTTTCTGGCTGAGTACATCCATAGTTCCTCTTGTCGTTCTGCACATCTCTCAACGCTAACTTTTTCGGGGCTACTAGTGATTGCTTGTGGTATGTACCCACACTGGCCCTGCTATTTCCCAATGCATTCTTGTCAATCATTTGTGCAATAAACTCAACCAGAAGAAACTCTCAAGGATCTTGACTGGAGGAGCAAAGTCCAAGAAAAAAGATTCAATGAATAAATCATCTCAACAAATAAGGCATATAATGAAGAAAAAACAACATAATACACCTACCTAATAAGTTTTTGACCATAAATAAACAATCATAAATACAGGCAAATATGTTCAGCCACATAAAAGAGGTGCAAAGGTTTGATGCATATAA
This sequence comes from Geranium rotundifolium, assembly GCA_963920655.1. Classification (NCBI taxonomy): domain Eukaryota; kingdom Viridiplantae; phylum Streptophyta; class Magnoliopsida; order Geraniales; family Geraniaceae; genus Geranium; species Geranium rotundifolium. The sequence continues at coordinate 29,979,756 of OY987313.1, read as the reverse complement.
TTTTTTCCCAACAAAATTCACTTCACCTGTTCCGAAATAAGTGTCCCGCTGTCCTAAAATGGATGTCAAAGATAAGTATCTTATTTCCCATTCAGTTAGTTAATTAGTCATGAATTATTAATAATATATGAGTTAGTTATATCAACTCGAGTAGTAGGGACGTGAAAATTGAATATTTAATTATTGCCCAACGTCAAACGTAACACCTATTTTGGGATGGTAGAGAGCATTAAAATAAAAGCTAAATCTACAAAACCACACCATAATGCCTCTATATATGTATCTCTTATGATTGAAGATCCACGAACCACCCCATCCTTTACTTGTGTATGGCACTTTACCAGGGAGTTTTCTTATCGTAGCTGTTAATCATACCAAGTCTTTGCCCTTCCTAACTCTTTAGAATTTAACTAAGATACCTAGATGACTACTTTACTTCTATTTGTTGGTACAAACTTTTGTGATTTGGATTTAAGACAGTCTGCATTCTAGTAGTATTTGGCTGATCACATGTGAGTTGAGGCCTCTCCTTTCAAATTTGGTAGGGTATAAAGTTGGAAGTAAGAAGGTGAAATGACGAAAATGAGCGCAAATATGGTACTAATTTTAGCTGAAAGATTTACATCATGCCCAATCATTCCATTATTGAAATTAATTAAAGTCTGATTCGCTTACACGTTCAAACTAATAGGTGGAGACACAAAGATCCTTATCACATCCTCACTCAATCCACATTCATTTAATGTGAGACACTTGAGCACCCCCTCTAATATGCAGGTCTCGCAGGCGGACCAAATACAGGGAGGAAACGTAAACTAAATATATGCTCAAACTAAGTTATGATACCTTATTAAAGGATGATTCACCTAAAAGCTAAGACTTAGCGGAGGAGGCTCAAAAATGTTTATCAAGTGATAAACAAATACACATTCTTTTGATGCGGGGGTCACTTCAACAAATTTGAATCCTTGTATTTCAGTTTCGTTGACAACAATTAAGAGACAAGTACAAATATAGACGGCACACAGCTCTTCTCCATTTCCATATTGCCAACGTATAATTTCTCTACCGGCTACTCATTTGCTACCCACTCCCACACTTGTCACATAAGGGCCAGTGACAAATGAAAATTGAATACTTGAAGCTCGTCTGAGAAAATATATCATTAAAATGATTTGGATCATGACTAGCACCACTTAAGTCCCTAATATTCCAGTAATAAGCTTATAAACAACATTTAGATCAAGAGACTTGCCTCTTTTTGAACTAGAAGAACCATATAAGTCTAGAAAACAACCGGAGTAGTGTGGTAGTCCAAACTGGAGATTCTAGGTCAGAGAGTATGGATAATGACTCATTACTCTATTGAACCGCGCTGAAATAAAAATGCTCAACCACTTAAAAGAAATTACTACTCCAAGTTCTGAACAACTTCCTTAAAGGGTAGACAATAATAATAACAAGAAAATGTTGTTTGCATAATTCACTTGGTTAAGTGGGTATTTCTTTCCAAGTGAGCGTGTTTACACTTTTACACTCACTATAGCCTGCCTGAAGCAAAACCCCAAATTTTACAACATGAATAAAGACCCAACTGGGCATGTGAACCAAGTACTAGTACAGGCTAGCTAAGTTTACAACTTCTGAAACTGCCCTAACATCTCAAGAGTATGAACTAAACTGATGAAGATCTGAACTTGGTAACAATATTTGCTGGTAGTAAGCAAAAGAAAGTAATTAAACAACAAATCAACACTTAAAATCGAAATGGTTCAAGGTGAATTGCAAGTGAAGAGCTCGAAAACTCAAACTATAAACCCACAATGAAAGAGAAAAGTTTTCACCTCAATGTGTGTGGAGAGAAGACAACATATGCTGGTAAGAAATAGCCCAAAATGGTCTCCAAATAAAGCAAAACATAGAGATTTACAGAGACTTGGATTTACCTTAGCTAAGCTCTGAGAGCTATTGCAACCGATGAGCGAGAGAGAGAGAGAGAGAGGTTTTCAAAGGAGGGAGGCTTTAACTTTGGAGCCTCCAACAATAGCAACGAATAAAGATTTTTTTTAATTATTTATCATCACTCATTTGTGGGTAAACCTTTTTTTTAATACTATTGATTAGAATAGCCAAATTATATCATTTGGTATCACGTGATTACCTGGTGATTAGTAGCAAAAGTGAACTTAATCAAAAACCAAAAATAAATTAAAATTTATGGAAAATGGCATTTGAATACACCTACTCCTACAGGCAGAGTTTGATACGTAACTAACAATATATTTTCAGAAGTACTGCAATAAGGTACCCAAAATTGGGTACTAAGTAGCATAAACAAAAGTTGAGTGTCTCCGAATCCGAATGTACGTTTTAAATTGAGAGTATTTAAGCGATGAACCGCACAATACTTACAATTATGTGTTTTTTTCTGAAATTTAACAAAGCGACGATCCTTCTTCTTGGCCTTAGCTTAGCACTTGTTGGAACAACTTAATTCCATATTTGGCAACCCTACTTTTCGATTACGTTTATTCATGTTATGGATCTCACATAGACGATGACAACAATATTTATGCTGGGACGGAACTATAGGGGGCACTGACCCTCTTGACCCGAGAATTTAAGAATTTCAAATGAAAATTTTGGTTCAAAAATTACACTTGCCTCTCCTTCAATTGTAATATATTTAGAACATGTGTAAAAGTAATAAAAAGTTGGGAAAATGACATTTTTGTGCGCCTGAATATACACTTTTGACACTTTCATACCCTAACTTTTTTTCTCTTGTTTCTATACCTTATTTTCATTTTGGGACAACTTTCTTTAAAAATTTCAAAATACCCAAATTACCCCTGAATTGAAGCAAAATTAAATCTGGTTTAATTCAGGTCCAATTAAGGAGTGTGAAAAGACAAAATTGCACTCAACTATTCATCAAAATTTCAAAGGTATGGCACCCTTTCAACTATTCCTCTCCTCCTCCTCCGCCACCCCCTCTTCACCGGCGTTTCTCCGGCATCCATCGCTGGGGTTTCTCCGGCATGTGGGGAGCACGGTGGACCGACGAGGCCTCCAGAACACCTCTGTCAAGATGTCTGTCTCAACCCCATCGTCCTCAACCCCTCCTTCTCGTCTTCTCCGGTGATTCTTCGCTGGAGCCGGCCATGATTCTTCCTCTGCAGCCTCCACAACACAAAATGGCGAGCATCGACAAGGCGGGCAGCGGGCAGCGAGTATCGACGAGGTGGGCAATGGGCAGCAACCAAAAGGGTAGAATGCGGTGCTCCGACGATCGTCTCCGGCACAAAATGGCCGGAGAAGAGATAGAGGGAGAGAGGGAATAAGAAATGAGTTCAAGAATTCAAAATTTTCACTCGCCGGAAAGTGTGCTGGAACATATTTTCCGGCGAGTGAAAATTTTGGCACAACTTCGGTCACCTCCACCAACTCTAGTCACTCTGGTCACCAGGTACGAAGCCCAGCAGGTAAGCTCCGGCGATCGACGAGGTGCTCACTGCCCAGCAGCTTCATCACCTCGCCCCTGTTTTCTAACCAGAAAACAGAGCATATGACTGCTGCTCTGGCGCCATCGTCGCCACAAGTCTCCAGCGGAGCCGAGCCTCCTCCGAGGAGACAGCCATCGCCGCCATCGTCTCCCGTCATCGCCGCCGCATGAGGCTCTGTTTTGATGAAGTAGGAGGGTCCAATGGAACTCACTTGAAAATTTGATGAATAGTTTAGGGTAAGTTCGTCTTTTCACACTTTTTAAAAAATTGGGCTGGTTCTCTCCATTAGACCAGGGGTAGTTTCGGTATTTTGAGAATTTTAGGGGTAAATTGTCCAAAATGAAAGTAAAGTATGGAAAAAAAAAATAGGGTATGAAAGTGTCAAAAGTGTGTATTCAGTGCACAAAAGTGTCATTTTCCATAAAAAATTTTCCTAACTCAGTGGTAAAAGTTTATTCTTACTCTCAAATCTTTTAGGTCATGAGTTCAATCCCCACAATTGACAATATTATACAATTATAATTTATTTTGTAAAAGAATATTTACATCTAATTCAATAATTAATATATTTATTTTACATAGAACACATTTTTGTCGTTTTCTTTTGATTTTAGGCCAATATTGATGATAACTAGTTTCTTATTTTTAAAATTATGGACATAAACAAATCAAATTTATTCCAACTTTAATTAATCACGACTTGCATCAAATACGAATTGACTTGATATTTTATTTGGCTTAGTTTCATACATATACTTAAACTCGATTTGTCTCAAAAAATATTCGAATTTGAATCTTGTTCAAATTTTCTAATTTGTGACTATGAATAAAATATTTAAACGCTTAAATCTATCTTATAAAATTTTACTTATATTTATCCTAATAAGAAATATTGTACCCTCTACCAAATTTTTTTGGTTCTATCACTGTATCTACGTGACTTGCTAGATTTGCTCACTGAACTAGTGTGCATCATATGTAAGAATTCGTCGTTGTTCACTATAAGCTCGATATAGGGTTTCAAGTGAATAATAACTAATGTTGTTATTTTAGCATTGTTACCCTTAAGTTATTAGTAATATTTAAACCACGAGTAATTTTGACTATTCACTAGGTTTTAAATATTATTCTTTCAAAATTAAAAGTTATGAAGCTGATAAACAATCTATACCATTGTCTCAATTTTTATGGGCAAATTGCAAATAACTATCGAATATATTATTAAATGTATATCTAACAAATGGATACATAGTAAATTGATGTAGTCACATGGCTACACGATGAAATATCCACATGACAAATAGGCGTAACATAAATTATTTTAATCACATGATTACAATATACTTTTTCCAAATTTTAAATTGCTGAAAATTGGACGAAAAACATATGTTTATATACACAAATTACCTATTTTCTATACAAAGAACAATCTTGGTCTATCTCGATAAAAATGTCAAAAAGCCGAATCGAATCCAATTTTGTCAAGACTTGACTTGACTCGAGAAGTAAGTGTAGGGCTCGAGCTTGACTTTGGCATGAACTAGTTATGTTTAATCAACCGAGTCGAGTGAAATCTTGATAGAATGAGGTTCGATTCGTCTCGTTTACCTCTAAGGAGAGCGACTCAAATAGTTATTTGTATAGAAAATAGTGATTCGAGTATAAAAATTTGAAGTATATCACATGACATCATATATGTAGACATATATTTACTTTTCATCATATTTGTAGTAATATGGAATATGGACATTTGTTATTATAGTTATATGACTATAACAATTTACTTTGTACATATTTTTTAATTGAACATTTGATATTGTAGTCACGCAACTAAACACAATTTATTTTGAATTTATTTATTAAGTAAGCATTTGATATTGTGATTGGGTGACTAAAATAATTTAGGATACACTTATTTGTTGGTGTATGTAATTAGCCAATTTTTAATAGTTACTGTTAGATACGGCGTTAGTACATAAACGCAAATCGACTCATTTAATCATACATTCAAGCATGAAATAATTAAAAAATCGAACAAGATGAATAGATTGGAATAAATACTTAATTATTAAATATCACAGTACAAATATAATAAGTTTACTTGATAAAATAGTTATTTGTATAGAAAATAGTGATTTGAGCATAAAAATTTGAAGTATATTACATGACATCATGTGTAGACATATATGTACTTTTCATCATATTTGTAGTAACATGGAACATGGACATTTGTTATTGTAGTTATATGACTATAACAATTTACTTTGTACATATTTTCTAAGTGAATATTTGACATTGTAGTCATGTAACTAAACACAATTTATTTTGCATTTATTTATTAAGTGAACATTTGATATTGTAGCTGGGTGACTAAAATAATTTAGGATACACTTATTTGTCGGTGTATGTAATTAGCCCTTTTTTAATAGTTACTGTTAGATACATAGTTAGTTCATAAACGCAAATCGACTAATTTAATCATACATTCAAGCATGAAATAATTAAAAAATCGAACAAGATGAATAGATTGGAATAAATACTTAATTACTAAATATTGTAGTACAAATATAATAAGTTTACTTGATATGATAAACGGGATCGGACTGATGAACACGGTGGAAGAGGGTTTCGTCGAGCGGTAGTCTGCTTTCCTTAAAACAATTATTATCTCGTATGAGCAACTCTCTCCCAGGATACAACGACGAACGAGATCGGACTCTGACTGTGCTGCAGAGAGTAATCAAGGAAAACGAACTAAAGAGAGAGGGAGTCGGCATCTAGGGTATTTCAAGGTGTGTGTTTTCGGTGTATATTCTCTAACACTAGTGTTCGAATATACATAAGCACAAGGGATTCGAAATCTAGAGAAAATAGGAATGAAAGACTTACCAATTTCCTTTTCTTTGGGAACAACTAAAATTCTACTTGCCGTTCAAATAAGAGAACTGACCTAATTAATGGCATTATTTGAACACATATATTTTTGAATAAAATATTCGACAATATTTAATTCTCGAAATTAATATTCCGAAAATAAATTTCCTAACTACATGTAATTCAGAATTATTTATTTCCAAATACTTAGTAATTCGAAAATAAAATATTTTTCAATAATATGTGGCAGGTGTAGGAGTTGTGCTCTAGACCAATCTCAATTTATATGTAATTGTTACATCATCATTGCAATAATAAAACATCAATTTATTACTATTATGTCGTAGTAATATGATAAATGTGATTTGATATATATTATTGAGTGTGTCATCACTAATAGTAGAACTATAGATCCGCACGAATCACATTTAACGGGTCCATGGTCAACTAAGCTTCACCATAAGCGACCAGTATAAGGATGACTCTTTATGATCACGCTCTACTAATCATCGGTAATGGGATTGTCGGAGTTAGATCATAGATATCATTTGGGAAATGATATTGGACGACCCAACCTGAGTATGTAGCATAGATGTTGTCATGAGCATATTTAGTTGTCGTAGCCTGTCATTGTATCCTTAGACCAATGAGTCTTTATGATCGCTATGTAGTCAACATCTGAGTTTGACATACGCCTAACGTTATCTGTAAAATGGTAGCCATAACAGGTATGATTGGCTCAAGGACGGGATGTATAAGTGATACGAAAGATGGCTAAGGAATTTGTCCCTCATACTTTGGTATGGGAACAATATCCGTTTAGGCTACTTGATGGGAATGATTGAAAGGAAATGCATGGTCATGCTAATGATAGGGGGTATCATTTTCAGTCATCTCACATATTAAGAAACATTGATTGATTAAATAAGGATGATGTCTCTGTGCCTTATGATCAATCAGGATATCTAGTGACAAAGGGATAGTAACATAGACGACATGAGGTTAAGTCGAATCATCCATTATCATGTACATTGGGTAATCATAATGTCTTACTAGAGGCCAATTATGATGGATAGGGTGAAATGTGATTTCACGTCGATCTGTCAATGTGACATGAGCTTATAGGGTCACACACAAAGACTGAGTATGAAGTAGTGGGAAAGAAAACGAGAAAAACAAAAAAGTGGTTGATTGGCCACGGTCCGTGACCAAACCTAGGGTTTGGCCACGAGGTCGTGGCAAATGAGACAGGCCACGGTCTCTGGCCAAACCTAGGGTTTAGGCCACGGACCCCGTGGCGGCCTGGGATTGGCCACGGGCGGCGGACCCAATATCGCCACGGACCGCGACGAGATCTGTGGCGACCTACGCTGACCTAGGTCGACTTAGGGTCGGCCACGGAGGGGCGCCACGGCCCCGTGGCGGGGTCCGTGGTGAGTCGCCATCAGTTTTTTTCCGAAGTTATAAATAGACCACAAGGGCAAGGGAAAAAGTTGACGAGAGCTCACATTTCTCTCTGGAATTTCTGGTATTCTCTTCATCCTCCAAGGTGATTGCTGATTCTAGTAGATCATTCTTCACCGGTTTGGAATCGCTCGTTCGTGTGGACTCCTCGGAGAGTATACCAATCCTGAGATACTTGTTGATTCGATTGTTAAGGTAGAAACTCTCTAAATCGACTAATCTAGTAAATTGCAAACGATCCGGTGCAAGGGAATGTAGTTATTTCGTGTTTTATATTATTTCCGCTATGTGAATGGATCCTATGTTCCCCTTCAGCATGCTTCCAGCCCACCAATTTTCTGCAGTATTCATGTCCCACACGTCGTGTAGGTGCATACAAGTTCAAGCAAGAGCCCGTTTGTTGACCCAATTATTTGCACCCCCCCTGCGTGCAAAAAAGAGTCTTACCTTCAATCTTTCTTACAAGCTTATGGAAGTGTGATGCTATATAAACCATGTGAAAGGTTTCTCCACTTACAATGTGAAACTTTTAAGAAACACTAGAAGTGTACACAACTCAACTCTCAACAACATCATTTCAAGCAGTCATCTTCGAGATTTAATTTCTCATTTACCTCTTGTCCGTTTAGAGCTCATGATATATCGTTGAAAATATCTCATATCCTAGATTATGTAAACGCGTTTCACATCATTCTAGGTCGAGTATAAGTGTTTCAAATCACGGCTCAAATTGACTCAATCACAAATTAATTCATATATTGATTTTGGACATTTTAACCAACACAAGTTGGACAAAGTGGTAAGGAGTTCACGCTAACATATGTGAAGTTTTGAGTTTGAATCTTGGTACATACGGGTTTTCCCTTCCGATGATGATAAAGAGGTTAAAATACCGATA